>OY720444.1:102094133-102428104 GCA_963082915.1 Dolichopus griseipennis | reverse complement strand
ATTCACAAAATAAACAAAGCTGTTAATAAAACGAATCCAAAACAAAAGTGTTTATTAGAAATATTATTAATAAATTTTAAAAAAAATTTTGTGCTAATAAATTAAATTTAAAAAGCAATAATATTATACATATTTCATAATAATAATATACATATTCCATTAATCTAATTCCATAATATTAAAATGACCCCAAGGTAGCGTTTTATAATTGTTTCTTGAAACGTATCTTTTATCATCATTTGAATTAAGTGCAATTTTAGTTTGTATTATACTACTAACTTCGTGTTTTTGGGATTGTATTAAATTTTGTTTTATTGATATTTCATTGCTCGTATTCAAGCATTCGACGTAATCATCAAAAGTTATTCTATTTTTAATTATACTTTTTTTTATTCCTTTAGACTTTTTAATTTTATCTTTATTCTCTACACGAATAGCATACTTGGATAATCACTTGTATCATAATATGTGTGACAATCATTTTTTATTACTTCATATATATCTGGACACACTATCTCATAAATTAAAGAATCTGTATCAGTATATAATATAGAACAATTGGAATTAAATTTTTGAAGCATGTAATCATAATGGAAATTATAAATAGTTGTTTTCGCTAGTTCAAGAATACACATTCCAACATATATTGGTTTATTGAAATAAATCTCTGTTTTGTTTAATTCTATTATAGATAAGTTTTCACTAAAAATAATTGAACCTTTAAACTCAGGTTTGGAAATTAGCGATTCTGCTCCATATCGACCACACCATTTAGTAACTAGCTTGACTATGCTATGTTTTCTTACATTCTCCATAGTTTTTCCAAACACAGCATTATTCATCAATTTGTATAAGTTTTTCTCAAATACATTTTTTGATAATGTGCGCTGTTTAGTATTTAAGTCTATATATGACTTTAGCCAATTTGATTGATTAAATTTTAATATTCTATGAATTTTATTTAATTTAAGCCCATGTTTTAAGGTTTGCTGTAAATTTCGATAGTGGACTACATATTTTTTTTTATTGTAAAGAGTAGCCATGAGTTTTATCTGTTTTGAATTGGGGGGTGATTTATGTTCAGCGCAAAATGGTAGATCTGAATGTGAGTCATGTAAATAATCTGGGTAATCTAAGTCAACCTCCAAAATATAACCAATTGATGAGTTCGCATCTATATCATTAACATTAAAGTTTTTAACATTATCGACCCATTGAAAGTTGCTATGTGGAAGAAATTGTGACATTGCCCAACCATATTGATTATTAATATCATCATATATTAAATATGTTGATGGCTTAGAGGGGTTATAGTTTGTACAATATTTATTATTTGCTTTAGCATATCGTTTTGAGCATTGGCTAAGACCACCACGAACGCCTCGTTCAATAAACATCAACATATCTATATCTGTTAAAAGCTCTAAATTTATTCTAGTGTAAAGTAGCATTGCATCCCAAGTATACCCCGGTAGGGTGTAATAATGAGCTGGATCTAGTTTATATGTCTTGATGCAACTCGAGCGAAACTGTTCAAACACGTCTGCTAAAAGAAGGACATCAGTTTTTAAATAGAGATCGGAGTATTCTCCTAAATTTTTTATGCCTAACTGATCCCACACATTTTTTGCATGCGTATATTCCTCTTCACTAATATTACTTTCATTTAATTTATTATAAAACTTATCAATAGGAGGTAATGAGCTTTCAGAAAATTTATCTGAAGAATCAAAGTAATCGTAAGGATAGACTCCTTTTCGAGTTAATAATGCTATTTGATTAGTTTCTAAATATTTAACCTCTGATTTCAAAACAGGAAAATCATTCAAATACGATGATAAAGTATCTAAACCGGCTGCCATGAATCTGTAGGAATCAATAAAGCGGAAATTTATAGGATAATCATTTAAAATTTTTGTAAATGAAATGTACTTTTCTTTATTGACTGGTAGTAAATTTATTCTACCCTCTATATCTGTTGCTAACTGTTTTATTATGAAATGAGAATCATATCCACTTAAATTATGGAATACGACGGGAACTGTATGGTTGTATTGGAAATTTAAGTTACAGTTATTATGTGCAGCACCGCGATATTTTCCTGTTAAATGACAGTGATCTCTGACTTTAATATTATTTTCATCAAACGCTTTTTCACAAATATAACAAACTTCAGATGATAAGAACATTGCTTTTTCATCCTTTAACAATTTTTGCATCGGTAAAGGGTTAAGAAATATCGATGTTAAATTCTCAGCAAAATTTAATAATTCTTTAGTAAACCATTCAATACAGTTTTCATCCCGATAGCTCTTATAAAAAGATAGCTTGGGGTCATATGAGCTTTTAACGTAATATCCTACACTACAAGGTTTATGAATTTGATACTTATTTTTTGTTTCAGTTGATTCTAATAAGCATTCCAAATCCGCGTATATTACAAACGGAGCATTAATTTTATTTTTATAATTTTTAAATTGCAAATTTTTTTCCTTTTGCGTTGGTAATCTTATTCTGCAGCTATTGTATAGTTTACAGTCTTCCATATGTGTATTCAACTTTTCTTCAGTCCAGAAATAATGAAGGCATCTATCACAAAAATATTTTTGATGTCGGTTTTTGGCTAGTTGCGATGATAGTAAGCGAGATAAACTTTTAATCCAAACATAATGATATTTAATGGGTTCATACATTTCCTCATCTTCATTGGATTCATCTTGTTCGTCATATTCATCATAATATTTGTTTTGTATCATTAAAAGATTAGTATGCTTTGTTTTTTTATTCTCAGTTAAGTAGTTAGGAATAACTACATAATTTTTTCCCAATTTTTTGAGGCCATATACATTTACCGAAACTTCGTTTTGTTTTTCAAATTTATGAATATGACAAAGTTTTACAGGAAATTGAATTCCACTAAAATTTAATAATGTTGAGTAGTCTGGATATTTTCCTACACGTTGCGGGTTTTTAGTTACAGGATATAACGCTGATGTTATTGCCCAAGCAAAACAAGCATTATCATTATTCTTTACATTTATACAAGCTTCTTTCTTCTTGATTTCTGAAGGAAGTTCTACATAAGATGACCCCAACATAGGTGAAAATTTGTTAATATTAACAACCAAATGAAGAACAGCCGATAATGCCCAGCCACTGTCTTTTTCTTGGAATTCTTCCAATTTTTTAAGCAGTTTTTCTCTAATATGTTCTAAAAATAGTGCATTGATGTCAGTGTTTTTATACACAGGTACATTTTTGGTGTTCAAATACTTTATTTCATATATTTCATCATTTCCACTAGCTTTTATGAACTCCGCACAAAAAATTGCATTTACTTTAATAGCGTCATCTCTTTTGAGTGCGTTATTAATACGTGTTTTAAACAACTTTTTACAATCATTTAAAAAACTTTCTGGTTCTTTATGTTTAAGGTTAATGATAATTCCCGTTCTCATGCGTCCCTTGAAGCATGATTGTACATTTTCCCATTTAACAAAATTATTAGATAACTTTGACGAGCTATGTTTTCCTCCCCTTAGGCTTAATAATTTCATTTTAGTTCTGTAGCTTTGCAAAACATGAATAGCATTCCCAAAATGCTGTTTTTTAGCAACAGTTTTTGCGATTTTGAGTTGGGCACACAAAACTCGAAGATATCTGGAACATTCTTTGATGCCATTTTCGATTAAAGTCGCGTCGTCTTTATATTTTTCGAAATTTTTTTGAACATCTTTAATCATATCTTTAACATTAATTTCACTGCTACTGTTTTCCATATTAATTATTGTTTTGATTTGTTTTTTTTTGTTTTAATATGTAGATTTATTTGTATAAGCAAATTTTTGTTATAGATAAATTTTTTTTTTTTTTTTGCTAATAAGATAATGGAACTATTTTTTTTAAGTTTCCTTTTTTACAAGATTATAATTAATTTTTCAAATTTTCACAATCAAATTTAATTATTTTTTTTTTTTATGCGTTCAACACTTGTCACGACTAAGGTTCTAAGAGAACTGAATTTTTTTCCGTTAGTTTATCAAATAAATAACAGTTTATTCTCTCATTCACACATTCTCAATTTTTTATGTTAATTATGTATTTTTCAATGCTGCCATTGGATATTACTATTTTGAACTATATATTACTATTTACTACTAACATGACTTGCATGATTTTCTATTTTTTAACATGACTTGATCAGAAATGAGAGTATCAATATAGAAGCATAAAGAAGAACAAGAATTGTGAAATTACATCTATCAATGCAAAATTTAAATTTTGAAGTGGCAACACTGGATATCATTTCATACTTTTATTTTTCAGCTTTAAAAAACAATGTAAACAAGGTTAGCAATTTGTTTAATTCAAATAAATTTAAAATCTCTTGAAATCTAGACAATGTACATATATACATATAAATGTTTTTTTTTTTTTTCAAAGCTCTAGAAAATGTCTTTATAAAATTATTGAAATTCTACTCCGTTCTACTATTATTTTTAAATCTACTCCTATCATTAAATCTACATACTTCAATTTTTCAGTAATGCTCTCCAATAATTTATTTTGTGCCGATCAGAAAATTTAGTAGCAAAATTTAGTACAATATTTATTTCTACTTTCCTTTCTTTTTTGTTTTAATCAGAACATATTCGAGCATCTAAAATAGAAGAAACAAGGTAGACTAAATACATAAGTTGCAGCTTATCATTATAGATACCTCAGCACCGATAACAAAGTTGATTTTGGATTTTTATTTCTCATTTATTTTGCTCTTAATGTAAATTATTGAAACAACTATATATCTCATTTTTCAGATACCAAAAGCTTTATATTCTATATCATAAATTGTATTTTAACAATCATATTCAATTCATTTACTTAGGGGAGACACGTTTCACATTTTATGATTTTTTTTGTTCATTCTCTTTATTTATTACGAAAAAATCTGACATACAAAGTAGTAACTTGTTTGTAAATACAAAAATAAGTGCATGATAATAATAATGTGCAATGCAATGTGTATGCGCAAAAATAGAGAAGAGAGATTTTGTTAAAGGTGGTTTTGAAATAGTTAGTTGCCTGTATTAAGAATGAATATAATGCGCATGCGTAAGAGCAGGAATTAATTTGTTAAACCTTTTATACATATTTTTTTTTTCTGTTTTATATTATGATTATTTCTGTATTTTTTAAGTGCTTAAACCATTTAGCTTAAGTATATTGTATGAAAAATTTTATAAGAGGCTCACAAATACGATTATATTTACATTTCTAATTAATATGCGATTCAATTTTAGGTAACAGTCACTTATGCATCAATATCTATTTAATTTTTATTACATTTCCTGCATTTTGTATTACATCTACCGTGATAAAAGTTTAAAGCAAAAACAAAAATAATCAAAAAATTTGAGATTGAAAAAGCTACATGATCCATTATAATCAATAGTTTTTTTCTTTTTAACAAATATAAAATGTATGTTTTGCCGGCGGCAAATTGAAAGCGCAATTATATAGTTTATGATACGTAGAAAAATGTAGAGTAGATTTAGTACACTTATTTATTTATTTTTTGTTTTTTTTTTTTTTTTTTTTTTTTTTTTTTTTTTTTTTTTTTAACTAATATAATTACATTTTCTTATCACAAAAACTTTATTAACATAAATCAAAAACTTATAATAGCACTATATTGAGTTAATATAACTATGTATGTATATCTATACAATTATTATACATCAATAAATTTTCTTTTCATAATTCATAAATGATCTTAATTAGTAAAACTAGGATTTATACATAATTTCTAGTAAAACTCTGATTCATTTTTAAGCTACAAATAATGTTTTTAATGTAGTAAATCTACTCTACATGCGAAATGTAGTAGTTTACATTAAATCGTTCAAGAAAAAGCTGTAAAAAAAATCTGCGTAGGTTTAATTTATATTTTTAAATTTTTTGTTTTTTTTTTTTTTTATTTTTTTTTGTTTTTTCCTTTTTGTTGTTATTTAGTTAATATGGGAGTTTTTCTTTAGCATTTTTTTCTCTGTACTGCTCTTATGATAAAGTGTATGTATAGATATGTAATCTTTCTAGAAAAAGCTTTTTCATTTCATGGTAGTATAATTTACAATGGAAAAAGCTTTGCAGTTTAGTACATTAGCATTTACCGCAAAGTTTAGCTACAACGGCCACACTGGAAAATATCTGAATTTTGCCCCCTTTAAAATACATGGGATTTTTGTGCTCGGAGTGACATAGCCTATCTACTCATATCTAGTCGGATATTAGCATATAAGACTTATACAATTGTAGAATTTAAGATACGAGCTTAGTCCCCTTAAAAATTAGAACAAACTTGGATTCTAAGAAAATTTAAATCGAAAGAAATTCGTGGACTAATTCTTTCATACTGAGAAAAACCTCTGCAATGGTAAGATAATCTTCCTGGGGATTTAAGCTTGACTCGTTTTGCTCTGTCTAACGATCCTTTTGAAGCGAAAGCGGATTGGGTGATTATCCCATTATTTTGGCAACAAAGTGTGAGGTTTAGTTTTTGTGATTAGGAATCTTCGAATCACACCTTTAGGTCCTCTAAACCTCTTGGTACTTTAGAGGATCCTAGTTCAACTGCCATGTTTTTTCATTGATTTTTAAGCGTCTGATAAAGTCCTTCGAAGTATTGGAAATATTTCGTACAAAATATTCAATTTAATTTTAAAAAAAAATTTGGGTAGTAGGTACCAATAATACAATAAAACATAAAGTAATAGTATAATACAGAGATTATATCACATTTCCACAGAAATAATAAATTAAATAAATATAATTTGGAAAATATTTTATAAAAATTATTTTATTTTTGGTATTAAAATCTTAAAAAAATAATTTCAATTTCTAAATGAAATTATTTGGTAATACTAAAATTTATTATTTATTTCTACATTTCTATTTAATTTTTTAAAATATTAAATTTTTTTACTTTAATATTGCATCCAAATTAAATTTAGTTTTATAATAATTATCAACCTACTGTATCTATTTTAGACTTGTTTGTATTTCAAATTTAATTAAAAATTTATGATATCTTCAATTTATTTAATTATAATTATATTATATTTTAGAATTTATTTAATTTTAATTGAATTATTATAACCTAATATCAGTTCATTAGTTTTTATATACAGAGTGTTGAAAAATAGGCATCACAACTACAGAAAGAGATAGGGAAGATCAAATGAATCGTACACCATTGTTGTATTAAGGGGTCCATTTGCAATCGTAACTAATAGCAATCGGGTACAGATTTGGGTTTGTGTCTTTACTAAGTACATATTTAAAACTTTAGGGGCTCTTGTATAAGGAAAAAAATTAACTATGACCCTTATTTGTTTTTCAATAAATTATCATTCTGTTGGAGTGGCTTTTGATTGTATTTGATTGTTCCGAACCCTTGCTCCTATGATTCGCTACAGTGATAACGACTGCTTCTCAAACACCCTGTATATAAGTAGGGAAAATATTTTTTTCCTATTATCTAATAATAATAAAAATGTGCCAATAGAATTTTAATTTATGAAAATTGGCATGGCTTTAAAAAAAAATATATATATAAGTTGCTAACGGGTTTTAATTTTCCAAAAAAAAAAAAACCAAAATGAAAAAATAGATTTTTCCAACAATTAATATTTTATATTTTACAATATCATAAAATATTTAACATACATACTTACATTAGACCGCATTAAAATATGTTTTATTACAAAGGAATATATTTTTTTCACAAAGGATTTTGTGGAAATCCTTTTAACAGGTTTAGTAATACATACATATTTACATGTGTATATGTATTCCTATATCTCTGTGTATGTAGGTATATGTACATTGAAATGTAAAATTTATAAAAGGACATTAAATAGTTTTGAATTATTATTATTTTTTTTTATTTTTATTATCCTGAAAAGGATTTAAAAGTTTTTTTTTTTGGACCTCTAAATTATTAAATAACAATAGTATTATTCGGACCCTTCTTTGGATTAACATTAATAAAATATTTCAAAAACTAAAAGAATGAATCAGAAAAATTTTATAAAATAAAAATAGTGAATGGGAGAAGTTTATATTAAAAATAAATTATAGATTAGTAGAAATTATTAAAAATATCACAAATTGAATTAAGCAATAATAAAACCATTGACTGTTCAGACTATTATATGTGAAGTATTCTAAATCAGTTTTAAATTTAAATTTAATTATTATTTTATAATTATTATTTATTAGACAACCTGAGGCTATGCAAGCATATCCCACTTATCGTAGCTTTTCACCATCGTCCTGGATAATAATATCAGAGGCAATAAAGGCATGTCTCACTTGTTGTTACTTTTCACCATCTTCCTTCGTCCTTCGCCACCATCGTTCGCTTCCTTTGTTATAACTATTCACAATCGTCCTAGACGATATCTCGACTGATGTTAGGAGTATTTAAAAAGTATCAATTGGTCCACCAGCAAGTATCTAGAAGCCATAGAACTAACGGTATTTGCTGATTATTCCATAACGAAGATGTGCAATCTAATTTAAATTGGAATATGCGAAATAATCCAGCTAAACATTACATGGAATACAGATTTTAATGAGGATTAACAAATGAAGAACAAATTTCTAGAGAAAATACGAAGGATTGGATATATACTAAGGGCTATTGAAGATTGCTTGACGAAGATTGGGAGTTATAAAGGCTTTCTGAAAGCGTCTCCAAGGAAAGAGGTAAGCCCCTGACAACATGGAGAAGAACAGTCAAGGAAGAACTTAAAATATGTAAAATTGCCAAGGATAAAGTAAATCAGCAGAGTATAAAGAAATCTAGATATTTCAAACGCTCTTTGCTTTAGAGTTGACTATAAAAATTATAGATCGCGAGTTTTCACCAGTTTTTTTTTCAATAAAAAATGCTAGGATTTAAGCCCCTTTAAATTATACAGCGTATTATTTACGTTCAGTCTCTCAGGTAAAAACCGGAATTACCAAATAGTTGGACTTTAAATTAATTTTAGTGTAGTTTATAAAGTGGAAATAATTATATTTATGTATTTGGGTCTCATATTTTTTATTACATAAAAAAGGATAATAAGGATATATGATAGGTTTAAACATATTTAAATAAATTTTTTTTTTTGGTATCTTCCCTCACTTTTTTAATGAACTAGATATCAATTTAATAATAAAAGGGTTATTCTTGTTATCTACATTATTGTTAAAAATTTAAATCCTATCAGATTGAAAATTTATTTTAAAATAAAAATAAATTTCACAAAAAAAAAACTTGTTGAAAAAAGTGAAAAACTTCAATGAAAATATCAATGTGTTTATTAGTATGAAAAACTTTAAAAAATAGTTTTAATAAGAGCTGATGATTGTAGGGATTGAATTTTTTTAAGTATGTCAATAGTTTATTAAAACTCCTAGTATTACTTTAATTTTAAAAATAGAATAATATTTAAGTTCTTTAAAATGGAAAGTGAAAGTTAGTAGGTACATCAGAAACTGTTACTATAATCACAGACTATTAATAGTTGCGACTAGATCTTCACTGAAGCATTTAAAAGTTATATTACTGCAATTATATTGAAAGGTTTAATAGGAACTGCCTAGAGTTGCAATGGGTGACTTTTGAAGGTTTATTAGTTTATGATTTGTTTTGTCACATTTAAGTCCGAGCCGCTTAAGATTATTTAAAAATTTTGAAAATATATCAAATAAAATACGTAACAAACTGCTATCACTTTAAATTAAAAACTTTTGGAGTATTTATACTTTATATTCGTAAGTTAAAGTGGCTTTTAAGTAGTTTTGGTAAATTTCGAAACTAAATTAAAAAACAAGAATTTAAAATTGTAAACCTAAGTTTTTCCTTGAAATAACTATTATTAATGCTTTCATAGTTTTAATTCCAGTTAAAATTATAATACCATTATTTATATTGTTATTTTGACCGGATTAAAACTTTATTTTAAAAAAAAGGAAACTTTTAATATCTATAGATACAATTTAAAAGTTTCAACATCCGGTTTTACATTTTTGGTTACCGTTTCTAATGCATATTGTTTAATTCAAATATAAAAATTTAATTTTTTATTTGAAAAAAAAAGGAATTTATAATTATTTTTTTATAAATTTTATAAAATTTTATTGCATGTAGGATTTTGAGATTTAAAATATTTAATTTTAAATATTTAATTCTAAATGGGAAAGAGTTTCTGATCCTATAAATCTTTTCACTTTTTTTTACTTTTGCAGAGAATTTCGAATAACAAATGTGTTGCTAGTGAAAAATACCAGCAGATTTACAAACTGTTTTTCTACAAAAAAAAAAACTGAAACAATCGTTGAAAAAATTTGATCCTCATATTCAAGCTTGATGATCTTGTGAAAGCATTTGGTGCTTATTCCTTTGTTTGCTAATTGATGATAAATAATTTTACAATTATCAAAAAGATGTTAAGTTCAAACAGAGGATTATCAGGCGGAGGCATTGGTAAGAGTAGGGTCTAATAAAATTTGACGATCTTCTTTACCTCTATTAAATTTGTTGTGCCGTATGACACCGAACCTTTTTAAGGCTTCCTCCCTTGCGAAAAATAAGTTTTAGAATACTGTTGACGACACATGAATAAAAAAAGCTAAGTTAGCAAATTAGGATCTACTCAATCAACTATTAACATCGAAAGGAAATCAATACAATTTTGTGTCCCGGAAACTTATGACTCAAAAAATAGTTAAATGTCACCGTCATATTTTAACTCCAAAGGGGGAGCCAAAAGTCCTATAGAAAATATCCCCATTATATTTTGAACAAACGGGTTATAAAATCAAAGTTTTCCTTTTTTCCAGACTACTTATGGAAAGCCATTTTTTCTGGTTAAAAAATTTAAATTTTGAAAAAAGTGGAAAATCTCCACATTCAACATTAACTTATTTCAAAATTGATAGTTTTTGGAAACTTTAGAAATTTTTAAATTTTTTGGTACTGATATTTTAATTTATGAACTCAAAATTCTCCGGTGGATTTTTGGCTCTCTCATTCATTTTATAAACTCCCGGGAGGTTTTGGCTTATTTATCGAGTAGTAAGATCCGCGAGACATTTAACTCTAATACTTAGGCCTTATCGGCTTTTTTAATATTTTCTTTGAAAAAAAGTCAACAACATTACAAAGATTAATAAAAACTTTTTGAAAAACTGACATTAAAATTAAATAAAACGCTTCTGTCTTGATTTTTCTTTAAGTAAAACACGAAATATTTTTAAGAACACTTAAAAATATGTGAACATTTTTTTAAACAAAAAATTATTCCCAAACGACAATCACAATCATCTTCTGGCACTTGTTTTTAATTTTCCTCGATGGAGGTACACCCAGCGCAAAGAAACTACCAACAAATATCAAATATTTTAAAAAAATTTCGTAATTTTATAAATTCCAAATATGAAAAAAACACCAAATTATGCTGCAGCAGAAGTTTTGTAAGAAATTAAAGAATTTTGTATCTTAAGATTTACTTATGTTATAATTCGTATCTCATTGAAAGTTCATAAATTTTCTGATTTATTTAAAGGTAAAAAAAAAAGTATTTTGTAATTTTTTTTGGAAATTCTCCATGGAAAAATCATAATTTTAATTTTTTTTTATATTATATGTGTTTTAAAAGATTTTTCAGAAAAATTATCAAAATTAAATTTGAAAATTTTCCACTGTTTCTGTTTTTTTTTTTTTTTACGAAAATTCGAGAGGAACTTTTGGTACAACTTTGGATAGTGGCAAAGTAATATTAAATATAATTTAACTTTTCTTTCAAGTTAATTTTAAAAATTTTTCCTGAATTTCCTTTTTTGTTTTGGATTTTCTTTTAAAGAATACCTTTAAAAAAATAATACAGCAAGTACCGTTAGGAGTCAAAATTTTACTTTGCCTTTCTTGAGATTCTTTTTTCATTCAAAGAATCTCCAATTTCTTTTTGGAATTTTTATTTCCTTATTTTGTCATTTCTTTGCCTCCGAAGCTTAAAAAAAAGTCTGAAATTTACGGATGGAAATTGGAGGCAACAGCAGCAGCAAAATAAAAAAGATTAGAAAAGAAAATTAAAATATGTGAAAGAGAGAAATGAAACAAAATGTGAAACCGAATAATTGTAAATGAAATTTTGGAATTAAAGTATTTTTGTTTTGTAGAGTGGAAATTGTAATTGGAAAAATAATAAATAAAGAAAAGAAAAATGAAATGAAGAAGAAAATATGAATGAAAATAAAGAAAAATTGAATATATAATTAAAAAAATGGAAGCAAAAAAACATATACAGGAAGAATGAAAACTAAATTAAAGTGTTGTCTTTTTTTGGAATCTAATTCACGCAGAACTTTAAATGGTATACAGAATTTAATTTTTGAAGACGTCTTGGAATGAATTCAATTTAAGCAGCCGAGAATTCTGAATTTACTTTTAATGCTAAGAATCCGATAAATTGAGCTTTAAGTACAACTAAGCAAATAAAAAGAGGTTGGCGTGAACCATCGAAAGTTTCCAAGAAGAATCGTAGGAGAGCGTGTTGTACTTTAAATATCTAAAACCAACCCTTCTTTAAAACTAAATTTTGGAAAATACCTTAAAAACAAGTGTACCGTTTGGTTTTGGAAAAATGCGTTAGAGAGTTAGAAAAGGAGTTAGAAAAGGAAGCGAAATAGGAATTGACGACGAATTTGGAAAATTTAGAGTATAGAAAAAAACTATTGCAATATAATGTATATAGCTGTGTAACCCCATCTAAATAGTTCTACAGTTTAGTAACGAGTATCTGAAATTTTAAAACTAGGAGCGGTGGGAAACTTGAAACAAGAAGTGTAGTTATAATAATTTCTTAATTTTTTTTTAGAACGGGTGAGTAGTCCCTTTACATATCTTTAACACAATTATGCTCTGATTTACCATAAATTTGATTTGTACAATACCATAAGACCATAAAATATTTTATGTTTCTGTTCTCTTTATAAAGATGCGATATCAGACAAGATAAAAAAAATTTTGAATTCAATCTCTAACCACAGAAACTTGTGACCCTGTTAGTTTATTATAAGAGAAGCGGAAGTAATTGTAAATTGTAAAAAGTCTTTGGTCCGCTAGTTGCTGGTAAATACTTTGTTGGTGAGCTTAGTAAGTACCAAAAAAAAAGAAATGAAAAAAAAATCTAATGAAAATTTTCCAAATCACCTCTAAAATGTAAAAATGAACCGAGCCGAATCTACTAACAACGAACTTTTGTAAATAATCGACAGCTAAAGGAAAAGGGTTGACATTGCAGTAAAAAGGACAAAAGTTGCGCTATAAAAATATGGATTCACCGTACCTGAAATAATTTTTAATTTTTTTTTAAACAAAAATGAAGTTACAAATCTTAAATAAAGATAAACTTTTTTTTTTCTCTATAAAAATATGAAAATCCCTTCCTGTTTATTGACGTTAGCGTACTAAAATGCTGTGATAACTGTTGCGATTAGAAAAAAAGGGAGTAAAAGTAATAATAAAACTTCTTAGTTCTGCGATTTTAACTCCGATATTTTACGATATTTCTTAGTTTATATTTCATTTTTTTATTACAATTGAAAAACTTTTTTCAGTCAATTCAAGTTAATACTTTTCTTAAGTAGAATAGGTATTATGAAATTCGTAATTAGTGTGTAATATATTTTACTAAAAAGTATTTCAAGATATACCTCCCTTTAGTTTCCGTGATCGACTTTCTTATAATATTACAAAAACTTTCTTTGCCATGAGTCCTAGGATCCGAGAGGTAAATTCTGAAAGGGTGTTGGACACTTTAATGCCGGAATCGGTAACCGCGACTTTACAAAATATGTGCATTCATACAGCTGAAGTATGTTTGTGCAAAGCTAAAGAGGCATAAATTTTGCTGAATTTCAAAAACTTCTCTTAACAAAGTTCAAAAATTGAAGCTTTAATAGCTGAACGTCGAATATATGTTGCAGTCATCGTACATATGTATTGAAGTCATAGTCACCAAAAATTGTCTAAACAAAATATCACTGAGGTTCCTATAACAAAACTATGAAATAACTTTGCAAAAGACGAAAAATAAAGTTGTTACAAGTTATACACTACATTTAGAGATGATATCAGAAAGATAAGGTAGTTACAATAACTTTGAAATAATTTTTCTTTTCTTTTTCAGGTTTTTTAACGCTTTATTTTGCATGTACTTAAGAAATTGTACTATTTGGCTGCGATGCTTTTGTTTATAAAGTTATGAAAATAATGAGGTCCTTTCCTCTAGTTTGTGTAGCTAATAATCCTGAATATAATATTTTTCAAGGATAGATACAGAAATAAATGTAAATAAAAAAGTTGAAAAATATGAATACTTTTTTATTATATTTATGATAAACACAGGTATGAAAACTTTCTTCAAAAAAGTTTTCACTTTATGAAAGTGAAAACTGCAGTTGGTAGCTGGTATCCTACCATTAAAAAAAGTTAACGTTTGGAATGATGAAAAAATTTTCGCGATGATTTAAAAAACTTTCAACTTTAATCCTTAGGAGGAACCAAGTGGTGAATTCTGTTGGTTGATTTTACTGACCTGAATAATGAAATTGCACATAACTGTAAATGCTTATTTCATTTAGCTTTCAAGAAGACAAAAAGTAATAACATCAAGTTGTAGAATAGGTCTATATTATAATATTTATAAGTAAGAGGTAGAAGTATATTAATGAAAGTCTGAATTTTAAGCCCAACAGTAAACCAATCAAATAATAATTTTTTTATAGGAGTAGGCAAAAAAAATACAGCCTAGTCTAAATTTATTTAGAAATTATTCTAGTTCGTTATCTAGAGTTTTATATTAGAACTCAAATTTTCGAAATCAATTTGTCGGATCTGTTATTTTTTCCTATTGCTCTTGTATAGATATGTACTTGGCATCTCCATCTGACTCTATTCGGAGCATTTATTTTCAGTGTTTTCCTAGATGAGGTCAGTTATTCCGATATCATTCACCTCACAGTGTTATTGGGACGACCTCGTCCTCGAGTTTTTTGACGATTCCATGCCAGTCCTTCCCGTGCGATTCATTCTTGGGCTTTCTAAGTGTGTGTTCTATCCATTTCCAATTTTTTTTTTGGTCTACTGTCCAATCGGTTTTACTTTGGCAATCTTCCATAGATCATTCTTATTAATTATATTTGTCAGGTATATTATATTTTCTAAAACACTTTTTTTTATAAGGACATATAATGTCCGTGTAATGTTGTTCGTATCCAACCAGGCATCATTTTCATATGTTGGGGAGGGTCTTTATCCAGGTTCCGAATATTCTGAATTTTGTACCACAGGATATTTGTGTGGTTTTCTATATTGCCTGTTAGCGATCGAACGTTGCTATGTTCTAAATAGCATCTAATGGTAAAGGTTAAAAAAAACTTTCCCGTCAAATTGTTTTATTAATCCAAATTTTAAAACATATTATGTAAATGTTATGGCTGAATTTATATATATTTTGGTTGAATTGATAATAACGTTTCCTTAAAATGACATTTCTAAAAAGAAAGCTATTAAAATAACTGAGAATTTTCAATGAAAACTATTATAAATAAATTCCACTTAACATCTTTTAAACTACTCTGAATGAAAAATTTATAAAAATTCTTACAATAAGTATTATAATTTTCTTAGTTATTAATGATTCATGAATTCTTCGTCGTCATCGTTGTCGTCGTCGTTGTGGGTGTCAAGAGTGTGATTATTGTCAAGGGTATATCTAAAATATTCATGTGTTGGTGGTTATTTTATTACACTGATTTCTAAAAACTGTGAAAGAAATATAAAGAAAAAATTTTGTAATAAAATAAAAAAAAAAATCAATTTACTAAAAGGAATATATTTAAGATTAAATTTTCTTGAAGTTTTCCGGGAATTTTCTGTGGAACTTGTTAAAGATATTTTTTTAAGGCAAATATATTTTTATGTACTATTACATAAATATTTACTCTACATTATAATATATATATATATATAAATCAATTTATAGATTACATAAGAGGTTCTGTAATTGTTGGTTTATATGTTATTTAATTGTAATAAATGGAAATCGCTCAACCAATTTACTGTAATTTAGGTTCAAAAATAGTGACTTTACAAAAAAATTTCGAATCAAATAAATAAGATTTAATATTTACTTTGGTTGCTGTGCGTCTTCATTAATTGTAACGGCCTCTTTTTAACACGTTTCATCAATCTGTTATATTGATGATCTCTGTAAAAACCTTTTTGATAATTTAGGTCATAATATATCAAAAGAATTCCACTATCTTTCTTCTCTCTGAAAATTCTGCTTAATTTAATATTCTCATATCGCGGTAATGATAAAGAATCAGGAAAAAATATATGAACTCTTGTGACACGTACCCTGGAAATCCATTTTTGTAATAAAAACTTTAAATTTTGGTTGTTGGTACTTATTTTAATCTCCTAAATACCATAAAAAACCATTCTCATAAAATATTCCAAAAATTGATTAATTTTTTTTAATTTTTAATCACTATACCCAAAGTCCTAATAAAACATTCCTGCATTGAAAATCGTTGAAGGATAAGATAGGCATAGAGGATTTCCAGAGAAAAAAAATGTGATGGTACCAGGATAACTAGATTGTTTTAAGAATATTATTTATAGGGTGGACCATTTCAATCAGGGTCCCTTAAGTGGTAAAATATTTCTTATTTTTCATTTGTCCATAACCTAAAATGAAATGCTTCTTTCAAATTCCCATCCTCGTACTTTAGTAGCACACTTCTTTGCCTAAAGTTCGGTTCAAAAAGAGTGTGGTTTTGGTGTTCTAAAGTGATACACTACCCAAAAAATCACCGCACAGTTCTAATAGGTGAATTTCGAAGCTCCCGTTCCATCTTAAAAAAAAAAAACTTTTCATATGTTAATGTGTGCCTTAAAAATTATTACGTTAGAAATTATTTAAGTAATTAAAGGTGATACTTCATTTGATTGTATTGAACTCACCTCTTAAAGTTAAGAGGTGAGTTCAAGGTAAGTTGATGAAGAATGTCAGTCTGAATAATGAATGTTAGCCGCCACTTTTTTTTGTGAAGATGAAAACTTTCAAACAGCAGTAAGCAAGCTAAACCGCCCAGCAGTGCAACTCTTCTACTAATAAAAAGCTAAAGTTCCCATAGTTAAAATTATGGGATAAGCACCCTACTATCAAGCTGAGAAGTAAAGTTGGAAAAAGTATATATTTCTTTAATTAGGGTTATATGGGACTGATTTATTCTAAATATTTCATAATAATTGGGAAACACTAGTATTGTATTCCAGACCACACTAAGAAAGTGCGACTAATAAAAGAAGAATTTCAGAGTTCTTGTTCAAAAAGGCTCTTCGGTCTATAAATGTGGTTGGATTGCTGAACAAATATTAAGACAGAAACTTCGAAAAATTTGAGTTTTGGCTTAATATTTTTCAATTCTTCTAAATCTCTACGTAATAGGTATTTGTAGAGAAGACAAGAAGTTACTTTATTTCCACGGTGATTTAAATACGTTTGTGACATTTTTATTTATAAATGACACCAACAGCTGTCTTACGTATTTGATTCCGATATTACCCAGGCTATCCTAGTGCTAGGCTTTATGTAGGATGTATACTTAATATCCGGTAGTTCTACACAACCTTAATTTTATTTTAAACTTGCGTCAACAATTTAAAAAATTTTGCATTAATCTTTTGCGTTCTTCAATAGAACTTCTATTAGTATATGATTTATAGATGGTGTACTCAATGGATATATATATTAAAGTATAATTTGTGGAAACTAAAACACTGTTCCATCCCTGTTATACAAAAATAACAGTAATTCCTTTATTTGACTTATTCTCTTTTCTTACTTTTAATTTCACCGACAAAATAGGGAGTATTTTTTGTTGTATCGCACAAGATCTAGATAAATTTAATCAGGGTTATTAACCAGATTTTGTACTATTTTATTATTGTGGTCTTTCTTAACAACGTTTTTCTTCGTTGTTGGTTTGTGTTGAATAAAAAGAAAATGCAAAATAAAGAAGCAAATCTCATTAAAAATGTTAAAAAATATTTTTTAATGTTTCTATTTTATTTCTACTTTTTATTATTTTTTTTTGATAAAAAAACGTTTGTTGTTTTTTTTTTTAAATTTAATTCTAAACAGGTGATAAGAAACCAAGGGTTTTGAAAAAAGCACATTTCTATTTAATATATCGATTTAATTCATCAAGTCAAAAAAATTTTCTTAACCGACTCGTACTAATTTCTGAGGATCTAACTTCTCCAAAAATTTCTAGCTTCAGCAAAAATTGAGTTTTGCATAACGGTAAATTTTAGTATCGTATGGCAACCCTATGAATTTCCGTTTCAAAAACTATAAAGTTTGTAAAAGCAGCTATCTTTCTTCGTTTTCATATTGAAAATAAACCTTAAAGAACTGTTGTTATAAATATTTTAATTTGGGGCTTCTTCAGCCTTTTCGGTGCTGCAGATCTGTAGAGGGTGTACCTACAGAAAAAATTCCTCCATTAAACCAATTTTTTCTCAATACCCGTAGTTGCAACCCGTAGTTGCAATTTTTTATCTCTATTTCAAACGGTGTAAATAATTTTTTGTAACCTTTCGTTGTAACCCCCATACGGAGAGTCGGACGGACAGAGTAAAACTATATAGGCAAATTTTTACAAAATTTTTCGAAAATGTGCTAAAAAACGGATAACAGAATCTGGAAACAAAATATAAAGTAATAAAATAGCAAATTGGTGTTTTTTTTTTGTGCGAAGATAAGCAGAAAATTTTAATCCTATAATTTTTAAGTTTTTAAGTTTTCCCAATTTTTTCCCAGAAATCATAATTAAATTTTCAAAAGTTGTTTTAATCCGGAATAATGAAATAATGATTTTCACGACTGGAAAATATTTAAAAAATTTTTTTAAGTATTCTGAAATAAAACTGAATTAATAAGATTTTAAAAAATTGCTATAATTGATGGCTTTAGGTATACAAGTATACAAAAGACATTGAATTGGACTTTTTGCTGATGTTAAGTTTTATATCTTTTTCTTTTGAAATATTAGGCGAAAGTTGTTATTATTTTAATACCAGTTATTCTATATTGTGTTTTAATTTTTTTTAAGCATTTAATATGAAAATTTTAAAGGTCCAGTAAAATAAGAAGATTAACAAAATTTAAATTTCTATAAATGAATCGTGAATTTTCGTTTGTTTGATTTTTCCTCAGTGTTTTTTCCGAATAAAAGTTCAATTGTTCTTTAGCCTTAGTTAATATTACGTGGTAGGAGGTCACATTTTCATACGGGTTGTGTTCAAGTTTAAACATTTATTTTCTACAGAAGACTCAAGTGTTGAAAATTCAATGGCACATTATGAAAAATTATTTATGACTGGTATTTAAATAGCAAGTCAAAGAAAGGACAAGAAAATCCCAAAATGATTATAGCGGAACTGATTGGATGAAGCAATATAAAATAACTAAAACACAAAATATTGTTGTGTTAGAAATTAAGCTTACAATGCAAAATATCTGTGAGTGATTTAGAACATATGGGATGAAGTTGTAATGCTGTTTTATTGACTTACAGAGTGCACTTCACAACTTCAGTCAAATCGTAATTTTTAACCTGTAAATCAAAAAAAAAAAAATAAGTACATATTACCAAGCCAATTACCAATAAGTTTTCATAATTTGTTTTTTAAATGATAGATATTTAATATGAATGCCAGTCATTCTAAAAATTTTTACGAAATTTTCTCATAACTTCAAAAGTTCATAACTATACAATTTTTATTTTAACTATCTTTAAATATGCACAATACTGATAATTATTTTCCCTCCTTCGTCGAATTTCGAGGTGAAGGCATGTACCCAACATATTTAATGCAAATAAATTAATTCAAACAGGCCGGGTTTGTGTCCTGGTTACATGGAAGTCTGATTTTATCTGGTTTGTGACGTGTTGATTCTGCTACTATTCATCATAAATGATTCACTTTTAAAAAACGTTTAATATAAAAATATATAGATATAATATATATATATATACATATATATTTAATATTTTTAAATTCTATTGAAAAGTGTTAAAAAAAATTTGGAATATTGTGCCCTTCTTATTTTCGTGAGACAAACAAATATTTTTGTTTTTAAACAACAAATCAGAATTTTCATTCATAAATTGCATTCAAAATTTATTCAAAATTTTAATAAAACATTCGTATTTCTTTTTATTTTTTTTAAATTAAAAATTAAACAAGTAAAAAAAAAAATAATATAATCATTTAATTAAATCAGAAACGATGTACCTACTTTTCTTGAATTCTTTTATAAAACCATGTAATTTATTATGCCAATTTTTTTTTCATTTCTGCTTGCATGTCCTTGCATGATAAAATATGTTTTGTTTTCTTTTTTAAAAGTTCAATGTTAGATAAATTTTCAATATTTACTGGAATTCAAAATGTTTCAAGAATAGAAACCTTGACATTTTTTCAATAAATAAAATAAAAATTTTTTTTAAAAAACCCTCATTAAATATTCTGAGAAAAAAAAAAAAAAACATTTTAACTGTATATATTTACAGCTAAACTATTTGAAATATGCAGTTTGTTAAAATAAAAGTTTCTTCAACGCAACTTTTGGCAAAATTTCAAACATACAGCTTTATTAAGTGTAGTGGAATACTCATATAAAAGAAAGAGTTGTATGGCAGCTACTCGAACCCTCTACAGTAGACCAACCAAATTTTGCAGAAACTTTGGCCATTACACTAAACTCTTTTTAGCAAAATTTCAGACACCCAGCTTCATTAGGTGGAGAGTAATGCTCATATAAAATAAGAAGTTGTATGGCAGCTACACGAACCCATGGACCAAAATGGCTGGATTTAAATAGCGATGACGGCTATTGCAAAAAAACGAATTTGCAAAAATTTCAAGACCCTAGCTCCTTTAGTTTTTGAGTTATCGTGCGGACGGACGGACAGACGGACGGATGGATTGACAGACTGACGGACGGACGGACAGACGGACATACATAGCTAAATCGATTAATTTTTCGATTCTGATCCGATCCATACACTTGAGTCTATATCAACCCCCCCTCCTTCTTTGCGTCACAAACGTAATGGCGTAAAAATTTATTATACCCTTTGACTATATAGACATACGGGTATAAAAATATTCTTATTATAGTTGTTTACGTTTTTTCTGTTAACCAATTAAAGACCGATGTGAAGCTTGTGAGTCAATTTTTAAGTATTTTAACTTTGTTTTTAATTTGAAGAAAAGCAGACATAACCCCGATTATTCTTAATCCATTATACATAAAAGAAAAATTTTAAAAATTTATATACTTTTCAATAAATTAAAAAATGGAATAAATAAATGTTGGTCTTAGAGTCGTACAAATGGCAAAATTTTTAATTGTAGATATCTTCTAGACTAAACACGATTTGGAAAAGTCCATTTTTCCTTAATTCGAGGCCTGGATTATTTTAAAGTTACAATTTTAAATAGCGTTGTATTTTAATCCAAGATCTTTATTTATTAACGGAAACCTTCTGTACAAAGCTTTTTATATTGTGTTACAAAATTTAAATCCCTTGGATTTGTTCCGGTACAATAGCATATGTAAGTTATATAATTATTATACTTAGTTCATAAGTCAATTAAGTAATTCAATGTTATCAAAAACCATTAAAATCGTGGTGTATATAAAGTTTACATAATGTCCTAATGTATAGCAAACTTTAATACCTCAACTTTAAAAAAATAATTATATCTACAATTAACAGGTAATATAAAAATGGTGCAAAATAAACGCACAATTTATTTACTCCGTAGTATTTATTTATATCACAGCGAACTCTACATTTTTTAATTACCAACTAAAAAGAGGAAATCACAACAATTTAAATGTTAACACAATGTTTTTTTATTACAGCTATGAATTTATAGCATGTGACCAGAAATTTTTTAATTTAATGTACAAAAAATTGTTCGAGTGAATAAAATTTTTAAGTGATTAAATCAATTTCAACTTTCTGTGATTTATTTTATCTTATTGTATTTTAGTACCAATAAAAAAACCACACGCTTAGCATATACATCACTATTTCTTTCTATAACTACTGCGCTATTTATGTAAGTCTATTTAAAACAGTAGTGCAATAATTTTTTTTATGTAACACCGCAATATTACCGTTATAAGAGTGTAATTTAATGGATTTTTTTATTACAATAATCCCCAACTTAATTTTCCAAATATTTCAAACGATCTTTTTTATAGTAAATTCCAACCTAGTCCCGAATTCTACTTTTACATTTTACTTCCCTGCCATGTGCATAAAACAAAAAATTAGAGTAGGTTTAATGAATGAATTTAATAAATCGGAATCGAGTGTGTATCAAGAACACAAGCCACTCTTCAGGTAATTTGCATCATTCGTCCATTATTAAATGCAGTGTTAATCTCAACCTAAAAGTCAAGAACTAACCAAACTATGGGCTTTTAAAATAAATATTTAGTGTATAATGTTAAACATTTTATTGAAACAATCACTAGAGGAACATTTATTATGAAAAATGCTAAGCGACGAATAAATTCAGTTCAGAAAATTATCCGAGAAGCAATAAAGGAAAAATTTGAAGAAAACAGAGATATTGGTAGGAAGTAAATGTCGTTGATAAGTATTAAAAGCTGCACAGTTATATCTAATATAAGAAAGAGTTTCAAAAGTGGGTATAATTATTTATTTCTTTATTTGTAGATATTCTTCAGATATCTACAAATAAAGAAATAAATAATTATACCCACTTTTGAAACTCTTTCTTATATTAGATATAACTGTGTAGCTTTTAAATGTTGCAGATAGCTTTTATCACTGCTTCCTAAGTGGAATGTGTGGAGTTTATTTTGTTTATGTTATAAGTTATATATTTTATATTTTATTGGGTTACCAAGGAGATTTGTAAAGAAAAATTATTATTCAAAAACTTTTTTAATTAAATATTGTATGACCAAAACGAGTATCTTACCCGGACCACGTCGGTTAGAAAATCAAATGCTTACCTACAACACGAGGCCCTTCAAAGGGTTATAAAAACTTTTGTATCAACGCATGTAATATAAGAGAATAGATGCAATATGTTTCGGATAGAGCCAACTTTAGAAATATGAAAACCATCTAATGCAGTTGAGCGTTCAAAGGCGGACTTGCAGCAAAAGGTAGGTGGAAGAATAAATCAGTTATGCTTCTAAAAACTAAATTGATTTCTGAAATAAAAATGAAGCGAATCCTAGACTTTTAGTTAATATTCAATACCACACGCAGAAAAAAAAATACAATTGTAATTTTATGTTTATAAGAAAAATTGAAATTGGACAAGTTCCTATTTGGCCTTAAAAAGCTTTAAATTTTTTTCATAATATATTTTACTTTCAAGCATTAATTTATATTTTTTCCTCTTTAATTTATTTACTTGCCTCTTTAAATGGAAATCCTATATATAGGTGCCAACTATTCTTACCATTTAAAAATTTTTATGAAAATATAAGGAAAGAAAATAATATTGACAGGATTGTAAAATGCCTATAGCTATGCATATCAATATTATGCCAATATACAAATCAATGAAATGTTATGTATACACGATATGGATATAATAAAAGTCAGTAAATTCATGGTGAAAAATAACATGATATGAACATAATTTTTTATTTTAGCGGAACCTAAAAGTAATTTTGCGCGGATATAATTTTCCTTTTTTTTCTTTTTTAATGTAGACGGAAATAATTTTGTCTTATTTAGAAAATAATTATGGTATTTTTTGATGACTAAACGATTAAACTTAGTGTATTAAAGATTTTTTTAAAATATCAATAGGGTATTTTTAAAAAAGGCGTACCTAGCCATACTTAGGTGTCGATATAGAACGAAGGGCTTCCCTACTGCAAATGACTGTTTAGAATGTTGAGTAACACGAGCCGCAGTATATTTAATTACTTCATCTAATGCCAATTTCAGTCTGTTAGAGATTTGCCTCAACGATGCTTCGAGCCTTCACGGTGCCTCAACTTTCAATGGTTAATCGGGTGGCAACGGTGCCTGGAATGTCAACAGTGCCTCGAGTCGCCACGGTACTTAAGAATGTGAAGTAAAATGAGGCAGGATTTGCAATTGCTTCATTTAATGCCAGTTTGAATCTGTTAGTTATGTGATTCAACGATGCCTCAAGTGTCCTTAATATCTTGACTCTCAACTATAAATCTAATATAAACGGTTCAATATTGAGTTTTAGCGATGCCTCAAATGTCAACAATAAGTAAAGTGAAGCAGGATTTGCATTTGCTTCATCTAAAACCAGTTTGAATCTGTTAGTCATTGGCTTCAAAGATGCTTCGAGTTTCCGCAGTGCATCAAATCTTAACGGTAAATCGATAGTCAATGGTGCCTCGAATCTCAACGGAACTTTAGAATGTTAAGTAAAATGAGACTGGGTTTCCAATTGCTTAATTTTTAATTTATTAGTCATTTGCCTCAACAATCTTCGAATCTCATCAGTGATCCGCGTCGTAACGGTGCTTCGAACACAAGCCACTCATGTAATCATGTAACCCAATTACATCATGTAACCCAAAACACACTATTATCTAAGAGCACTCCTGTTATTTGTACAACGTTAAAAGTTTTCCATTTCTATTAGATTTTATTGCTTCATGATTTTGTGTTTACTTGAAATTCTGGAGAAAATCGATTTGAAATTTTTCTTTTAAAAGCGGGGTAAGTACAAAACGAAGAATTCTCTAAGTACTAGGATATTTAACTACAACAGAAGAAAGTATCTAAGGAATATAAAAAACAAAGAAATCCTAGTATAATAAACATACCTGTGTTTATGAGTAAGAATAAATAATGGCGTACGAAATTAAAAAAAAAATGGCTGTATACGTCACTTGTAAAAAGATATTGGATTTTAAAAAGTATGGTAAAAAAAATTGAAAAATTTAATATGAAGTAATGTTGCTACAATTATTGTTTTTTCTACAATTTGCTTTAATTTTTTATACTTTAAATTGTAAAATTGTAAAATTAAACAAAATTAATTTATTCAAATGGTATTTTAAGAAATTACGAGGCAAAGAAGAGGTAGCTATTCGATATATGGGGTATTTTTAAATTTCTATTTTGAAGCCTAAGAGAAATTAAGTAGAAAGAGGCAAAGTATGATTTCAGGAAGGTTGCCTGGTATTTTAAAATTCAAATTTTAGGAATTAAATAATATTAATAAAGTGTGTTAAATTAACTGAAACGATAGATTTGAGTTTTTTTGATATACTGATCTATGTTTGCATAAATTTTACTTATTTATAAAAATAATATAAAAATGAGATTTTGATATTAAACTTTTAAATTTATAATTTAGGAGAATATCGAAATTCCATTGTCAATTTGATTTAAAATTACAATGCACTAAGAATATTCATAAATTAATCACGCCCCTTGCCTCCTACTTAAGAATCAATAGAGAATCCTCTGTTAATAATCTAGACTCTAGGCCTTGCGGGCCATTATGCAGGCCATATCTAATTTCCAATACTTTCTATCAATTTCTAAATAATATTATTTCCTTGGTTAATGTTAATTATTTTATGTTTTAAATTACATGTGGTTACCATGGTAATTATGTAAGGAAAAAATATTTTTCAATAAGTTTAGCCACTAAACCACCGAGATCCCTTGTTATGTATTTACTATAAGTTTTTATATTTGGATTGTTAAAATAAATTAGGTTTATATAAATGAATTCTGAATTTTCCACGTACTTTGAAAAAAAGTTCAATTTCATTTTAAAATAGACAAATTTAATATGGAAAAAGATCAAATTCATATGAAAAAGTACATTTTCAGTAATAACTTTTCAAATAATAAAATCGATCTCTCCACAGATCTTCCAACATTAATTTGTAACTGAACTAAAATAAATTTTTTAATCTTATTTAATCTCTAATGCAAGAAATTAAATATCATCCCCTTGCTTAGTCCAAAGAAATGTTAAAGTAAATGGTAGTACAAAAATTAACTTGGAAGCTGAAAATAAGGAAAGAAATGAACAAAAATGAAGTAGAAGATGATGCCAATAAAATTTTCTAGTACTTTTATCTTTTAGCTATTTCTCAATATTAAATTTAGTGAACATGTCAAAAGAACAACAATAACAACAAAAACAAATGGAAAAGAAAAAATAGATAAAAAGAAAGAGACAGAAAGAATGTCAATAAGGATAATAATAAATACGCGAGTGTTCAACACGAGATAATAACGTTCCTTCTTCTTACGATTTCTTTATTTTTAACTATTTTTTAAATATACATATATATAAATATATATACATATATATAAATGTATATATACACTTTATTACTCGCTCAATTTCATTTTTAAGATTTTATCTTTAATTTAAAAATAAAAATAATAACAAAAAGAAAAAATATATATAAAAAAATAAAAAATTGTCCTTTTTTTCAAAGTTTAGTTTTCGCAGGATAATATTATTTTCCGTTTTAGTATATATGTATAAGAAATGTTTTTATAATGAAGTAGTAGTAATAAGGAAGGAAACGCGAAGTATACGAAACCCCTATATTTAAAATTGAAAAAAACAGCAAAATAATAAAGTAATAATATTATGTTTCCTTCTCTTTCTTTCTTTATTTCACTACTGCTGTTAAGCATTTCCCTCATATACAGTAAGGAACATATAATTATGAATAAAATATAATTTAAATTTTTTTCGAATTTTAGAGAACTATAGACATTATTGACATTATTAAGTTCTAAGAACTCAGCATCATTCTCATGAGCTAAGTCATATAATTACAATACCCGAATTCTAGCTTCATTTCTCAGAGTTATAAGTTTTTTACTCAGATCACTGTGTTCCAGATTCTCTTTCTTCTATTTCGATTCTAAGTTTGCCTGTTAGCGTTCCTCTTTGGAGTTTTCTTCGGAGTATTAAGTTTTTTACTTAGAGCACTGTGTTCCAGATTCTCTTTCTTCTATTTTGATTCTGAGTTGGCCTGTTACCTTTCCTCCTTCGAGTTTTTTCTGTAATTTTGTAGTGTCCCATACATTAATTTAAAAACTAAGCTTATAGAAAAATCGGGGAACTTGTTTAAGTACCTGGTTCTTTAAATTAAGAAGGCCTTTAAATGAAATATGATTTGTTTTTTAATATAAAATTATCTCCACAATGAATCCATATTAACTTTAATACCTCTGCACTTCTAAAGCTTAAATTTCAAGCCTTCGAATCCTACTTAAGTATTTTGTGGTCTTCAGAAGAGTATAATTATTAGGTTGACTTGTTTGGGTAAACTGACCGGTATTATTTAAAAACTACTCTAAATATATAACAGTAGGCGAAAACTGGATACTCTCTTATGTAGCTCTCATTAATACGATGAAGCACGCAGTACACTGTTCTACTTTAGGTGGATATTACCTTATCCACCTTAGATGATGCGAAAATATTGATGACTTTAAAACCGCTCGACAAAGTTTACGGACAGCTAGGTTGTTCTATAAATAGGATACTAGGTTTTTTTTCAGAAGAAATTAAAATTATTATTCAGACAATTCTACCTTTTCTCTGCTGTACTCGTTTAGAAGCCCCAGGATATATATATATATATATATATATGGAGTAGAGTCTATTTAATGTTGAACTCTAAAATATAGCAGTTCGTCCAAATGGAGCTCCTTTAAAATGTGAAATGGATATGAGTTATCTTCAAATTTTGAAACCCACCAATTCTTATAACCCATACTTAGCTTGTATTACTTCTAATTAATTATTATTTGTAATGGGTCTTACTGAGCCGACCCGTCTACACAACCAAAGCTTCCCTTCTATGCAGTCGAAAATCAAAAAGGCATCTTGAAAAAAAAATAAAATAACTAAATGGTGTTCAGCTGCACAAGAAGAAACAATTAGTAGAATTATAATAGAGCTTTAAGGTAGAAATTAATTTTGCTGTAAGGAAAGGACATAATTAAAATCGATGGTAAAAAAATAAAAACAATTTATCATATGCTCCTTTAACAAATTGTTAAAGTCCTTATTATATATACATAACATAAAATATATATATTTATAAATTTAACGTTACTTTTTACACAATTACTTAACTGTATATTTTTAATATTTTAATATGTACATATTTTATGTACTACATTTATAATTGGCATTTATTTGTCTGTATGTGTGTGCGCGTATACAAAAATAAATATTGTCCTTCAATTTCTTTTATTAGATACGATTTTCCTTCTTTTATTTTTTTTTATTTTCCTTTAACATAACAATCAGATTATTCCAACCATGGAAATTCTTTTTTTTTATATACAAAACGGCAACACAATAACAACAACAAAACAACAACCACTACAAACCTACAAAAATAAACAGAAAAAATATAAATATAGAATAATGTTTAAATAATAATCTATACATTTTGTTAATATTATACATGTACAAAGAAAACAAACACATGTACGCAAAAAAATGCGAAATTTTTTTTTGTATATTTATTAACCTTTGAAATTCCTAATGGGGTACAAGAATATCTTAGTTATCATTTCATTTTGATTCCTTTTCGAGTACTTTAAAAAGTATTGAACATTTACCAAGTCACTTAGACAAAACACTAGTTACTTTAATGGTTATATTATTTAATATGACTGATAGCTCAGTGGTTACAGTGGCGGCTTTTCATTTGAAAAGTCACGGCTTCAAACCCTGGTCGGATCATATCTAATAAAAAAATAATTGTGTATATTATAGTAGTTTATTAAGAAGCCCAAATGCCAAATAGGCAAATCACTAATATTATATTAGGCAATATTTACAATTGTCTAGTACTACATATTTTTTTAACAGGGTGATGTTTATATGGTGTGACAGCTTTTAGTCTTGTAAAATTGTAAGGTGTAAGGAAGACCTTCAAAACGAATAATATAATATATAAAGGGTATAATATGATAGTTCTGCTGTGACATTAAGATGTACTGAAAATTAACTGTCACAATTTGTCTTTGACAAATTAAAAGCTTTACCGAAACTTAAAATACCTTCAATAACCATTTTGACTATTTCATCTGTGGTGAGAAACTCCATTGTTAAATGAAAGAGTCTTTTTCTTGCCACTGACCTATTGTCAACTGCAGCTATAGTTGTAATTTATTCAAGTGGAATTTTACAGAGTCAAGGCATGTCTTTAGATTTGAAACCTGTCTGCAAAATTTTTTCTCAACACATACATACTTCCATGGTATGATGGACTATGAAGGTTAATGATAACTCATTAAATTGACTAACACAAGCACGATAATTTAAAACAACAACAACAACATATGTATAAGGAAAATTTTTTATGCCACTTGTTGAAACTTTCTTCTACCACCACTACAACAGACCTCATTTTATTATACTGATATTGATCCTGTTCTTATGTAGGTTTTACCAACACTATCAAAGAAAAAAGTGTAAAAGGAAAATAAAAATTTTTTTTGTAATAAATTGGTTCAAAGGACATCTAAAAAAAAAAGTACTGTTATATTTTTTTACTTTGATTTTTTTTGTTTTCTTTATGAAAATTAAAGAGAGTCCGAAATACAAAAAAAACAAATAAAAAAAAAAAAAAAACAGTCAAAAATTTGTTTAAAGAGGCAGAAATTCTTTGATCTTCCTTAATTTAAGCTAAAATAATGTATTGAATGTTTTAATGATGATTGTATCATTCTTTTTATATTTTTTTGATGTTAATGAAAGTAAACTTTGTATATATATATAATTTGTATTTTGGTTTTTATTACAAATTTAATGGTTGGAACTGTCATTACATAAAATTTAAATATGCAAAATGCTGGAATATATCGATATTTGTGGGTGTTTTTTTTCAAACATAGATAGGTACTTTAAAAAATTTAAAGGAAAAATTTACAAATTTTTTTAACGAATTTTTAAAGTGGGATTTTTAAAATAGGTTCCCAAACACGTATCATAATGATTTCTGTAGTACCACCCTTTATGACGCAATCCCCCAAAGTAATGAAAAACGTTAATTTAAATTAATATAAACTATTTTGATACTGGAAACGGCAAACTACAGCTGCTTTTTTAAGTTTTAAACGTATAATGGGAAATTAATATAGGGTTACCATATGGTACTAATTAACCGTTATAGAAACTTGGAGTTATTAAGGATCCAAAATCTCCTAGGTTAGAAACTCAAAAGAAGTTAGATTCTTAGAAATAACAAATTTTTTGTGACGATCGTCGTTAGGAAGTTAGAGAAAGGCGCCCTCTGAAAATTCGCTATTTGTAAGCACTTGTAACATGAATACATGACAAAACCTCCTAAAAATTTGAAAGAGCTTTCTTTTAAAAATAAGGAATTAGTGCTTTTGGCTGGATAAAATTAAAATAGATTTATGTTTGTCCAACGGTGCATTATACCAAATTTGGTTGTGTTTTTTTTAATCCTGGTTTTTATATTCTATTAAATGCTACATACCTTGTGACGTGTCTGTAAAAACTATTACTGTCTAAAACTAAACTGTCTAACAAACTCGTATTGTTATGGTACTATTACTCTAGAAAATAGTCAAAGAACAAACCAAAATAGCTTCAGAAAAATAGAAAAAAAGAATTATTTATATAACGGTAAAACCTGCATCAAAATTTTCTTAACAATTTTTTCTTCCATTCTTTATTTTCTTAATTTGTTTTGTTTGTAGTTGTAAGCTTTAAATATCATTACCGCAAATTTAAAAAAAAAATATTTAAAATTTAATAAAAATAATGATTGTACTACAATAAATATCGAATGCACCTTAAGTTTGCACAGAAAAACAATACACTACACAGTGCTAAAAATTCCATGTTACTGCCAGAATTGATTTTATTTTCACTACAAAGACTTGAGTCTATTACTCTATAGTTTTTTCCACATTGAAAAATTTTTTTTTTTTTCTCACTTAAAATTTTATCAGAAGAGTTTTTATTTTGTTTTATTTTGCCTCTCTTTCCTTTCACATCTTTGTTACTAGTTTTCAAAGTTTCGTGAAAAGAACAAAAGACCTTTTGTGATAATAAAAAGTGTATAAAAGTTTTTTTATTCCCAAATTTGATCAGAGCAAGAAAAACTCAAAAAAAAAAAAAAAAATTCATTTGTAGTTTTAAAACGTAAAAACTTCAAATTGAATAAAATGAAATTAATCAAAAAAAGTGCTAGAAAGAGAAAGATGCATTAAAATGAAGAAAAACAATATATGAAACTGTTAATGAAATTTGAACTTTGCTTTATTATATATTTTTTTTTTGTATTTGGTAGTGAAAATTGCAACTTTTAAAAGTAAATAAGTTATAAAAAGAAAATCTATAAGTTAAGTACCTTTATTACCTTTATACACTTTTGTATATTCCGTTATTAGATTTTATCATGTAATTTTCATGGAAAATTTTTCTATTTATTATTTGAATATAAAAAGTTTACTGTTATATTTGGTAATATTTTTGATCAAAAAGTGAAATATATATATACATTATGATATACATAAAACTTCTCCCTAAAAGAAATGTGAAACCAGTTCATATTTAAAAGATTGAAGCACAATTGATATGCTAGAGAATTAAGCCTTGGCCACGTAAACCGCGTATGGCCTGTTTTGTTTGAGGGTAATTTTTTAAAAATAATTCAAACAAGATGCAATACAGGTAAGCGATACGCATTCGAAAAATTATATGGGCTTTTCTCGCAAAAACTAAACTCATCCGCTTTTTGCATACACAAAGTCTTATCTTAAGGAATTTGATTTTGGTTCCAAAAGAGGACATTTAGGTTTTTAAACATTGAATGATAATTTCAATATTTTAACCCGAACGTTGTCGTCATCTATGGTATAATTCAAAAAAGCTTAGAAAGCCCTAAAACAATTTTTTTTTTCAGATTATGGTTTTAAGTTACCCTGCTTTGGATTCTGAAGGAGTCTTTAAGCCCTTACTATAGAAGTCAGTGATTAAATGCTTTTTCATTATGCGATGTAACCAAATATTTGAAGCACACATTACTTGTACTTAAAATACAAATACACTTTTCAATATACATATGTACAATATATTGCAAAAATATATATATATATACGTACATAAAGCCTGTGTATATCATTAATACATCACTCTTTGAGTTACTGTCGAAGTAATTTTAATTTAAGAGCATTGTACTATTTATACTCTTATATTTTCAGATTGTTTTAATTTTATTTTTTTTTATTACTTTTAACAAAATGAAAATTAATTTAAGTTATAAAAATGTATCTTTAAGATATTTTAATACTATTAATTTAGTTTATGTTTTTGTAAAAGAAGTTAAAAAATTGAAATTGTAATACAAGGTAAAAATAATTGGAATAGATTGTAATTGTAGGACTTTGAAATGGTTTAAGTTTTTTAAAATTAAAAAGAAATTAAATTTACAAAAACTGCCTTCTTCATTCTCAAATATGATGGAGGTATTCAGTTTAAAAAAAATAAAATGATAATAAGAAAATAAAATGATTTGATTTAACAAAAGATAAAAACGGGAGGAAAATGCAGTAAATGCTTATCAAATTAGTACTCATCTAAAGCGGCGAGAACATGAAAAGTTCTTTTTAATTCCCTAATCGCCGTAAAGGCCTTAAAGATCCTGAAACTGGCAAAAGACATCCTTCCTTTTATGATTTCGAGTAGTTTCATCAATTTGTATAATTGCAGTTTCAAGATCTATAGCAGTGTCTTATCACTCGAACGAGGTTTGGAAGAAGCGCGGTCATTCTAGGTACTTCTAATTTAAAATTTCTCTTTGCTGGATCAGTTTAATACGTACATTCTACTAGATCCACTGCATTATATAGCTCTGTATACAATTCGGCGCATTATCTGCTTTCTCAAATTTTTCCTATTGAGAGCCATTTCATTTCAAATGATTTTAGACCATGAAGGTAAACTGGTCAGTCGATAATATGTGTCATGAATTCGAATGAAAAGTGATAATATTAAAAAATTTAACCGAAACTAATGTTGACTTGTTTTTTTTTCAATTTTCGAATTTTTTCGAAATTTTTGAGAAAATAAAATATATTATCAAAATGGACCTTGGATACTTTAATTAAATGGATTTTGCAAATTATGCAGTTTTCAATTTTAATTTAAGTTCAAAATACATTACTAGTATATTGGACGATTTTATTATAGAATTCAATTAAATTTTCAGTTCCTAAATTGTACATAAATTTACATTTCAATTTTTAAAAATTAATTTTACTAATGAATTGAAAATTTTATGACTACCATATTTTTTAAAATAAAATTGATGAACAAAATAAAATAATAAAATAAAACTACCAAATTAATATCATTGAAAGAAAAATTTTGAATAGTAATATAAATTGCATGAATTTGTTAGTTAATTCTAAAATTTTATTGCCAAATTTTTTTCATCAAATTCATTTATTATTTTTTTAAAATAACTTTCCAGCCATTACTAAATTTTTTCATGACTCCACAATAGTCAGCTTCCTATATTTAATTATAAATATATAACAATATTTAGTAGGGGCCAAAGTGGTTTGGCTGCTGCTCAATGAGATTCAGAATGCCAAAAGAGTTGGAATTATTAAGATGCCTTTAAAATCGTTCGAAATTATTTAGTGGAATTTGAAATTAATTATCAATAAAAGCATTATCGTATAGAATAATTGTACATTTAACCTTTGAGTGAAAACTTAAGTGAACGTTTTTATTTTCATAGGTTAATCCCTGTTTAGTTTCATTTAAATCCAACAGATAGCGTGGCATTTTTAATGGAGATCATGTCCATTCCTAAATTAAATGTTAATAAATTCGGAACAATCATAAAAAGTATTTCAGGAACATTTTATTTTAAAAAGTTTTATAATAATAAATTTTCATTTTTTTTATGTTCTATTTCCTGGCCTGGATTAATTTTTAATATTAATTATTCCAAATAAATAGTTTACGTTAATTATAAAGTTTGAATAGAGGTGAATAAAAAAAGTTGGATTATTAGTAGCTAATAGATTAAGTGCAAAATTTATTAAAAATAAAACTTTTACAATAAAAAATTGGTATTGAATATTTTGGACAGAAGGCAAATTGGAACATATTCAAATCTATTTGTGTTAATTGTAAACCACAAATTTCATTTAAAAAATTTGTAATTACTTATAATGTGGTTTTTGTGGTTTTCACTCTGAATAGTTTTTTTGAAATATTGAACAAAGGTAGCAATATTAAAAAAAAGGTTTTTTCTACATTAGAAACTGCAGTGATTTATCATATATTTGGAAAAGTTGTCTTGTTGTCTCAATGGTATTTAATCGTTTCAATTAGTCAAGTGAATTCAAACAAATCTGTATTCAATAAACTTGGTTACTTAAATTAGAATCAAATTCTATCAGTTTAAGTCAGTTTTGCGGATTACATGTGTAGTTAAAAGGGGGAATTAATTCCGAAAAACCTGGGTTTAGTTTAAAAGTCAATTTGCTGCATAAAATTGTATAATGAGTCAGTCATTTATGACATTTACTAGAATTCCAAGTAGAATACTGAGTAATTATCGAACTTAGAATCCTTATGTCTAGATTTCAAAATAGAATACTGAGTAATTATCAAACTTCGAATCCTTCAGTTCTTTGCTTTAATAATAAGATATAAATAAATTTAGGATTTTTTTTCTTCCAAAATGAGGTCTGATAGTGGTATTAATAAGGAGTTCTTTTCTAAATTAGTGTTCTCCACTATATCTAGTGTCAACTTCATTTTAAACTAAAAATATTCTACTGAAATATTTATCATTTTAATTGGTAGCAAATTTAATTTACATATTTGACATGAATATAATTAAAATGTCTTTCGAAAACGTTGCCAAAACTGTCAAAAATTAAATTTTAATTAGTGAAATTTTTTTAGCAAATTAATAGGTTTTTATTAAAATTAATTTTAATTAAGTAACGGAAATGTGAAAATTGCATTTTTAATATGTATAATTGAATAACAGTTCTATTTAGTATATTTAAACATTATAAAATTTTATATATTTTATAAAATATTTTTTTAAAATTTATAAATATCTATTCTAACCTCATTTTTTGAATAATTTTAAAAAGCTTAATATATAAAAATATATTTTAATTTTAAAAAATTTAAAATTAGAATATATGTATTGAAAATATTTAAACAAAAATATTAAATCAATATTGACCTACATTATATTGAATTTATTATTAAATTTGTTTTTCCAGTTTTTTAAAATTGTGTAAGGAGTGTATAAGGAGGATCTTTTAAAGTAGTGCATTTTATCAAAATTGTAGAAAGATTTTAAAATGTATATTATTTAAAATATTCTTAATAATAAAATATTTCTTAATAATTTTCAGTTTTTAATAAAATTTATTAAATTTTTTTATTTTGTTTTTATTTTTGCAGGTATGTCAAAATTTTATTAGTACTGTCAAATATTTGGAATAACTCTAAAATAAGGTAACACTTTAATATTATTTAACATAATGGTTAATTTTAACCCTTTGACTCGTAAAAAACGTTTAATGGTAAACTTATATTTTTTACCGTAAGAGGGATTTTAGCAACTTATGTATTTAATGAAATAATAACAGAATATTGCTTTAAAATTTTTTTTAATGACAAACTGAAACGAGACGAAATGACACATCTGTCATTCTAACAATTTTGTTTCATTGTGCAAAATACTGATTAACATGTTCAGCAAAAATAATTATTAATCTGGAAAATCATAAAATGAATATTTTTAAACATTAAAATTAAAATTTTAAAAATTTGGTATTTGAATTAATTCTTAAGAAATGATTTAATCATTAAATCAATTCTTTTTCTAAATTTTTTACCTAAATCTTTGCTTTTAATCTAACCGATAGCTCAGTGGTTAGAGTGGTGGATTTTCAATGGAAATGTCTCGAGTTATAACTCTGGTCAGATCATATCTAATAAAAAACAATATATAATTTATAATTGATATCGTAATAGTTTATATCATAATATAAAATAAACTGCCACACCCGAAAAGGAAAGGCAGATTCACTCACTTATTAAATTGTATGTGGTAGGGGACTGTAAATAAATAAATAAATAAATAAATAAGTTTGCTTTGCACAAGAATTGAAAAATAAATATTTTTCATATGCATTTTTATGAAAGCTATAGCTAAAGAATAATAAAAAATTTCTACATTAATTAGACTTCTAATGGTATTAGTTCAATATAGCCTTAGGGCATTACCTAATGATCCATTTTTAAATCATTATAATTTCAAATGTATTTATTTTTCTAAAAATTCAATATGCGAAGATTTGATTTTCAATTCTATTTAATTCCTTTCAGAATTATTTAGAATTATAATTCTTGGTATTCCATTACCAAATATTTGATCAGAACACCTACCTACCTATCTTTTGAATTCCAAAAGACTCTTTAGAATAGATACATTTCCATGTGTTTAAGATATTTTAAATGGAATTTAATGTTGATGAATTTAAATTGAAAATTTCAAATAAATTCTAATAAAGTGAATCTATTTATCAGATAATTCATTTGCAATACTTTGTATGATTCTTTCATCTTAAGTTCTTGTTAATTTATTCCCACTATAGCTTTATTTAAGTTATTCAATCTAGTCAATAGTGTATATATTATATAAATATACATCAAAAGGATTGATCTTTGGAAATCCAAGAACATAATTATTTGGAAATTGTTGTTCCTTACAAAGAAAGAGTATTTCAAGAACTGATTTAAGAGGATTCCAAAGTAATTTCTGAAATTTCAGTCAAATGCTTTATATACCTTCATTACAAAATTTAAATAAATAGTGAAAGTCTGAAAATTTTAAAGGATTTTCATTTTGAAGAAAATATTTAAGAACGAAAAATGGTCTACAAAGGATTTTCACTTGGAATTTTCTTCATTAAATATTAAAATAACTTGGTATCATTTGGTTTATTTTAACTTTAAGAATTTTACATCAATTTCAAATTAGAACATTATTATGTTATTCATTTGTAGGTCCTTTATAATTTTATTCAAAATCCTAGATTGGCGTATCGAATATTTTTATAAAAAGTTTTTTTGAATAGAAGGTCATGAAATAATATTTTCGCATTGCATTCATTTTGTTTTTATTTGTGTTGTGTGTGTAAAGCCGCCCCAATATAATTTTACCAAATGAACTTGAAATGTCCTTGAAAGTAATTTACATATTGTAATGAGTAAGATATTAAAGGAAAATATTTGCCGATTTTATTTGATAGAAATTTTGAAAACAAAGAAGAGGATTTTAATATAAGAACTTTAAACAAAATACATTTATTAAATATTAACTGGGCAGATGTAATGTAACATTTTTAACATAAAGCATCATTCTAGAAGGAATATGAGTTTCTCTTGGTATCTCCACCTTGCGCAGTTTGTTACTGCTATAGTTCTTGGTGTCTTCGTGTCTATAGAACTTGGTGTAGTTCTGAAAATCCCACAGTCTTACGACATAATTTTTTTTAGCCCGACCGTGGCTTATTGTTGTCTTAAGAGTTAACTGTAAAGCTATCAGTTTTGTGACATCCTATCTATCTTAATTTTCTAATCCTCCAATTGGTATCCGGCGGTTTTCACTAATTATGTTGCTTGGTCAGGTCATGGGATGCTAGTCAGAAACATTAATCAATGACATCTGTTTGTAGTTTAAATTTTGCAATTCAAGTTACATTGCAATATGCTAGAATTTCATATTGTTGTTGTTGTTGTTTAGACGGGGGGGAAAGCAAGTCTCCCTTACACCTAGGCCTTGCGGCCCGTTGTGCACCCCTTATTAAATACTTTCTATTTATTTATAACTACTATATTATTTATTTTGTTTATATTATATATTTGTATATTTATATTATATTTGGTCACCATGGGGATTCGTAAAGAAAAATTATTTTTCAATAATTTTCTTTTTAATTAAATATTGTATGACCTGACCGGGAATCGAACCCGGACCCCCTCGGTTAATAAGCCAAATGCTTACCCACTGCACCACCGAGGCCCTAGAATTTCATATTAGTCAAAAGTGTTCTTAGATTTGTTTTTCTGGCTGTCTGAGAGTTTCGTTATATTGGCTGAAGGCGTCTATACACTACTCTTGCTTTCCTTAACCACTGATTTGCTTCTGCTTGGGTGGCAATCACAATGGCAACAATATGAGGTAAAATACACGGCAAATTTTCTTATTTTACTTCTCATTGGCTTCCTATGATCTTAGATACACAATATTTAGATAGTATTTTCATTAAACCATCTTTGGAATAATAAGGGTAAGTCCATACTCTGTTAAGATTTTATAACATCATTATTTACATTTGTAGAACCTAATGATAAGTGTTGAAGAAAAATTGTTTTAAGCATAAAATATTCAAGAACCAGACAACTCCTTTCAGGCACTCCTTAAAAATACATACATACAAGAAAATGTAAGAAATTGAAGCATACAATATGCTCATTCTTATGAAAACAACAGCAGATTATTAAAATATATATATATTACTTCTGTCTTATTTTTTTTGATTTTTTCATTTCCTTGTTTTTACCGTTAATAACGTTATTTGTGCATTGTAATAAAATAAATAACTGGTTAGGAAATTTACGTTATTTTTACTCCTATATTCTTATATCCGCAAACCATTTAATTGGTTTTTCTTTTCGCTTGGTTTTGGATGTTTTTATTGCTTCATTTTTCTTTGTGATAAACACTGTGTTAAAACCACTTTCGATGCGATTACATACTTACAAAAATAAATAAGGCAACATTTAAGAAGTATAAATGTGTGTTGAATGAGTTTGCTTAAAAATGATTCAAGTAATGAAGAAGAGTATTAAGGAATATTTTTATAGTAGTTATAATATTAACTCTGGAGGCATGTGGTAGGTTAATAATAACAAATACAGGGATTGCTTTGTTAAATTCTTGATAACTAGCTAGGCGCTCCGATCGGAAATAATGACTTTAAAAAAATTACAATGATGGTTCCACTTTATAATTTTATGCTGCATAATTAAGGGGTAAATCTAATGAAGTCTGAAGTTACTGAAATCAATTTGGATTCGACCAACGGTGTAAGCTCGTAAAGTAAATGTGTTTAACTTTTTTGTGTGTGTGTATATGTGTGTCTGTGCGTGTGGTTAAGCACGGTAACTCGCATTAATTTCAACGCTTTTTGCGTCAATTATAAGCATAAGTTCGTAGATGGGCCAAATCGAACCACGGAATCTGAAGGTTTCCATGCAAAAACATCGGCGTTTCCGAAGCAATAGTTTCGGAAATGTCGTTTCAATCGCTTTTAATGATATTTGTATGAATGGCTTTTTTTTTTTGCCAAAGCAAAGAACAACTTCGCAGATGCGTCAAATTTAATCACGGGATCGAAGCTCTCATATAAAATAACCAGACTTTACTGGATGTATCAAGAGACTTTAAAGACTTTACAATAAAAATATTCTGTATTACATTTTCTAACAAATCTGATTGAATAAATAATGATACATCAATTGCGTTAACTTTTCACACCGTTCCAACAGTTACACTATTGACTAAAATAAATCTCAGTTAATGCCTCAATTCGTGATGTAAATTTTCCCTATTAGCAGATTTGAATATCTCAAAGCATCAAAAAATATCTGCATCATATCAATTTATTGGTTAATGGACCGCATCATTTTAAAATTGAGTTTTTTAAATATAAAATTTTTTCTTATCATGGGTGCAATGAATAGTAAATGAGAAAATGAATTTTAAATGATTATACAGTAACAAGAGTAAATATTTGCAAAGTGAACTTAATTTACATGTACTTAAATGAGTGTTGATTTCGAATAAAAACCCAGCAATTTCAATAAAACTAGAAGAGCAGCTATTTACTTAGAATCAGTTTATTTATGAAGTTATAAAAAAATGGCATTTCATATTCTAAAAGCACAATTCACATATGGTGTAAAAATTCTATTTTGTTGCTGCAGTTTTTATTTTTTAATATAAAAACATTGTTTAGCACCTGATTTTGAAAGTTTTTAATATTTTTTTTATATTTCTTTTCTATTCTTTAGTTTTTATTGCCAAAACGGCAGAAATAAACAGAGAAGAGAGCAAATACGGAACGGAAACATGTAAATAAAACGGAAATAGAAAAGCAAAACTTTTAAAATTACTTTGTTCTTAGAATGGGTTTACCAAAGTTTATTTTTCCAGATTTTTACGATTTACTCATTACACTTTAAACAATAATAAAAGAATCCAATATAAACAAAAAGTTAAATTAGAGTTGCACTTAGTAAAGCTGGCTTGAAGTTTATCACATATTTTCGTATATTAGTTATAACATTTTTTATTTCAAATTAGATTTAACCAGTATTGCAACATAAAAATAAAATTTTGCTTTATTAAATATATGTTCTTCCATGTTTTAATTTTTTCCCCAAAATTTGGTATTTCCATCTGGTAACTTTCTACGCAATTCTCTAGAACTCACAAGCATAGTCTTTAGAATTAATTAAGGTAGAAACTTAAAATTTAGTGCAAGATTGTTTTGTCCGGTTTGGTTAATGTTCCTGAGATGAGTTGAAGTGGAGGTTTGTTTAACTGTCAACTGAATTTGTCAGGTGTAGATTATTACTAAGTCTTGCTAACACTTCCATTTTTAATAATGGAAATCCATTATGTCAGCCATCATATCCCCCCTCGTAAAGCGATTTTTTTCAATCCACAAAGTTTCATTCTTTCAAAGAATAATGGTATCGGTCCAGACAGAGGAAAATGTCTTAGGTGATCATTTAAATAAACTTTAGTCAAGTGTTTGAAACTTATTATCATAAATTAGCGACTCACTTTTTCGATTATGGCATATGAATGATTGATAATGGGTTTTAGAGGATATTGGAAAAATTCAGGGATATTAATTAAAAACCCTTACCCAGTCAATAATAAAAAAACATTTATTAATTGTCATTACAAGAAAATAAGGAACTGCAATTTACTAATTAAGATTTATCCCTTCTGTGATTGGTTCTAGATACTTTCTATGATGTCGATGGCGAAAAATATCAGAACCCTTTATACGAGTACAGTTCTATGAAATAAAACATTTTTAAAGTTAAAAGTGATTATTTTATTGATTGTTATTTTATTGAGTCTTGAAGCTCTCTGATATTGTAAGAAAAACTAGTGAAACTCAATTCCAAGTTTCTACATAAAAATTATACAACAGTTCGTAAATCTTAAAATTTTAGGCCTGTATTCTAGGCAGGGTTCTAAAAAAAAAGTTCTTCTTTTTCGAAAGAGATCTTGAAGAGCTTTGATATTTTAATTTAATCATGGCTTTATATATACAAGCGTCGGATATTAATTCGTTCCTTCCAAATAATAGGAATAAAAATTTCTGTTTGTTTGATTCTAGGTAGATAATTAGCATATGCTTGGAAATGAATAAAAATTAATTCCAAGCTGTGGATGAATAAAAATAATAAAACGTGTAGAGTAGGTCTAATTTTATAATTAATTATCACCTAAGCCATAGTAATTCCGTGTCCTTAATTCAGTAAGTAGATATGTTATACTCAGAATAAATGGAAAAGCCACCTTATTCTTGCTTTTATTGTCATTCCTGAATACATACTTTCATAATTTTAACCACTAATTTAATTTTCCAAGTAAAGAAACAATCCCCCAGACTTTAAAATCTTAAGATATTCTTCAAAACTTTGTAATTCTTCTATTATTTAGAATTTTTAAAATATCTCATCGTTTATGTTGTAATTATGTAAATTTAAAAAAAATGTTTAGTTTTTTCTTGAAGGTTAAGTCAAAGTCAAGGTTTTCCCAAAATAGGTATAAAAAAGTGGGGGAAAACAAACGGGCATATAGTGAAATGAAAAACATTTTTAATTCAGGATTCAGGATTTTGCATAAAAGAAAATTGCAGAAAATTTTTAAATTAATTTCTTTCTCACTCTCATCTTTTCTTACTTTAGTGTCTGGTATTGTTTTATTTCAATTAAATAAAAAAAAAGAACAAAATAACAATATGTAATTTTTTTTTTTGTTTTTGGTAAAAAAAAAGAGCATGAGATTTATGTTTTTTTTTAATTTAATCTTTTATATTATTCGAGTACTTATTATATTATTTTGAAGTTATAAAACAAAGAATAAGTTTTTCTTTTGAAGTTTGTAAAAACTCAAGTTAATAAAAAAAATTTTTATGCATAAATATTAATAACGGTATTTAAAAAAAAAAACAATTATAACTGTATTCATACTTCATACCGTTTTTGTAATGTTTTTTGTTTTTGAAATGCGTTGAAAGCATATTATTTTTATTTCATCTTTAGATTTATGTGAATTACACAAAGGCCCTAAAGCCTTTATAAGAAATCTGTTAATCTGATCATATCATTTCATTCATTATTTTAAGACTTTGGGTTTAACTTTATTTAAGTTTCCGCGGCAAATTTTTTTTTAAATTTTGTACAATCATATTATGGATTGAATAAACAGATTTTGTTGAAACTATTGAAACCTGAACTATTGGTTGGCTCCGGCATCATAAAATTTTTCCAAAGGGTCATATTTTTATCTAGTATTATATTACAATTAATTTAGCAAGGGACCTCGATAGTGTAGTTGGTAAACCTTTGGATTATTTACCACTCCCTCCGTTTGGAGGGATCGGCTATTTCGATTGCATCAGCTGTTTTTATTTTAGCCAGTGTTTAAAGTCAACAGACGCAGGTTGAATTTTAAAACCACCATCATTTAATTTTTTAAAAGTATTTTTTAAACATTATTTCATAAAATTTTCCGGGCCAAATGGACGCAGTCAAGTTGAACATGCATCTATCAGATATTTTTTTTAATTCCTCTAATCTGTATCCAATATCCTCTGTGCTGTATTCTGTTCCTTGTTACTATTATTTATTAAATTATTAAATTCTTTTATACTTCTTCTGAAATAGTGGAGTAGTGAAAAATATTCGGAAAAAAACCCCAAAGTTCATCCATGCCTTCAATGACTATGTTATTTAAAACTTTTATACAATTTTTATAAGAGTTCATGTTTTTCCAACTTTTTTTTTTTTGTAAAAGTAATTATTCTTTCCTAGAACTAATACTTTCTACTCTACTTAATCCAAATCTGATCCCTTTCAAATTAAAATACAAAATATTTAACCATGGAACCAAAGAAAATACAATATTTATATGCTCTGTACGTTTACAGACAATAATTAAGATTTAAGAAAACAAAGAAACAATACAAAATAAAGGACATTCGATTTACACTTTTTCTTTATATGGAAAAGCTTTATTCTGATATTATTGTTTACTTTCTTTTTAATTCTCTGGAACGTTTTTTTTTTTTCAAATGTTCTCAACCCAATTTATAAAATATTTATAGAAACTTTAAATGAATTAATTTTAAAAAATAAGATAAACATATATAAAACATCCCTAAGATTAAAACCCCTTGCACACATTGACAAAATTGGTATGAAGTGAAGGTACAGTTCTGCAAAAAAAAAATTTGTCTTTTTCAGAAAAGTTTTTTCAGGACTTTTTCAAATTAATTTCAAACATTGAATCAGTGCAATCAGAATTTTGAAGGTAATACTAAGGCAATCTAACTTTCACGGATTCAGTTAGTCTTCTATTACATTAGAGGCCTGTTATAGGCCAGTTTGTCCGCCGACAGATATAACTAAAAACCGTTGCTTGCATGTTTATGACATTTTATGAATTAAAGCATTGTTCTCCCAGTTCTTCTTTTACAATAAAATGTAATATTACACTTATCTAAGCTTACAATTTTTATTTCTAAGGTAAGTTAATGGGCCTCATTATCATTAATAAGTGGGCCTCGAAAACGCAAAACGAGAGCGATTTTTGCGATAGCAAAGGGCCATATAATTTTATTCTTGCTTGACGGTCTTCCGTATGTCCTGCTGATAAAACATGTCAGAAATACAGCTAATTTGCTACCTGCACGTTCGAGGCCTTACACTTTTTAATTATAATTACTCATTCAGTTTGTGATAATTCATTGAAGGAATTTCCACTGCTACGCGTCTAATTCTCATAATATTTGCTACCGACAATTGGAACTCTTGTTCTATTATTAACGAATTAGGATTTATTATATTATCATGGGCTTGTTTCCAATTTCAACTTCTTGAGCAGTAGAGCTTATTTCAAGTAAACAATTTTTTACAGAAACTTTACCTGAGTGAGTGATTCATGTCCCAAAATGTGTCTGTAAATTCTGTGGAAAATATCCAAAACTTGATAAGCGCAAAATTACAGTTTTTCAATAAACGTGTTTGAAAATTTTTAAAAATATTTTGTGACACAAAATGTTTATTTAAAACATTATTAATAACCATAAAATAACTTGCTGTTGGTTTTGTAATAATAGATTTTTGGAATTAATGTTTTGTTTTAAGTTGATTTAGCTATTTTACTAGAAGAGCAAGAAGATTATAATCATGTTTTGGCAAATTATGAAAATTATCTTCCCATCTTAAGTTTAAGATCAGATTTCGCTCTTATAAACTTTTGAGGGATTTTTAATTAAATAAACGCTTATTTATTTTTGGCAGTGCAAAGATTTGATGTTAAACAGTCCACTTCAAATGTTATCTCAAAAAGGGAAAAATTACGCTTATCAAGTTTTGGATATTTTCCACAGAATTGTAACAATAACTTTTCCCAAGGATTACTATTAAAAAAAAACAAAAATAAGTAAAAAACAAAATAAAAAGAGCCCATAAGATCATCAGAAAAATTTTAATAATAATATTTTCTTTTAAACTATATGTGAAAGTTATTACAGTTTTCTTTTAAAAACTTTCTAATATATCCGATAGGATCAAAAATATAAAAAAATACCGCAAGAGAGTAAATTGAAGTCTCTTCACCTTTCAAATTTTGTTATATTTTTTTTTTTTTTTCTTTTGGTATCCATGGGATATAATATATATATACATATTATATAAGTCCATATATATTTAACCGAAAGGTATTTTATATCGACTTCTCAGGTACCTGAAATTTTTATTTAATTTTGATGAAAAGTTTCTTTTCGAATTTTTTTAAGAAATAAATGATATATAGGTATAAGCATGTATATATATGTACTATATACATGTATATTTTACTTTGACAAAAGTTATAATTTGATTTTCAGTACTTCTTCATTTTTATATAATTTTATTTAATTTTTTTTTTTTTAAATTAAAGATTTGTTGAAGTTTTCGGCTCTTTTTAAATTTTAACTTTTTAAAGTAATTTAAAAAAAAAAAAAACAAATATTCAGTATAAAAAAAAAATTATTAGTGAGGGCAGAGGTTTACCATAAGTATTTATTTTGTAATATTGAATAAAAGTATCTCATACATAACATACAAACTTTTGTTTGCCTCACTGTTCCATCTTTCTCAACTTGTCTAAAATTGTACTAGAATCGCTAACCGTGCTGATCAAGATTGTCACCTCTTGGATCTGTTTCTGACCAAACATATTAAAAAGTTTTTGGTTTCAGTTGGTTGCCGCTTTCGGGCTCCGAACGTTGTCTAATGAGCAAAAGCCTCACTATGAGGTCAATGACTAGTTGGAGGACTCCTTCCAAAAGACTGTTTTGGAATTAAAACCGTGCCAAGTGGGACGATTTGAACAAACTTCCAACTGCCTGTTGTGCAAAGAGAATGTTAACTTTTGTGAAACAATTTACTTGGAAAGAAGTTGAAACCATCTTAATTTGGGTAAATTTTAGGAATGGGCAAATTTTAATTTTTAATAAGATTTTTAATTGAGGGTTCATTATAAGGTTTTAAAATTAACGTTTGGCGACTTCGTAATTCAGGCGACTAAGGTATCGGGAAAAAAATACTTTTAAGTTCTAACTTTATTTCTAAGGTAATCTTAAAAATTGTAAAAATTTTTCCGATTCCTAACGTTACGGGATCCGAGAAACAAATTCGAGATCCGAGAAACATTTTGGAAATCCTTTCTGTTAATAGTTAATTGTCTTCTAATGTCTTTTAAAGGCTTAAATTTCTGAACACCCAATGAAAAAGCAAATATTAAATCCTTTCTTCATCTTTCAATATTAAAATTACCATAGGCTCTAAATATGTGTCATATGATCTCAAATTCGAGTTCCTTGTATCTATAGTTGAACACTGTCCTTAGCTCAACTACTCTAACTGCCTCCCTGCATGATCTCAGTTCTACTGATGGTTTTTCCAAGTTCAGACATTGGCTCTGAGTTTCAGAGCTGTAACTAAGTAGAAGCTTTTTGCCCCTGATTTAAGTATAGGGATATCCGTTTAGAATAAAATGAAGATTTTTTACTCTAAAGCTTAAAGACAAATTCCAAATCCATTCAATATGGCTTAGAAGCTCCTATGGTAAGGGTTTCATGTAAAAACTTAAAATTGTCGGGAAATCATGAAAAGAAAATAACAGTAGAATAATAAACGGTAAAACATTTCAGCAAGGCATAATAAAATAAAATAATTTAAATGATTTTAATAATAACATGGATCAGAATGATGATGATAATGATTAATAATTATTTTGTCTGCAACAAAATAAGTTCACGTGTTTTTGTATGAAGTACCAAATTCTCTTTATTTGTTTTTTGTTTCTTGAATAAACTTTTAATGAGATGACAAAAGCTAATTTCCGACTTAAGAGAGAGAAAAAGTTTAAATGAAATTTTTTTTTAGATATATATATATATATATATATATATAGATTTTTTCGCAAAACTTATTTTGATAACTTTTTTAATTTTAACGATGTCTGATTGAGATGTGTTTTATAAAAGAATACTTTAGTTAAGTTTTTTTTTTTATTCTATAAAATATAAAGAAAGTCTTGTAATTAATTTAAGAAATCATAGAAATTTAATAGACATTTACAAAATATATTAATGTAATATTATTTTAAACTCTTCTTAGTTAAATTTGATTATCAAAAATTTATGAAGGTATAGTTAAATTAATTTTGAAACTTAGCATTTGCATAGGAAACTTAAATTAGTTTTAATAGAAAAGTAGGCCAATTAAATAAACTTAATTTACGAACTTTAAGTACCTAGTAATTCAATTTTAGCTTTTCTTCAGTATCAATAATATGGAAGAAAAGTTAATAAGCTGCTTGGTGGAAAAAAAATAGGATTTGTTCCTTCCCAACAACAGTGCTCCATTTTGTCGGCAACGCTTAAATCCGAAAATTTCTTTTAGGTGTGTGTGTGTTTATTTTGATTTGATGAAAATTTAAAAACCGATTTTGATGAAATTTGGTATGAATCCTTTCTTTGTCAATAGTAGCGTCTAACTTGTAGATATGCAAAATCGGACCACAGGATCAAGAGTCTCCAATACAAAAACATCGAAAATTTCGAGAAATCTCGAGTTCTGACCGTCGGAATGAGTTCAAATTTGATACATAGACTATTTGTGAGTACCCATCAAAAGAAGCTTTCACAAATTGATTCTAGCAGTACGGGGTTTAGAGATTCTATAAGTGTCGGGAATGTTAAGTTTTAATAATTCATCAAAATCTCAACCGATTTAAATCACATTTGGTATGAAAGGCGTCACAGATGAGTCAAATTGGACCGTAGGATCAGGGGCTTGTATATAAATTACTAAGGCTTAACAAGAAATAATAAAAACTTTACAAACTTTACATTATCACATAAATACATATAAACCATTTATTATGCAAGAAGAAAAACTCATGAAATCCATCTTGGATTTATTTATACAGTTTTATTTTTTAAAAAGTCTAAGCGAGCTAGGCGAACTTGCGAAAGTAAAGTCTGACTACTTCCTCAATCTTGAGTTACTAAAGGATTATTAATATATAAAACTATCCATCCAACTTGTGTTGTGTAAGAAAACCTTTATTCCATGAGTTGAAAATTCTTTAGAATGAGTGTTTCAAGCTTGTTTTTAGAAGCGCAGCATGTCAAATGCAAGTAAGGGTATGAAAGACCTTTAAAAGCTTTAAGAAAATTTTTTTTTCAAATTTCTTCTTAACTGATAAACTAAAATCTTATAGTATATCTACAATTTAAATATTAACACATTATTTGTAGATGATAATCTAATAAAACTGAAGGATTCAAAGTTCTCCCGTTCAAGGATACCTTCAATATTTTTGATTTATTATAATTATACTGAAATTTTAAAATAGACAACATCACCTGGTCTACTAAATATTATATGATATGAGAATATTCTATAATCTATTCTATTTTGAATCCTATTCTCAAAGGATATATCGATGATTTGAGTACGTCGTCAAATTTAAAATCTGTTCATTTTGTTTTTTTTTTTAATTAAAATTACAAACTTTTAAATAATATTTTGTTTTTCTTTTAATTTCCCATGTTGATAACAAGGATTCAAAGACATGAATAGATTCAATGATACATATGTTAGTAGAATGTCAAGGTTAATATATAGATAGTATACAAGTTTCCTTTTTGAAGGATTCATATATAAAATTGAGGCACATACAACACATGTAAATATTCATACATACAATGTTCTTTATTTAGAGTTTTGTTTTTCATAAGAAGAACATGTCTTGCATTTTAATTTTATATTGAAGAGATATTTGAATGAATTGATTTTTTTAAAAATTTTCAGGTATTATTCATATGAATAATGATATTATTTCTATAAAATACTTTAAAAAGAAATCTTCAGATTGTGGAAATTAAAACCTTTTCCCTGAATTCTACGGAAATATTTAATTGTTATTGTAAAAGTGAAGGAGGTTTGGTCACATGTTAAATAGAAATAAATCTACAATTAAAAATTAAAAATTGTATGATGTGGTTGGTAAGCTTATTGATTGTTTTTAATGTTGCATAATATTGGACATAGGGTAGTGGATACATAACTTTAAAAAATTTCTATCAAAATTTTTCGTGTAAAATATTTCTACAAAACAGTTTTGAGTGTATGTTGCTGAGACCCATAGACCAATGAACACATAAAGGAAATAATAGAAGAACTTGCTCTATACTGAATCTACACTGACTGAGTCCTCCGTAATAACATCTATTATGCTATCTACGGTAACTACCGAGTAACTACTGAATTATCTACGGTAAGTCCTCTACGGTAACTAATGAGTCTTATACACACTTTTTATGTTTGATACTGAGAACCTCTACTGGTCTAGGAAAAAAACTTAAAATAAAAAAGATAAAATAAAAATTTATTAAAGTATTTCTTTTAATTACATGTTCTAAGACATTCTTTTTTATATGACCTCAGTTTCTAAGAACTAACTTACAAATTAAAAAGAAAAAGGTTCCTCCTTCCAAAGATTCTCATTTCTTTCCAGAGAACTTCTTTGTCAGAATTAAATATAAGTTTTGGTGTCTATTAAAAATTAGAAACTATTTGCGCCAAAGTTAACGGCATTTCCTCAGTTACTTTTTTCATCTCTATTCTTCAAAATGCTTAATTGTGGCTGCCATTTTTTAAAATTAATGATTCTTTGTGGTTTATAAAATTTAAAAATTTATTTTTAACCCTTCATTTCATAAATCTCGAATATCGTTAAAACCTCTTAATGTCTATTTAGGTTTTTATTAAATAAATCTCTTTAATCCTATTTGGATTGAAAAATTTAGAAAATTTTTAAGATAAACATTAAAATTTTATTACATGAGCACAACCTTTAAGAAATAAATCTTTATGCTAACATTTAAAAAATTTTGCAAAGTTTAGGATTTAATTTTTTTTCCAATAATTAACTTATATTTTAAGAACTTCTTTAATAAGAACTTTAAAGTATTTATTATCCTGCTGAATTCTCGTTAAATGAGTAAAAGTTTCTATAAAATATTGAATATGTGTAGACAGCTTTTAAAAATTAGAAAAATTAGAAAAGTCTACGAGAAAGATAAGATAGGATCAGGACGCCTTAGCTGCAGTTGGATGTATGAAGTTATAGAGTTTTATTAAGGATTTCTGAATAGGTGCTTAAAGGTTCAAACATTTTTTTTGCAAAAGTACTCGTAGGAAAAATGTTTAAAATTTCTAGGAAATAGAAAGTACTGAATTATTCGACAACTTTTTGGTAGAAACTGCTGCAACAAAATTCTGATGCCGGATATTAAACCCAATGACCCAATTGTTTACTAAATTTCATTATCAAAACATCCTTTATTCTTTCCTGTAGATAACAACTTAAGGTCAAAGAGAAGCAAACTTTTAAAAAAGGTAGTATTTAATCTGTAAAATGGGTCAAAAAATTTATTAAAGAATTCTTTAATTTTTTCCTTTAATTCCAGTTAAAAATTGTTCTTAATCAAAGAAATATTTGATCTTATTTAGGTTAATTACCTTTGTTCTTAAATTTTTTGTATTATTCAGATTTAAAGTGAATGATTATTTTAATAAATTAATGAAATTCTTATTTGATGAATAATTTCTTTGAGTGCCGAATACAAAAGGAAAACTCTCCTTAATTTAGTATTCAACTGAACAAATTTGTAATGAGGTGGGCGACAAACCATGACAAAATAAAATAATAATCAAATTGTTTTTGAGAATTTTCTTCCTGTTTTTTGATAAATAAAATTTGGAAACTTTTATAAATACACTGAAGCCAGAATGGAATGGGTTACTTTTCTAGTTCAAAAACCAACTGTTGATCTTCTTATTATCTTGAATGATTTGTGTGTAGTCTATATAAATAAGTACTATTGTAATAGTTGAAATAATTATTTGTTTTGAATAATAAAAGTTTTTGACTTTTCACCCCAATAATCAAATGGAATTTAATGCTTGGCTTGGTCTTCAATAAAATTTCTTTTGATCTGACTTTATTCCATTACTATAAAGAATTAATTCCTTTGAAGTGCTTCTATTAGTGCGTTTAAAGGATCCAGTGAACATATTTCAAAAATATGGTATTGACTTCGGAATTAATTATTTTAAGCTTTCAGAAAACACTACAGCCTGAACCATAAGCTAGTTGAATTTATAATCTTTAGTTTTATTAAAATAAACGCATACTCTGGTTAAGAATATAAAAAAATGAGAAAATATAGATGAAGATCGCTGAAGAATCCAATGCTGAAGAAACTGGGAAAGAAATTGGAAGTAGATAGACTATTTTCATGATAACAATCATAAGCTTTGCGTGAAATACCATTTCTGTGAATTCCTGAAATACAAAAAGATGCAACTGATAAAAATATATCTTGGAAACAGTTTCAAAGAACTATACTTTAATTATAAAAAAATATTCCTTGTTCCAAAGATTCCATTTCTCTCCAGTTTTGTTGTTTATTAAAAAAATAAAAAAAAATTATTCTAAAGTTAACGGGATTTCCTTAGGTACCTTTTTCATCCCTATTTTCAAGAATGCTTTGCTGGGATGATGAAAAATCAATGTATTTGGGTATTTTAATGTAAATTCTTAGTGGTTTATTAATTTTAAAAAATCTTTTTAAAAACAGAATGGTCATCCAAAAAATGTTATCCCGTCATGGTTTAAAAAATTGAACATAAGGATTAAATTTTATAACTCCAACTTAATTATTTAAAAGTATTGAATATCTTTGTTACAATGCCATCAAGGTTGCCAACCTAACAAATAGAATTTTTATTTTTTTACTAATCGAAAATAGTAGCGCAGCTGCAATTTTTAAAACACCGCATCATTTCACAGTCAAAGTTAATTTACAATTCTACTTCTACAGCACAAAATTAAATACAAATTAAACACTTAAAAAAGTAGAAAAAATTAACACAGGAAACATCCATTTCAGTTTTCCAACTAAAAATCTACAAAACACTATTTTTAATCTTTTATTATTCCAAAAACAAAAACAGATTTTCTTTAAGTTTTTTAATTAATTTCCTTTGAATTAAAAAAAAATATAAGAAAACTGTATGTTGACCTAGTCATTGTAAATAGCAGTGCCACATTTAATGAAAATTAATATTTTAAAACTAAATCATAATGGAAGAAAAAGTTTTTTATACATAATATTCATTTATTTTTATATAATAAGATTTTTATCTATGTATATGTGTGTGCATTAACTAAACAAAGCTTAAATTTCCATTTTCTTAAAATAAAAAATTACACCCTTACATTTTAAAAATCTAAAGGACTTATTTTTCAAGCTGATTCTTTATCATATTCATTTTAAAATGTATGTACAGTCCTGTCCAAAATAATGTGAACAATTTACATTAAAACAAATATTTGCAGAATTATATCAAATCCTTTGGAGGACTTTAATTATTTTGACATATAATTTTCTATAACAAATATTCAGTAATTAGTTAAGTTGATTTGGAAAGAAAATTGAGGTTCTGTTATCCCGAACTTGAAGTCCTGGACTGTCGACATGTTTTTCAAAATTCATTCACGTCGAAAACAAGTTATAATTTGGTTTTTTGTTAGAATGAAAAAAAAGAATAATTTGTAAAACATAGAGGAGTTTAAAACACAGGTGGAATTCAACAACAACGGGATTTTGAAAATGGGAATCTTAATTCCAAATTTTGGTCTACCCCTTAAATTTCAAAACTTTAACTGTGAATTTCATTTTAAAGCTTTCAAGGGAAATACATCTTACTTTTGAGTTTATTTCCCGGAAAATGTCTTTATTTTATTTTGTGTATTTTTAAACGTTCTTATATTTTTAGATATAACTGTTATTTACAGTAATTTTTATATATTATGTATTCATATTTTCTGCGTCATTTCTAAAATAACTTTATTTTTTTTTGTTGGCTCGTTTTAACTGTAAAATGATAATGATGATAGGCTCAACCCAAACTTAAGTCCTTGAGGTTTGTTAAAAATGGTCAAATTAGGACAATGTATTTATATACATAGAAATTTTATGTAAGTATGTTGTATATATATATATATTTACATAAATCTTTTGTATATGATATACATGGGTTAAGTAATAATATTTCATATAATAATTTATTTTAAAAAGAATATTATTTATTATTTTAGTTTTCGTTATTTTTTACTTCTTTTTTTGTAGAGTTAAGGTCTGACACTTTTAAAATGATGTTGAACTGTCAAAAAAAATTGAAAATTATTTGTCGATTCTAGAAAATATGAAGAAACTTAAGAATAAGTAAGAATGCGGATATAAATTATGATAGCTTCGTCACTGACCTCGTTTTATTGAAACGTTGCGGGGACTAACATATTTTCTAAAGAAATATTATAATTAATGTCTCCACTCAAGATTATCTGATGAGAAACAAGGAGAGACACAGATGGTTATCCCTATGCCGCTAGTGGAACTAACCAGATAGCGCAACAGGGTTTATGAATATTTGTTTCTTGTACTCTCATCACGCTTATGGAACCATATTCCGCCAAATGCCTTTACCAAGTATGATATGTATATGTGAGCATGTTTAAGAAGATTATTAACATTTTTCTTTTAAATGTTCCAACTAATATTCCACATTTACTATAATCCAAGAATCCTCAAACTAAATCCCGAAATCTTTTCATATCCTTATCCTTGAAATGTAACTGTACATTTGTATGACAAATCCCACCAAGAAGTTTGGTTCAAAAAGGGTAATGATTTTCGTGTGGTAAAATCGCACACTACATACAGGAACATCGCAGAGTTGCTGGCTTTCGTGCTTTCCAATGTCCTCCGTAAAAGCAATCCTGATGATTTATTAGATATACTATGGGAAAAAGACTCTATTTTATATAGTTTAGTGAAGCTAAATAATAAAGTTCAAACACATTTTTCTTCGATTTAAATACCTTTTCCCTGAAAACATCGTCTCAAAAATCGTTAGATGCAGTCCTTGAGATAGAGTTAAATTTAAATATTCAAGTCTTCCAGTAATACTACTGATTTTGAAACTTCATTCGTCGCAAGAGAGCTCAGTGTTTATTTTTAGTAAAGCACCCTGGTGAGACAGAAAACTAGATTCGAAACTTATAGGAGCAACTACTTCAGAGCACAAAAGAAGCAATTAAATCAATTGTAAACACGTTTCTTCTAGTATAACCATGAGTTAAAAAAATGATCAGTCAGTGGAAACTTCTCTAAATTAACTAATTGCATAACTTAAGGAATTTTATTCATGGATTTAAATTACTGCTACTTCCATAACGGTTAACAAAATATTTTTAGTTTATTTTTTGCTTAACTATTTTTAGGTATTGTTAGTAATATTTCTTTTTTAAGAGCATCCAGCATTATTCACCATTATATCTATTGTATGGATTTTAATGAATGTTTAGTATGATAAATGTTAAGATTTATTTTAACTTCGGTTGACTTGCCTTATGTTAAAGGTTATATTTGTTTTAAGCACAAAAAAAAAAACAAAACAAAACAAAAAAAGCTTATAATAAAAAAAAAAATACATTTAATAAGGCAATAGAATAAATGAGAGAAATGAGAGAACTAATTAAAGTTTTTGTAAAAGTTTATAAACAAACAACGGATATTTAACTAGAAAGGACATTGAATGACTTATTATGTAAAGGAATTAATAGAATAAAATATATCACACAGAAAAAAGTGTAGATGATAATGATGATATTGATAGAAATGATAATGATAGTAATAATGATATATTTTTCTTACAAAAAATAACTAAATTACTTTATTACGTTACTAGAAAATCGATAAAAGCACAAGTCAACCACAGATGTTTTGTAACCAAGTAAAAATAAAATTAATTACTTGGGTATTTTAATGTAATTGAGATGTACGCATTTGTAGATGACTCAATATCATAGACCTAAATTTATAATGAATTAAATTTAATAATTAAAATTGTCTTAGAAGTTCTCTGAGGAGTGGACAAATCAAACAAATCGTACAACAAATTAGTATGACGCTGGATTTAAAGATAAATTAAAGTTTGACTTCTAAAATTGGGGTCACCCCGATGGAGTAATCGTAATGTCGTAAAGTTTTGGTCGACACGAAAGTCAACACACAAAGAATGCGGAACAAAAATTAGAATCTTTCAGGCGCTTGTCAAATCGGTGTTGGAATCTAATAAAGAATTTATATGGAAGCTGGACATAGCTTGTATCAAGAAATATTGTACAGAAACTACAATTTTTTTTAAATAAATGCCTTAGAATAATATGTCGCATAATTTGTCCTAAGAACAATATGTCCAAAGAGCTTTAGGTAATGACGAGGTAATATTCGATATAGGTCCAAATAAGAAAATTCAAATAGAAATATATGCGGCCAAAAACAGTTGCACGTTTAACAACAGAATGAAACTCCATGACAGAAGAAAAGTGCGGAAGCCAAAAGCCATTTGGAGGTGAAAAGTGTAAGGAGGATGTAACCTATCTGGAAAATTCAGTTTGAAAAATTGAAGAAACCATTATTCCGTAAAGATTGTTAAGAAAAAGGAAAAAAAACTGGGGTTAAATAAATTTTTTGCTGACTTTTCAAAGTATTAGGTCGAAACTTTCAATGAAGTTCTTGAACATTATTGTGAAGAATAAATAAGCCTTTATTAACTAATTTACCACAACTTTTTATCTGAATTCTAATAGGTTCATTTAAAAAGTGTTCTTCACCTAGCTTTTTTTCATTATTATAGTAGTGTTTTTTCTTTCATCACTATTGGGATTCAAGAGCAAGCTGTAATTTTCAGCCTCAAATTTTCAACCTCAAATTTTCAAAAAAAAAGTTTACACTTAAATAATTTTCGAAAAGTCATAAGTGAGTTATAAAATTGAATCAAAAATTTTGCTGAAAAAATTTAATAAGACAAACAAATAAAAATTTTTTAATATGTTTTATTAAATTTTGTTAAGAGCTAAACATCACTTCCTATTAAACTACTTAAAAATCAAGGGTTTTTTTCTCAAAACTAATTTTTCCAAGTAAGTTAAACATTTTTCTTTAATTTTTTTTTCAATTTTCCTTAAACTTTATGTTTTTTAGAATGTTAAAAGCACTTTTAATATTAAAAAAATCCAGTACCTAACCATCTAGTAACAATGTTTCACAATCAAGTAAAAAAAAAGATATTGCAAGTTCGTGCCAAATTGCATTAAATCAGGAATAGTTTTTATATAGTTAACAAGTAATATAATTGCTTTTAACGACTTTTTCCATAAATCGTTTTAGAAAATAAAAAAACTTTCATAATTTTTGGCAAATACTCAAAAATTATCTAAAGTGCACAAACTGTAGAACCTGTATTAGACATTAGCAAGAATTTCATTTTAATAATTCATGTCAAACTCATTGACTTAAAGAATGGCACCAAAATAAAATGTCGCTACTATTTAAATCAACGACTCACAGTAACAAGAGGGGAGACAACAAAACATTTTGTCGTTTTAAATGTTTTTTAACGACTAACAGTCAAATGATATTAACATCTTCGTGTTGAAAATCTATTTTGTTCTTTTTTCATAGTTTTTCACCCGCGATACTTTTATTACAACCTTAAAATTTTTGTGCAACATTTTGTTTTTCATCGAAGTTTTCCACTGATTCTTCAATGAAAATTTTCTACTGTGGCATAGTATCTTAGAGATAATATTATATAGTAAAGGATATCTTGCGAGGAAATATTGGTGTTAGGATTGTCTGCATAACTAAATTTAAAAGTCAAATATCCCATTTCGAGTTGCAGTTTGATGCGTTTATTAATTGAAGTTTCCGCATCCTGTACATGAAAAGTTTTTTAAAGTAATCCCGGACTATTTCTTCAATCACCATTTATTTACTTCTGTCATAGATCAATGACTTCATGATTAATAACATTGAAAAATGTATGAATTGTAAGCACTGAAAATGTAAGCACTTTTATGATTCTATGGCTTGTATGGTTCTCCTTTGCGGGTCATTTGGAAAAGTTGATTTTAACGAAACCTACCCATTACTTTACATATTTAAAGTAACAACTTGCACCGCATTTTATTCTTATAATAATATGTTCTCTAATTTTCTCCAAATTTCAAAAAACACGAAGAAAAGCACTTATCTATATAAAATGTTAGTTTTAAAAGTTTTTTTTATATTTTAAAAATAGAAATGGAAAAAAAATTGTTAAAAGCCTAGGCAAAGAGTAGTAGTAACGTAAAAGTAATGTAATTCTGTTGACTTTCTCGTAATATATTCTGATTTAAATTATAAGTTCTAAGGCTTAATCAATTGATTCTATTTTTTGATTTCCTTTCTTCTTTTCAATGTTATGCCAAATGAGGCAGCACTACTTATTGAGACTGGAAATGGTTTGAATGTAAGGCAAAATCTTGCATATCAAGCTTATTTTGTTTCTTTCCTTTGATATTACTTCGTTGTTTTAGAAAAAATTCAGTGATAAAAATTTTAAATCTAGAAAAAGCTTCATTAGTTCAGCTAATTGAGGAACTCTTAAGCGAAGAAACAAACAGTTTGCAGAACCTAAATTCACTTAAATGTAAGAGTTGTAAAACTTCTATTCGACATTCCTAAAATAATTCCGGACAAATCCAATGCTTGATGTTCATTGAATATTTTTGCAGTAGACTTCCAATGAGATTGGTATACCCTTCTCATCTTCCTGTCTGGGGATTCAATCCTTCTATGTTTCTGATATCTGTCCAAATGCTTTCGAAATAAAAGGCTTTTCACTGACTTTCTCCCACAATTCCTTTACATTCATTTTTCCTTGAATAATTCGTTGGAGTAGTTACTTTTTGCGGCTTGGTATAATGTGACCAAAGAAATTTAAATTTAATAATTAGGGGTAATTCTCTATTAACATATAGTCTTCTAAGAATTTCTAGTATAAATAAATTAAAATTCAGACTGCATTTTCAATTAACAATCAGTAGTAAAAATTCCCTAAGTTAGTTGAAACAAGTTATATTGAACACTACTACATACATTTACCAGATTAAGCTATCAAAAAAGTTTAGAACAAAAGTGGACAGAAAAAAAAAATAGAAAAGTGATTTTTCCTAAAGGCTTCGTATTGAAATTTTTTTCCTTACAGTCAACATGGTTTTAAGATTTTGTTTTTGCCCTATATCTTTCTAATTTGATATGGCATTGACAAGAGTGCACATAAAGCAAATAAGTAGGGAATTGAAATTTCTTTCTTTTTTTTTTTGGTAGGGGTTTTCTTTTTGCTTCCAATCTTCTAAAAATAGCCAACGGGATACGTGAAGAATAAAAAAAATAGTTTTTATAAAAAAATTTCTGTTGAAATTTTAAGAAAAACCTTTTAAACATTTTAAGAGTCATTATTATTTAAGTGTTTTGCTTTAAATTGGAAAGAAAGTAGACAGGAGTTATTAGAATAATTGCATGTACATCGTTATAAATTTAAAATGGTTTCTATTTATAAAAATATTTCACTGTAACGTTGCAATTTTGGAAATTTAATATTTTTGTTGTCTTTCTGCAGAGTGCAAACTGCGTTGGATTTTTTGAAGTCTAAATTCTTAAAAAAGGCCCATTAAGCTATTTTAAACTTGAAATTCTTTGATTATGTATTAAGACCGCTTGCAAGCTATTATTGCACTAATGTAAAATTATCCTCGACACAGTGGTAAATACATTAATTGTAAAAATCAATTAGACCTCGATTAACAACTCACCTCAGTACTTGTTTTACTCCTACAAAGTATTGTGCAAAAACTTGAACTTAGAAATTGATATAGACGTGTATTCAAGAACGTTTAATATTTAAAGTTGTTTTTAGTACCTAGTTTAAAAATTAATTCGAATGATAATCCCTAACAACATGATATAAATCACAAATGAATCCTTAAGAAACTTTCACATTTAAATTGGAGGGAAATTAAATAAATTTTTAAAGAAATATTTTTCATTTACTCTGTGTAAAAAAAAATAAAAAGTTTTAAATTTTGGAAAAATCAAACGTACCATAGGTATGCAAAATATTTGATGAGATACAATAAATGCATTCTGAGGAATATGCGATTTTTTTTCCATCTTATTGAAAAATAAAACATACCTTTAGATATGCGAAAAATTTTTTTGATGAATTCCTTAAATTTTTATACCCGTATAACTATAGTTTAAAAGGGTATACTAAATTTGACTTTACGTTTATGACGCAGAGAAGAGAGGTAGATAAAGACTCAAATGTATGGATAGGATCAAAATCAAAAAGTAAATTTTCACAAATTAATTTTTATGCAGTAGCCGTATTGAAATTGAAATTCAGCGAGTTTGCTCCACGGGTTCGAGAAGCTGCCCTACAACTTCTGTTTCAGCATGAAAATAACTCTATACTTGGTAAAGCTAGTTTAGTTTTATGGCAAAAATTTGTGCACAATTTAGCTGGGGTAGTGCAGTGAATTCTAGTTGATGTCATACAGCTGGTAGCTAGTAGCTGTCACGCATAGTAGCTTCTTTTATACGATCATTACTAAGTACTTACTAAACCTGGATGTCTGAAGTTTTGTCAATAGTAGTTAAATTAAATGGCCAACAACTAAAAAACTGAAGTCGCTGTAGTCGAAAGGTTCCAAGAACTGCTTTTAATTTATATTTTTTTTATACATACCTAAGGGTCTAATAAGTTGTGTATTTAAAATAATATCTAAAAGAAATTAATCGGATTTTGTAATGTATATATTACGGTCATAAAGGTATCCTAGAGTTGACACAGTCTACACTACTGCACTCTTCCTCGTTTAAAATTAATTTTAAAATAAATATTATCACATCAATCACTGTCAATCGTATTTAGTTAAAGATAAGCTTTAAATAAATCATAAAGTTATAATGAATAAATATTCTTGATTTAACTATATTTATTTATTGCAAAAAAAGATTTAATGGAAATATATTGAAGTTTTTATGTTCAAATATAATCAAATTTTGATTATATATATTTTTTATTTTCAAATAAGATTTTATTAATTTTGCAAAGAGTTTTCGAAATTCCATCATTCCTTTAAACAATATACTAGAAAATAAATTAGAGAGTTTGTGAAGGCACATTGTTAAGATCTAGAATATGACCATTGGTTTGAAAAATTAAAAATTTTGTTTAATAGGTTTGGAAGAGATCTTTAAAATTTGAAAGTTTTCTTACAGTCACACGATGTATAAATCTAAATTACAATTGAATATTTCTAGAAAGTTTCTAGATTGCATCGAAGAGTCAAATGTAAAGTAAAAATAAATTTAACCCGGGATGTACTCATAAAGAAATTTCCAAATTTTTCCCATTTACCTTGTATATTAAATATTGAACCATATTGCTGCACTGATGTACAGAAATTAAATTTTGCACCTCCCCGTTGTTGAATGCTAATATTTTGCAGTAAAAGAGTTTTTTTGTTGCCATAGAAATTTGGTGCATTTAAATATAAAATTTTGTGCAATCCATTACGTTCAAGTTTTTATAAAACTGAACACCAAGGTCCTTCATTCCTCTAACTTGGAGCTCATGTACTTTTTTGAAGAACATTAACCTTAAAAATTCGACTCCTTAATTGAGAAGGCACTGTATTTCCCTTGTCGTTGATCTGAAACTGATATGAGTTATTGGTTTTACTACTATTAAATAAATTAAAGATCTGCAACTCCCCGTTTTTTTTATCAAAATAAAACAATGATATCGATAGTAAGTTTAAAAGTGATTTAAGATTTAAGAAATACCAATGGCTAACTGACAAGTATGAGTTCATACAGTTTAGGGTTGTCCGAAATGTTTGATCTATTGAACGATCTATTGACGAGTTTTAGTTGCCTATTAAGAAAACATCATATTAAAATTTCTTTGAATATGAATTTTTCAGCTTCGCGAATTTAAATGTTGCAAAGCCTTTGATCAGTAACTTTAAGGATTTTTTTATTACAACGAAATATTAACAAATAAATGAGAAATTACACTTCAACTTCCAGAAGCACGATGCTATTTAAATTAATTTTAATTTAATCGAATGTACGTACAAAAATGTTAATTAATTTCTAATTCTCATGTTTCAAATATTTAAAAAATTTTCAAATTTTAAAAATAAGAAAATTTTCTTTTTATGAAATCTCAGTTTAATTAAAAATAAATGTAAAATTTTTAATTTTACAAATTGTAATCCGCAGTTGTTTTATTTTTCTTTCGAAAAAACGTAATTACACAACAAGAAATTCTTCCAATTATTTTTATTTTAAAGTTTCTGTGCATTTTTTAATACTTTTTTTTTATGTTATACTTTTTTTTTAAACTTATTATTATCAACCCTCTGGCAATTCTGTGAAATCCAAAAGGCAACCCAAAAAATTTGCATAAAAACAAGATAAATTGGTGAAATGTAAGGAATGAGAGTAAAATTTATTTACGAGTAAATAATAAAAAAATAATTATTGCAGTTAATGATTGAAGAAGGGTTCACATAGTAACATAAAAAAGGTTGACTACAATTTAATATGAAGTTTGTTCTGGTTCATAAACTATAAGAGTAAAGCACTAACAAAATATTATGAATTTTTATATCATACCAATGAGATTTTTTAATTTTCATATATAGAAACTTTTGAACCAAAAACAAATTTCTGTTGATCTGTAGAACGCTAATTTCTCTGTTATTTGTTTGTCTGGGGTTATTTGAATGTGTTTTTAAAAAATGTTATTAAAAAGTTTATTACATCAAGTGTTTTGTTTCTTTTTTTTGTTTATTTTTTCAAAAACTTTTATCCACGCGGCTACGGTTTTAGCACATATTAAAAATATTTAAAAGAAATATGCCAATTAAATTTAATATGTCCGTCTCTCGTTTTAAATAAGAAAATGGAATTTTAACGAAAAATTTTGCAGATAGGTATTGCAAAAAAATAAAATTTGTAGAACAACTTTTTTATAAATCGATACCTGTTGCGGATGTATGGCCACTCAACTTTTTGCCTTATATTTAAATTGTTATAACACAAGTTCTAGGAGGAATATCTGCAACCTGAAAGCGGCAAATGATAGCTGCTTTCATAAGCTTCATTATATTTTATAATCTGAGAAAAATAGGGTTGCCATACGGTATTTTATTTTGCTGTTATGTGTAACTAATTTTTTGCAATATTTTTAATCCCTTATATCGTCTGGCACTTTATATACCTCCGCAATAAAAGTTTTAAATTCGAAACTTGAGCGTTGATTAGGGTCAATTTTCTTTTTTGAAACACCACTTGGCCAAGAATCCTAAGTTTGATGGAAAATTATTCAATTTTGAAAGTGCGCTGCATTAAAAATTCTTGACGTTTTCTTTACTTGTTATTTTTACAAGTTCGGTATCTTTTATTTTGTTCTTATGTATCTTTTATAAGTTTATAATAAAAAATTATAAAAAAACAACAAAACCAACAAATAGAAACTTTGCAAATATTATGTAAAAAAATAAGTATATTAAAAATTAAAGCAATAAAAAATTGTTTATTTATAGTTTGCATAATTTTGGGAGCACATTAAAAATATAAAAGAAAAATATTGAGTAAAACAAACAAAATAATGTTGAAAATGAATGTAACTTGCATATATAAATGCAAATTTAAATGCAGTAAAATGTGGAAAATATTCAAAATGGTAACAAAAAATAAGAAAAAATTAATTTAAATATAAAAAAAATGAAAATGGTTATGATTATTAAATTTTTAAATAAATTGAAATTGCAAATTTAATTTTTTTTTTTTTTGTTTTAACTAACAAAGTTGATTTGTAAAACAAATTAACTTTTAAATAACTAAAGGTTAGAATATAAAAAAGATAAGTTAACATTTATTAAAATTTAAATGTTTGCTAATTTGATGATTGAAGAAATAAGAGAAAAAAATGTTTAAATTTGAATTTGTTTTAATAAATATATAAAAATTTTAAAAAATATAAAGTAAAATAAGATAATCAATTAAATATTATTATATCCAGCATGTAATTTTCTTTCAAATATGAAATTAAGTCAAAATCTCGAATTTTAAACAAATTTTCATTTTGGAACAGAAATAAGAGAATTGGACGATTTATAAATGCAGTGAAGAAGGTTTAAAGTTTATTAAACTTTATGTGTCTTAAAAAGTTTAAACTATATTTCCCACGATTTTTGTTTCATTCCTACCTTGGTCTACAACCAAATGTGAAATTTTTTCTAATATTTGTAACGCAGCAATAGCAATAAAAGTTTCCCATGGATAACTCTTCGCAATATTCATATTTTTATCCCCTATTAATTAGAAGAACTCTTATTTCCGAATCTCATAACATTTACCAATAAGCTTTCCTCGTTATATGCTGTGACTACAAAATTTTTTAGTCCTCTTTCATAAATTTATACTCGAAAAGTCTTAAGTTTGTTCATGTAAATGACTTTTAAAATTCAGGCCAGGGCAAAATAATAATTGAATACTCCAGAATTAAAATAAAAATTAAACCGCTGGAAAATTTTATTAATGTTACCGCTAATGAATTTCCTAACCCTAAAATGTGAATTTAATGATAGTTATCATGGCAAGAATTTTTTAGTTTTATACTAAGTTTTACTAATCTAGGTCATGGTAATTAATTTCCATTATCAAAAACTTATCATTTTCCATTTCAAATAGCAGGAAAATCTCCCATCATGCATTTCAATAGAAGGTATCTAAAAAATTAGTCTTCACATTTTTCCTTTTTTGTTGATGAAATTTGAGATTAACTGGCGCAGCTTCTCTTCATAATTTTTATTAAGTTTTATATTACAAAAGATATAAAAACTGTTTGCTTTTTAATAACCCTTCCCTCCAGTTTTTAAATTACTCTTAAAAATTCTTTAACCGACTGTCAAATTAAAATGAAAGCGAGTGAAAAAAGAAAAAAAATCGAGTTTTTTATGTCTCCATTTTTTTTTTCCTTTTTTTTAAATATTGACACACAAAATTATATTTGTCTTATAATTTTCCTATTATCTTGATAATTTTAAAACAAATTTTTTTTTTTTTACTTCTTTCTTATGTCTTCCCTAATGTCTCTACTCTTTACAACTGTCAAATTACTTCATTTTATGCTTTATCTCTTCCCATTAATAATTTCTATATTTAAATTTCATTCAAAAATATCTAGTATATATTTTTACAAAATGCAAACAAGAAGAAAAGAGACAAAAAGAAAAAGTCTTTAAAATTAGTCATCTGCGATCTCTCTTTAATTTTCTTTAAGTACTTTGAAAACTCTAAGGAATTTTTATCAGAATTATTATAGGAAAATTGTAAATTTGCATTTTTTCACGAAAAATATGGAACAAAAATAAGCAAAAAAATTTATTAATAAAAACAAAAAACAAAAGCAATGCGAAGAAAAGAGATAGACAAATAAAAAAAAAAAATTCATTAAAATTTTTATACATTGGAATTTTTTTATATATTTACTTTCTAATCTCTTTGCTTCTCTTTCTCGTTCTTACTCATTCATTTCTTTGCATAATTTTCTAAATTCAAAATATGCCACAATTTTGAGGATGGGATTTTTACAGTTAAGAATTAGGATGGTAAAAATAATTTTTTTTTAATACCATCCTTAAAGTGTAAATTTTGCCCTAATTTGATTCTATTACCGGAATAATTTGTAAAAATTATTTATGTTCATTGGGTGTACAATGGTGTACTGTAAATACATATTTAGTGAGTGTTCAGATCGTGTGTTCTTACAACCCACGTTTGAAGATTTAAAAGTTAGCGCTTAAAATTATGCTTATTAAGTTTTTTTTTCTGATGTTTTTGTTTTTTTTTTTTTTTTATTTTAATATTGGCATGTGTTTTGTGTGTTGTGTGTAGGTGCTGGTTTTATTTAGGGTTTGGTTTTTGTTTTCACTACTCCCTCAATTGAAAATTATGCAAAATTTTTATATGTTTTTTGATAAAGAGAATTAATAATGAAGAGGTTATTCTGATATACTTTTATTATTCAATTGAATTTTGTGTGAAACACTCTACAGTGTTATAAAAATGATGAGTAAAAAATAAAATTAAAACTAATCGCAAAGTTGAGAAATAAATATAAACTGGAAAAACAATAAATGGAAAATGACAAAAATTAAATTTAATGGGCATGTTGGGGGTAATAATGAAATGGTTTGAAAGCACTCAATAGTCATATGAAATTTAATTGATAAAATTGCTACTTATGACAGAAAATAAAGTGAGAAATAAAAAGAAATTTTAATTGAAACAAAAATAAATTGGAAAAAAAATTTTGGAGGAAAGAGGTGTAATAGGCTTTTTTGCCATTTCTTTTGGAAAATAAACCGCTTTAGTTGGTCAATTTGGAAAGATTTGATGCATAAAATCCATTACAATCATATGAGGAAACACTTTTATACATGAACGTAAGCCTTGCGGCGCGTTGTGTACCCACTTTCAATACTTTCTATCAATGTATAAGTAATATTATTTATTTTGTTTATATTATAATATTTGTATATTTTAAATTATATTTGGTCACCATGGGGATTTGTAAAGAAAAATAATTTTTCTTTAATTTTTTACAATTAAAAATATTCATGAGCCGTACAGGAATCGAACTCGCACTCTCTCGGTTAGTAAGCCAAGTACTTTTTCACTAACCCACCGAGACCAGATTTTTGACCTTAACTTTAATAAATTTAAAAAATTATTTTACAAATAAAATTAAAAATTATTCGAAAATATCATAATATAGTTAAAAATATATCATAATATAGTTCAATATTTTTTTAAAAGTAATTCATCATGTCCCTCCTCCTTTTGTTATTATTTTATATCATTGTCCTTCTCTCCTGCTGCAGACTTAAAGCATTGTTTGTAAAAATAAAAATTTTTGAAAGTTTTGCACGACATATCAGAATCTATCATATTTTATATTATGTAAATGATTAATTATGTTTCACCTTTATAAAGGAAATATTTCAGGAATTCTTTTAAAGGTGAAAGTTGGAAATATTTTATAATGGTTGTACAAAAGCTCTCTCTGGTGGATCTAAAGGACACAGTTCCTCAACAAATAGGTTAGGTTAACCGTATAGTTTAAAAAACAGAGCAACAAAGCAACAAATTTTTGATAATTATAAAAGCATAAAAGGAGAATAAACAGTAAAAAAAGTGAAATGATATTTTATCTTAATAGAAAATTTAAGGTGAAAACTTTATTAATTTAATATTAAGTGTCAAGGACAGATATTTTTAAAAGTAACCTATGAAAAATGAAAATTATGTTAAAGAAAATTACAAAGACATAATTAATTACTGTGTTCAGAGAACTTTTTAGGAAAATTCCAAAAAAATTTTTGAAGGTATGTTCCAATCGTGGTTTACAAGCTTTAGGGTTTATTTTGAAGAAAAAATTTAGTATCAAGAATCCTATAAACTGTTGTAAAAGCAGTATATTTTACAACTCCTCTTTTATACGAATTTTTATAATGTTGTTAAGACCCAGGGTCAACTGGCTTGTAAAAAAAAAGAAGTCCGTAATGCAGCGTTTAAACCGTATGTATATTCTAAGAACTTTCAGAGGAAATTTCAGTTTAAGGAGTCAATGTTAAAATTTCAAAAATAAAAGTTTTAAAAATATGCAAATTGTCTTGTCAAAGTTTGCCAGATGAAATACGGTTATTGTCACCCTTGGATTTTAAGAACTTTCACAGAATTGACATGGAAATATTGCAAGTTAAACTTTTGATTGAAAAAATGGATACAGTTATGAGAAAGGCCACTGATCCAATTTTAAGATGGCCAGCATGTTTACATTTCTTAGCAAGTGGTCAAATCTACTATAACTAAAAATTTTTAAGCACTATAGCACCAAACACTTAACTTTTTTAAAGCTTTGAATTAACTACTTGAAAACTACGATTTTCTACAGAACTTCCACTTAATTCCATCGTTTTCAAGGCGATCATCATTTATAAAAGCGGTTCACATATAAATAAGGTTTTTTTAATGTCTGTAAAATAATTTTACATTCTTACTTTAAATTTGGGATACTGTAAACCTCTATTCATGTATATTGCTATTTCGTTTTGACTTCAACTGCTATTAAATAAAATAAAAAAACAAAATATTTATAGAAAAATCATATGAATAACAATTTTTTTTAACTTAATTAAACAAACAACTCGAGAGACTTCCGAACGTTTTAAAAGTTGTTATTAAGTGATTATGCTTGCATATTTAATAATTAGTAGGGAAATTTTAAATTTTTTGCGATTCATAAGCTTATGGCTAATAAACAACTTCGCCATTCTCAATAAACAAAATGCTTCAAAAAATTTGAACATGCGACTTTACACTTCACACGTCAAATGACATCATTAATTCACCTTAAATTTTGTCAAATTAACTATTGTAAAATTATCTACAATATGAACCGGTTCTTTAAATCTATTTTCAATCGTAATTCAATATTAGGATAAGATTTTTTCTTACTAAACGATTTCAATCAATTGAAAGTATTTATATACTTACCATTTTTTGACAGATTTTTTCCCAAAACTATTTAGTGATGATATAGCACTCAACTTGTATTGTTTTGCATTATTGAAGTAGAATAAAAATAGAAATTTAAAAAATATTATATTAAATTGAATTTTTGAATAGAGACGATATTTTTAGTTTTCGGTTTGATGTTTAAAAGTTGGTGTTATCTCGTAGATGGTGTTGATAATTTGAATTTTTTAAATGGATTGTATATATTAAATGATTGTATAAAAGAATAATTTTTAATTTCAAGCTCCGATAAATTTCGTTTTAATTTGATAAATGAGTTTAAATTATTTTATTTGATTCTGAATTTATAGAAAAAAAAATTAAAAAAATTTTTTATAGCCCAAATCTTCCAAACGGATAATTTCAAGTGAAAGGCCCGGGTTCGAATCCTAGTAAAAGTAAAAAAAACACTTTTATCTGGTTTTCAACTCGATTCAGATACCATTCGCCATTGGGTCCAAATTAAAAGCTTAATAAATAATTAATAATTATATATCTTTAATAAAAAATATATTAATATAAAAAATATAACACATTCAACAAAACATTAATATTTTATTTTTTTATAATTGAACACATCCAACAAAACATATTTAATTGAATGCGTTTGTTAAACCTCATTCTAGACAAATATATTAATAATAACAATAATAATAAACAAATCCAAAATGTAAACAAATAATTCAATTGAATAATAAAACTCCCAGATATAGAATACCTTATAACTCAAATACAAAATTATTACAATACAAACAAAATAGAATTGTATCTATTGAAAATGTGTGACGTTTCTGCATGTTATAAGGCGAAGTACTATCTTATATTTAAATTGTATGTGAAATTTATTTGAATTTATTAAAAAGAAAAGTATAACCAAAGTTTTTCAACTATGAAATTTTGCACATTTTAATAGATGGAATAACAACCAAATGAATACTAGATATTAATTAAAATTACATCAAGCAACGTCTGTGTAGTCCGAAATTAAAATTTTATCAAATTTTATTTAGATAAATTTCTACACCTAATATCGTGCTTATATCAGATACTTTAATCTTTCGTGTATCAAAATATTAAAGACTACAAAACAGCATATGATTATTATTGAAAGTTCTTATATTAAAGCAAACATTTTGTTGTTTAAATATTAAATTCTAAAAACCTTGAAAATGAAATACAAAAAATAACTAATAAATATTTTTTAATCTTCTTTTTTTTAATTTGTTAGGTGTTTATATACATATATATCTATATATTATATATATATATATTTTTTCTATCTCATCAGAAAAAAAAACCATTAATCATTATCTAAATATTTACAACAAACCATTATTATTATTTAAGCATTGGTCTGATTAACACACCGAAAAATAATATTAAGAATTAAAAATTTTATTCAATTCCCATCTGTATTTATAGTTCTACTATAGAGAATTTTATTTCTTCTACAGAATCATTAATCTTCTAAGATACATTTTTATATTAGAAATGATATCAGATAAATAAATCTTTTTGTATTATTCCGAACAAATTTTACTATTGTGTTTTGGGTAATGCCCTTTCTAATGGTATCAAATCATACCCGGTCCATTTTATTTTTAATGATAAGAAATTTTCCATATGAATTATCTTTTTGAACCACATTATAATATCTTAATTTTAATCAAAATACAATTTATTATCATTATGACTTTTGTTTAATGAAATTTCGATACATTCACTTGCTAAATTTTTCACACATAATAAATTATTCAACTTATTTTTTAATTTTCTATCTGAAAAATTTTCAACTGAAATCGAAATTAACAAAAATGACATTTAATTTATCTTTTTTCAATTTCATTCACAATAATTTTTAAATTCATAATAATTCATTAATTTACAATATACTTTATCGTTGTTTACTGACAAAGTAATTGTACTGTTGTTGTTGTTGTATCAATTGTTGTTGCTGCAGTAATTGTTGACGTTGTAATTGTTCTTGTTGTTGTTGCAATTGTTGTTGTTGTTGCAAATTAATGGGCCATACAATACTTTCAATCCAATCTAAATATGCAAAAACTTTAGTGTATACACCGGGATCTTGACCAGTACATGCTGAACCAAATGATGTTACACCAATTATAAAATATTTAAAATGACGACGTCCCGGTATTATTAATTCCAATGGTCCACCAGAATCACCCTGAAAATAATAAATACCATAATAATAGTAGTTTATTCTATATTCAAAAGACCTTAAATTTCAAAATGATTATCTTACCTGACATGTGTCACGATGTTGTTCATAATCAACTGCACATATTTGATTTGGTATTATACCTTTGGGGGTTTCAGCTGACTTTGGAAAATTCTTGTTACATTGTTCATTACTTATTACAGTTAAATTAAAAAATGTTAAAACATTTGTTGGTTGTTTTCCGAATTGTGTTGAACCATAACCTAAAGCAAAAACTTTTGCATATGGTATTTCTTCTGATGCCCATAATCGTGCTGGCCGAACATGTTTAGTAAATCTGTTGCAAAAGTAGAAATAAAACATATTTTTACAAAAAAAATAGCATAATTGAAATAATTAAACTAACACAGCTGGTCTAATCAATCTAATTAACGCTATGTCATCGTAAAAATAGTTATTTTTATATTTTGGATGACGATAAATGTCTGCTATTCGAAATCTTTGGGATGCAACTGTATCTTCGCGAATAGCTAAATTAACATCACCAATTTTAACCCAATTTGGTGGTTCACTGCAATTAAAAAAAAAATGTTAATTTATTTTCTGTTAGTTAGGAAAAAATTTTTTTGTAAAATGTTTACCCGCCAAAGTCTGTACAATGAGCAGCTGTCAATACGAAGTATAAATCAATTAATGTACCGCCACATTTCCAATCTATATTTTTTGGACCACGTGCTTTTTTAAAACCAATTACTGCCTGCAAATATTTATATGAAAAACTGTTATTAATATGTCTTACATACATATATTTATATTAGTCAATTTCATAAAAAGTAAAGTGTGAAAATGTTTCAGAAATTCAGCTATTCAGCCAACTTTTTTTTAAATCAAGATCTTTTAAAATTACACAAAAATAACTCTTCATTTTTTCTTTTTCACTTACACTGTGTGGAAATTCACCTGGTGCCGCAATCACTCTACCATTCAAATCATCAGCTGATAAAATATCATTATTTTCATCATAATTTTCATCACCATAAATTCGTCTCATATATTCTTGAAATTCTAAAAAAAAAAGCAAAAACTCACACAATAAAATAAAATTTAAATTAAATCAATAAATATATACATAATTTTAATTTGCTTGTTTTCAAATTTAACGATCCACTTACTAATTTGGCTGATGCGTTTCTGTTTTTCACCGTAGACTCCAGTTCCCCAGCCATTAGGTCGAAATCCAGAAAAGCCATTAAAACCATTAAAATTGTGACGCCTATTTTTATTACGGCGCCTAAATGGTAATCTATTATAATTATTTTGAAATCGATTAAAATTTTCATTTGGAAATTGTAAATTTCCAAAACCATAACCAAATCCATACCCATTGTCATTATTATTGTTGTTGTTATTTGCATAATTCTGATTCGGAATTATTTGATTATTGAATCCTCCATTATTTGGATAATTATTAAAATTATTTCCTAAAGGTTGACTATTTAGTACAGTATAACCATAATTTTGTTCATTATTAAATATTTGATTGAAATTATAATTATTACGATTTGGAACTCCTCCACCCTGAAATCCTCTACCTCTGCCTCCACCACCACCTGCATTTGGTTGTACATTTTGATTTGGGTAGAAAAATTGTGGACTTCTTTTACTCCTTACATTGAATGTAGTTAAATTCGACGAAATAACGGTATTTCCTTCATTTGTTGTATTCCCATCCACTAATAAATAATTTAAACTTAAACTAATAAAAATATATCTTAAAAATAATTCGTAATTAATAAATTTTTTCATTTTAACATCAAGTATATAAATTGAGTACCGCTCATCAGTAAATATCACATAGAACTGATTTGAAGTTAGAAATCAAATACTGAGTTATTTACTTTAAAATATTAAAAACAAAACCGATTTTTTGAGAACAACATTTTTTGTTTTCATATTTGAAAACGAGTTTTTACAACTAATAATTATTGTTTTGATTTATTAATTTTTTTGTTCTTCTGGATTTTGTTATGGGAAATTACCTGGATCTTTATTTGAAACCAAATAACATCATCAGTAATTAATATGTTAAACATTGGATTTTAAGTGGTGCATATTTCAAGAGCTTTATAATATGTATACGTGATTTGTATAATTTTGGTTAAAATGGTTTTATTTGATTGTAAAAGTTTCATAAATCAATAGAACAATCAATAGAAATATAGTTAAGAGATACCCTCTTCATTTGAAATTAATATGAGTTTAGTTTAGAGAAGATTCTTATGCAACATTGATTTGCAAATGTTTTTAGAGATCTCTTTAATGGACATTTGAAATAATTTTTTTTAAAGCGTCGTATGTAGCATTTGTCGTTTTTCGAAGTAAAAGTCTTTAAGACTTTAATTAAAGATTTATAATCCTATACGCGTATATACATATATAATCCCTATAAGCGTGTCATATGCCTGTGGTTCTAATTAAATGTTGCCTGGGTTATCAAAACCCTGTGTTTCATCTGAGTATATTTTACTTGACCTTATTTTTTTGAACAGAATATTTACCAGAATATTTGTATATACATATATTTGCAAGATTCAGACTTTGGAGTTATATTAGAACTGGGTTTTGGACCAAACGAATTACAGGCAAAATGATAATAAAGCCTGGTAAAATTAACCTCTATTTGAGTGTTTCATTCTTTTCGGTTTCTTACACGAAACGCAATATTGCCAAGAATCCTTCTTTAGAACCCTTCTATTTGCTTAATCACAAACGAATCCAAATGAAATGAAATATTTCAACAAACAGCCATCTGTACGGCTGATCAACATTATAAAACTATAAAAACCTTCTTATAATTTAATTTCTAATTAAAAGAACTCTACTTAAAAATTGTTATTCTAAAACCAGTTAATTTTATATGGCTAGGTGTTTGGAATGAGTAAGTACAAAAAATTTGAATATAAAGGTGCGTAGCGTATATAGGCGCTTAAAAAAAATAAATAAAATCATTCATGATTTTTAAAATAAAAATAAAATGAAAAAAAAAAAAAAATACAATTAATAAATTTAAATTTAGTTTCGAAATACGTCACAAAACTCACAAATCTGGTTAGTTTTTGTGGTCTAACATTTTATTTACATTTTTAATCGAAATTGTGGCAATAACCTATTGAGTGATTTTGATGGTTTTATTCTTTTCTTTGTTTTGCTTTTTTTTTGTTTTTTTTTTAATTTTTAACATTTCTAAACAACAATATTTTTAAAATTTGTCATACATTAGGAAGTTTCTTATAACATGATAGGTGACATGAATTGTATAAATTAAAATGTTTAGCTTCTTTTTACTGATTCAGAGTTAATTTTCTTATTACCAGCTTAGGTGTTAATAAACAATTATGGTCAAGTTTGTTTAGTTTATTTCTTAAATTAATCTGCTTTGTTTGATTTGACCAGTCATTCTTTAAACTTCTTAGATATTGTTGTATAAGTCGCACAAATCTTTTATATAATATAAGAAATACTTTTGGTTTAAAAAGGTTTACCACGATATACACAATTTAAATTCAATACTCTTCGAGAAAACCACATTTATAATAAGTCCTAGTATGATTTAAACAAATGGGCTCATTTTGTACTTTATACCAATGATTGTGCATTTCATTAACTTTTGATCAACAACTAAATTTGCTTACCATTTGCTTGTACTACAAACCATGCACGAAGGTTCTGAGCCTGATGTTATATCCTATTCCACTTTTCTTAATTTTTTGCGGATCTCCTTCAACTGATGATGTGCAATTTTTTTAAGTCTGCTGATGTCTTATCTTACAAACGGATATTCGATCACTTTCGTTGTCGCCTTTCTGCTGGCTTCAAATATTCACTTGAATGGAGTATTGGTTGACATGACTGGACGTGACTGAGCGTCTGAAGTCTTCGAACAATGGCATCTGATATTGACTTTTGTGACTACATCAACATCATTATACCGTTATAGTGTTCCGTGATTATATCTTCTCTACCAGACCGCGCCAACGTTTTTAGGACCATTTATTCTACTCAGAATTTTTCTTTCAAAAATACCTAATGCTAGCTAACTTGCTTTTGCCAATGTTCAGGATCTTAAATAATAATGCAGAACTAATGTTGACAACCACAGAAATGAAATTTGAATAATGCTGTGAATATAAACTGAGGATATTGACTTGGATCTTGAGGAAGTTTTTACCTCCCGAAATTACCTCTTAAAATTGTTCTTATGTGCCTATACTGCATAGTATTTACACTCATTGGTAGAATATAATTCCTAAAAAACTATTCCGAACATTCTAAGAAGTTCTTCCCAACAAAACTTGTATGTTTGCTATATTATTATATTTTTATTATAATATTTTAAATTAGTTTATTATTTATTTTAATTCTAGAAAGTGAAGAAGCTTCCTCAATCAAATATTATGATTAATAAATTGTTACATTAAAATCAGAAATTTGTGTTCTTAGCTTATTCTAGAAAGTCCAATACATAACTTTATTATTATTTATTACTCAATATATACGATATTTAAAATTAACTTAAAATAATTCTTTAACGGGTAAACTGTTATTTTCGTCTTTCAGATTGAATATACAATTAAGATATATTCTTCACCTGATTTACATAAATAAATATTATAAACCAGTATCTCATACGTCAAAATTTAAGAAGTTTATAAAATTGGCGATATGACAAAAGTTCCAAAATCAAAAGTCCCCCGGAAAAATATAGCCAGAAGTTACCATGAGATTGTAATTCTGATGTGTGAGCCACTAGAAGCCATTTTTAATTTGATTGAAAAATTTCAATTTTTGAAAAGTCGAAAAACCTAATTTCCAAAATTAACTTAATCCAAAAACTTTAATTACTTTAAAAATTTCAAATAATGAAGTCATAATTTCCGAAAGAGCTTTTGGCTCACTCATTCAATCTATAATATCCCGGCAACTTTTAGCTTATTTTTCTTGGAAGAACTTTTAGCTTACTTATTCAAGTTATAGGATTCCGGCGACTTTTAGCACTATTTTTTGAGTGGCAAATCTTAAGAGGACTTCTGCCTCCGGATTTTTATCATATCACCAAAAAAATACTTATTCTATAATAAGTTATCAAAAGTTCTTAAAGCAATTAATTAAGAATAAAAAATAAATAATTGTTGATTCAATTAACTAAACCAGAAATCCATGACTGAATCTTCTGAATAGAGGTAAAAATATTATGTTATGTACAATCTATATGAAACCAGTTTTATTCGGATTTAAGAATCCAAAACGCTTTACCTGTTTATTTTTTTTTTTTGTTCAAACTTATTTAATACCAAAAGTTTAATTATCATATGATGGAGAACAAAAACAAAAAGAAATTGAAATAAAGCTGATCTTTAACTATTAATTAAATTCAAAATGTGTCTCTACGCTCTGTCAATAATAACATAAAAACAAATGTTTACTAATTGTACGATATGGAATCGTGCATTTAATGATACAAATATTATAATAAAGCTTTTCATTTCATTCTGTGCTATAAGACAGACACAGTCTAAAGTAAATAAAATCGTATAATTAAAGGTTAATATTGGGTTAATAAATTCTGAAAATATTCAAATGTTGTAATAATAAAAACTTATTTTTATTGGTAATTTTAAGCTTTAATTAATGTGTTACTCGGTGGGAGTACATAAATAATTTGTTAAAAGCTGTAACTTAAGACGTAAGAAATTAAATAATTCGAGTGTTTGTTTAAATTTCTGAATAATTTCTTTTAAGAATGAAGTCATTACTCAAAAAAGCGATGAACAATTTGTAATTACTTTCAATTTAGTTCTTATTACCTTTTAAACAGGATCTAAACTTAGTTTTAAGCTCTTTTAAAATTGGAATTAAAAATATTACTCTTGCTCAAAGTCGTAATTTTTGTCAGCTTTCTTACATGGGTCTTATCTTTTCTTTATATCTCCTTAATCTTTCGAATTTGTATTTTCAGAAACACTCAAATCATGGTTTCATCTAATACTAAGTTATACTTAATCTTAATTAAAATTTCAAGCCATTGTTTTAGAAGACAGGCTTTCATTTGATTTTAAAATTAAATACAAGTTCGTTTTCTGATCGAGTTCAGTGGGAAAAGTGACGACTTTTCAATTGAAAAGTCTCTGGTTCAAATCCTGGTGAATCACATCTAATAACAAGTACAGAAACAGTCAGTCGGTGCAACTGACTTATATCGACTCAGAAGGTCCCTCTAATCAAAAATATATATATATATACTTTTCCATACCTAGCTCGCTTCCTTTAGGTGGTTAAAAACACCATACCAAAGTGAATATACCCTTTTCCTATTTCAGGTGTAGCGCATAAAAAAATATAATTTGTAATTGATATCGTAATACTTTATGTCATAATATAAAATAAAGTTAACTGTCACACTGAAAAAGAAAGGCAGTTTCACTCATTTATCTCATAGTTCGTGTTAGTGGACTGTACATAAATAAATAAATAATTGCTTCTATAATTTTGAGAGACGGTGAATTAAAAAAATTTCACCAAAAAACTTTAAATAATATCTGTACTGTCAATCAAATACGGTTCAACGTATCATAGGATCTATTAAACCCAAGTTTAAGTGGTGAGGAACACAAGTTTAAGTGGTTTGCAAAAATCTGCTTTTGAAGAGAAAAAGCTTTTATTACTCAAAATAAGACTCCCAGACTTCCAGTATTCCTTCAACAGTTCTTTTCAATAACTAAATAGGTGGTACTGCATTTCCAAATCTCAAACAAGCAATTTTGAATCCAAAATATCGTCGCTCTAACTGTACAAAGCAATTCTAAACTAAATGTATTTACAAAACTGGTTTGTTTACAATTGAATAGTACGGAGTAATCAGTATTCAATACTAATAGTTTTTTTGCTTTATTTATTTACAATATTGGTAGCTGATAAAAGCTTTATTACCATAGTAACACAGATTCCACAAAAACCCATTTAATTTACATAAAATTGATTGCATTGCAAATGTAAAATTTTAAAAAATTTTATTAAAACGAGCTTTTTAGCTTCATTTTGTCTGCTAGTTTGGCTTTTGACAAAACTTGTTAAAAATAGTGCAATGAAATTTTAATCTTAAATTAATTCGGTTAAAACATTGATTTTCAAGAAGAATTTTAGCCTAGACTTGTTCGAATTCGAAGAGGAAATTACTAAAAAGTTTTAACCACCTGTATATTTTCTAAATTAATGCAGAATCCTATACCTTTATTAATCGGCTTATTCGGTCACAAAATTGCCAGTCGCGGCTCAATTATTTGTTTATAAATTCAAATCTTAATTTGAGTGCGCAAATCGCTAGAAGTTTTAACGCTTCGCGCCACACTGGTATATAGAAATTTATAATAGATTTTTTATAACAAATAAAATAAAAATGTCGGATTTGAATAATTGTCAGATTATATAAGTTTTTAAAAAATTTCCAAAAATATTTGGAGATAGCAAACAGTTAGGGCTTCAGCAAATACTTATATTAAGAAAAATTACAAATTTTTTTTGCGAAGGTTTGGAAAACAGATCTATATTTCTAATATATGAGATTTAAAAAATGTGCACATTTGAAAACCTTTTGTTTTAAATACTAACTTGCTTTAATTTTTAATTAACATTAAAGTATCTGCAGATCACATTTTGTTTTGTTCTTATGTCTTTTTGATAAGTGCAGTGTTCGGAAAATATTAATTTTCAATTGTTTGTAATGAAGAGATGTACAAAAATATTTTAAAATTTGAATTAAAAAAATATTAAAATTTTTTCTTTAATGTCCTTCAAAAAACCAAATTTACACAATAATTCTTGTATATATGAAATATTTTGTCTGTGTCAAGAGCTGAGAATGTAATTGAAATAAAAACTATATTATGCATTGTCAATTTCTAAAAATTGACCAGGTAGCTGGAACTCAGGTTTCCAATTATAAATGTAGGGCACTTTTATTATAAAAATTATAAAATATATTTTTTTTTAATGGATATTTTCTGCCCAAGATTTGAACCCGTGATCCATTTTGTCGAAATGATAAATGTCTTTATGTATAGATATCTTTAGACATAATAGGCTTCTGTTAGATCTACCAAGTGTATATTTGCTTAAAAAACATTTATCGAAGCATTTTTTAAGTATTCTACGATTAAGTGTTCAAATACTTTTCGTAGAACAATTATTGGTTTATACATTGTGTAGCTAGACTGTGGATTTCTCTCTAATATCCAAATCTAAAATATTATTTTTAGGAAACAAACTCAAAATTATTAAAATCTTGACATTTCTTTGTTTTTTTTTTTTACTAGGGAATGGAAAGCTCGAACGGCACCCATTGAAACTATGCGGTGTTTCGTTTGGTAGTGTATGATTTTATCACACCAAAACCACACCCTTTTTGAACTAAAATTTAGGATGGAACCTGTAATACAAATCTACAGTTGGGTTACAGGGATGAGGATATGGAAGGATTTAGGATTAGGGTGGAAGTTATTTGGAATATCTGGATTAGAGAGGTTGGGGAAAATTGGATGGGATATTAAGAAGAAAGATGTTAATGTTCTTCTTAAATTTGGTTAAATCGTACATATATACATTATCAACTTTGAGGAACACACTTGGTGGAATGTGGTTCCATAAACGAGATGAGCGCATGACAAACGAATTTTCATAAGCTGTATTACGCCATCTGGCTGGCTCAACTGTGTAGGCAACATGAGCAACTGTTGCCCTCCTTTTTTCTCGTTGGAAAATCTTAAATGGGAGCATAAGTTGCTTGATTTTTTGTGTTAGTCTCTGAACAGGTGTTAGTCTCTACAAAATATCTATAAAACAAGGTCAGTGACCCAACAGTGCGACGATGGCTAAGTGGAGTGGGCGTTGAGGTAACACTGGGATCATTTATAAGACATATTTTTAATTACTAGTATTTTTATTTAATTAGTAGTATTTTCAGTGTTTACTTTGATCTTTATAATATTATTTAGGAAACAGTGCCTTACATTCCATAGCTATTAGCTACCTTATTTTCATATCATGTTTTATTTTTTAAATCACTGAATGCCCAAAAAGTAACTTTGCAACATTATGGATTTTTATTTTTTTTTAATTTATTTATTTTCACTTCAGTTAATTAAATCCTTTACTCTTATTCATCATAACTATCCAAAATAAGTACAAGCCTTGCACATGAATACAATATAAAAATTTAAATGTACTTATATGAATGGTGAAATAAAATCGTTCTATGCTGGTATGAAAGATAAGCCAAAAAAATTTTTTTTTATGTTTTTTTCTTATTTAATTTATACCGTTATTTAATTCATCAATCGCCACTGAAATATGGCATCTCGTGGATTCCATGTTGGATGTCATAAAATTGCATATTTTATTTTATTTCTTTTAAAATTCCATAGGGTCCATGAATTTTTTTTTTTAGGTTTGTTTTTGATTTTAATTGAATTCATTCGTCAGATTCCAAAAAAATACTTCATCTTATCTTAAACGTATTGTGAAGCAAGTATTGAAAACATGAAATATAAAATTTTAAAGGTGTAAATGAATTTGTCGGTTTTTGACAGCTGGATAACACAGTGACTAAGATGCTGATCTATGTTATTCGACAGACCCAGATCTGATTACCATTCTTCAAAGGTATAAAAATAATGGAAGAGAATTAATACTTATAACTCACAGATACAAAAAACGTGGGACTGTGTTGTAAGTATTTCCAATAACTTTCCTCTTGTTCTAATATGTACTTATGATACAGACTGACTTGTTAGACTAACAGTTGAACACATTCTAATTAAACAAAATATTGAAAATTCGCTTGACGCGTTCAGACATCATCAAACATTAAATTAAAATTACTTAAAAGTTGTTTGACCGAATTCCATAAAGTTCATTTCTTTTGCGCTGCTTATAACAAATGCAGATTTTTCATACAAAATAACGGTAAAAGCGGTCATAACTTTTTTTTTTCCACGCTAAACGCTAGGAATAAATTTCTGTATACATAACATGTAGGTTTAGTTGGAAAGGGAAGGAAAATGTGATATTAGAGGAGAATTAGGAGGTAGGTTGGAAATGAATCTTACATGATTCGTTTCGATACTTAAAACGATTGAATCTTGATTTACCAAATTAACAATTCTATACGAGTCAGTCAATGAAATAACACTCCTTTTACCCTATTTAATTTAATTTACCATATTTTAATATATAATCGTTAACAGTAGACTGAATTAAATTTAAACTTAATTGGGTGACCAAGTACTGTTATTGTCATATGCAGCATGAATAAAGAAATATTTCAATTTTTTTTTTAATTCCATTTGTTACTTTTATTACCTACAGATTTAATTTTTAATTTTGGTTTTTTTTTTTTTTGTCACCACCATATTTATTCGTCTATTTGATTCGTCAGTTGACGTCAATCAATATTGTGAGTAAAAAATTATTTTGTTCTGCCTTTTGTGTTTTTTACTCTTTGTTTTTTCATTCTCATGATTGATTACTTATTGGTTTCAGTCATGAGATTTTGGGGATATCTTTATCAAATATCATATAAGAGTATGTATTCATTCTTTGGATACTTTTGCATTTCATATATTATTTATAATTTTGTATTTTTGTTTTTTTTTGTACTTTTGGCAATTTGTAATGGAACGGATACAATGGCATCAGAGAAAAATGAATTGAAATAAGAACTACGGTTTGGATAACGATTTCATTCACAATGTTAAATTCATCAATGCACATATGGTATCTTCGTTTAAAATATTATTAATCTTTGGTATTTGGAAAGTGGAAAGCAATGGAAATAATAAATTTGAATGCAAAGCTTTTAAAAAATTGCAGAATTTTGGTGTTAAAAAATACTTTTGAATTTTTTAGTGACTACAATGAATTATTTTTATTTTTTTAAGATTGACCATCAATGGTGAATTGATTGAAGAGTTTAAAAAAAATTGGGGATTTAATAGCTTAACTTTGCACACACATGAATTTCTTAAAAATGACTTTTAATGAGAAGTTTAATAACAGCTGCATTGATTATTATGCAGTCGAAGTTTTGGATAAAACACGTTGAATTAAATATTTTTAATAAATTTGACAATCTGAGTTTTTTGTATAATTTTCAAAACTTTTTATTCAACGTCTGTTAGCATGATTTTATTGTCAATGTAAAAATCTCGATAGAGGGGAGAATTAGTCGTCAAAATTTTGATAGTATTTTAATAAAATCGCGCCTTCTCATTAAATTCATCTATTGTTAAAAAATTAATAAAACTTATTTGGTTCATTAAAATTGTTTAAAGAATCTGGTTTATAAATTTTTAGTAGAAAATTTTTTTTTTTTTTTTTAAGCGCTAACTGTTCAACTGTTAGGCTAATAAGCCTGTCTATAGGTACATAGAAACACTATGAAAAAAACTAGATTTTAAAAAACCGGATTTTAAAAAACTTGATTTTTAATAAAAAGGCATTCTTAAAAAGTGGAAATTTAAAAACTAAATTTTAGAAAACAAGATTTTATTAAAAATATATGTATTATATGTAAAGTTACAAAATATTTACATTAACACAACTGTTTTACAATCCTTTTCATTTATCAATATGCATGTAGTCATTGTATTGAATATTTGTTAAAAACAAAATTTTGTAAGGATACTGTTGCAATTAGTGCAGAATATAAATGTAACCAGCAGTAGAGATCATCAATCAATTTTATATATGAAAACAGATCCGTATCCGATTGCATATTATTTTTGTCGGTTTTTTTTTTGTATCGTATGTTTTTTTACCCTCGCGTGTTTAAAAATGTACCTTTATATTTTTTGAAACACGAGAATATTTCAGTTGTTTGGTTTTTTCAGCACGTGTAGATAAATTAGTATATTCATTTTTTAAAATTAGAAAAAATTATACATTTTGAAATAATGTAAATACATGGTGTTTTAATAATTATAAATTAAATGGAATTAAACTTTTCTTTAGCGCTTACTTTTGCTCTAACGGATCGCGAAGTTAGAGATGTGATGTAGTGGGTTAAATACTTATTGAAATTCAAGTATACATTTAAAACCATTCAATAAATTTGTTAAGAAACTTCTAAAAAAATCATTTTAAATAATTTTTGAACCTGCACCATGTATCCCTTTAAATAACATCAATTTCAAATAAAAACGCATTGAAAGGCAATAACTAATGGTAAATAGGAAATTTTGTAAAATGTGCACATACACCAGTACTTACCTTAAAAAAATCCATAAATTTAAAATTCAAACTATGCTCTTGTCCCAAATATAAATAAATATAAAAATTAAAATAAACGCTATTTCATATTATGAATATTCTGGAAAAGGGCATAATTAATTTTTTTAATCAATCTGTTAGCCCTTGTGGATTTTTTTTTTTGGCGAAAGTCATTATGGATTTTGTTTTTTGTAGATTTAGTTACCAGCCCATATAATTTAACTTATTTTAAAAAATCACGAAAAAAATATTATTTTAAAACTCAATTTATCTCCAATTTAAAATTGATAGGCGATATTGAACAGAGTACAAAACTTCTATTAAATAAATTTTATCTACAAGCAATTTTTAATGTTTTACACCTGAATCACTTAAAGCCCAATAATGCGAAAAAAAACCAGAAAATATTGAAATTCATTTTTTTTTTCACTTGTAATAACGTCCAAGAACTTGTACAAGTACATAACGTTATGTTTAAGAAACTTTTCCAAAAAAAACAACAATTTCATTGCATTGTCCACCATTACTAGCATCATACAAACATGGGATATGTCAAAAAAATCCTTTTATTTTATTTGATTTTATAATGCCATTTTTAGCACATTTTAAAAAAATTTTGTAAAAATGTGCCTATATAGATTCACTCTGTCCGTCCGTCCGTCCGTCTGTCTGTCCGTCTGTCCGTATGTTTACAAAAACTTTTACACCGTTTGAAATAGAGTAAAAAATTTTTAACCATGGGTAGGTATTGCAAAAAAATAGTTTCGTAGAAGAATTTTTTTCTGTAGCCCCACCTGTTACGGGGCTACAGCCCCCCAAAGTTGGAAAAAGCCATATATTAAAATTGTTATAACAAGAGTTTTGCTGAATGTATTTTCAATCTGAAAACGGCAAACGATAGCTGGTTTTATAAACTTTATTTTAAAAGGCAAATGTTTAGGGTTGCCATAGGGTACTAAAATTTAACATTACGCAAAACTCAATTTTTGCAAAATTTTTAAGCTAGGATCTTGAAATTTTGGGAGAAGCTAGAAACTCAGAAATTAGTGGAAGTCGGTTAACAAAATTTTTTTTGTCAAGCCCACTATTTAAGAGCTAAAAGGGCTCGAAAATTGAAATTTTTTTATTTTTAAACACCTGTAACTTGAATACCTGTCCAAATTTTTTTTTAGTGATATTCAAAATTCAAAGCTCTGTAATTATATTTCAACGTGTGTCAAAGGTTTTTCTTAATTTTGAAGGGTGACGGAGCTACAGCCCCTGCAAGTTCCAAAAAAGCCCTATATTTAAATTAAAATAACAAGAGTTCTGTTAGGTTTTTTCTTTTATAAGCTTTACAGAAATATGTCGCTAAAATGTATAGGGTTGCCATACGGTACCAAAATTTACCATTATACAAAACTCAATTTTTGCAAAATTTTTGGCCCTGTGTATCTTCTAAACGGTTTAAGCTAGGGTCTTAAAATTTTGGGAGGAGTTAGATCCTTAGAAATTAGTAGGAGTCGGTTAACAAAATTTTTTTGTCAAGCCCCATGTTCAGGAGCTATAAGGGCTCAAAAATTGAAATTAAACACCTGTAACTTGAATACCTGTGTAACTATTTTTTCCATAATAAAAGGTCCAACATTATATTTTAACATATGTTAAAAGATTTTTTTAAATTTAAAAGGGGTTCTTCAAGTTGAAGAAAGTGTCTCTCAGTTTTAACCATTTTTGCTTAAATAGTAAAATTCTAAGTAAAATTCCAAATTTTGGTGGAATTCACAATTTAATTCCTAGAACCTAAAAAAGTTTGGGGGAATGGGAGTAGTGAGGATTATATCCTTGAGAAATTTGGTAACCTTCCCTATAGAGGGGCTAATAGGGCTTAAAAAATTACTGTTTTTATAAGTAAGCAGTAACTTAGTCACTGACGTATATATTTCCGAATTTAAGCGTTAATATTGAAGCTTCGACATTATATTCCGATAAAATACTTAGTATGAAACACTATATTATTTTGGATATGTGCTTTTTTAAAACCCTTGGTTTTTTTCATCACTTGTTGTAAATTCTGTTTACTCTTTTATACGTCAAGGGGTTCTCCTCAATTCACATAAGAATAGTTTTTAAATCAATTGAAAGAGAGAGTGAGAAAGTGACAAAATCAAAATCTAAGTCAAAGTTTAGTAGAATAAATTTCTATGTCAAATACCTTGAACGCTGATAATTTTTCATCTTAAATTTAAGTGAAAGTAAAGTGAAAAAAAAAAAAAAATCACAACTAAGTGACAAATAGAAAGAGATGGATTGAAATAAAAACATATTTAATGAAATTGAATGAGGTGATATTAAAAAATTAATTTTGTTTTTTCATCATTCGGTTCTTTACCTTAAAGATAGTGCTACTACGACTGTAAGAGTATGATGAGAACATTATAAAAAAAAACAAATAATATAAGAAAAAATTAAAAATCAATAAAATGACAACCACATTCTGTTATTGACAGTGCACATTTCAAGTTAAGTACCTTGCCACTAAACAGACACATATACAAATACTGAGAAATGAAAAATATATAAGGATAAGATAAAAAGTTAAAAGCAATTGGTAGTTTGTCATTTTCTTTTTCAATCTATTTTTTGTTCTTATTAGGAGATGGTGTTTTTAGTGATTTGCAAGCCGGTAGATGCCACCACTATTACTAACCCATTTTTTCGTACTTTATAAGTGAATATTTCTGTTAATAAATTTTAATATGCAGTAGTGACTATTAGAAAGAATGAATATTAAGAAGAAAAGAAATTCCATAATACAAATTAATGACTTAAATATACGTTCAGTACCTACTACTGTAGGTTTTCTAGAAGTGACAGGAATTTATTGAAAATAGATTTTTGATTTATTATTTGACGACATTATGCAAGTTGTCAATATCATAAACTATTGAAACCATTATAAAATTCCATTCAGGATACTGTAATAATACCGCGTATCTTCAAATTTAAGAGCCACAATTAGAATTGGAACAAGGAAATAATACAAGAAATCAATTAAAAAATAATAAAAAGTATAATAGATAAGGCAAATGATGATTAAAGTGGAATCTACAAAAGCAAAACAAACAAGACGTAAACAAAAAGAACAAATAAATGTTAATAGAAAGAAATCATTATTTTCATTACAGTTTTCTCATATTTTATCTCATTATTAATATTGAACAAAGGAATAAAATAAAAGAAGATTCTGTCTCGAAAAACAAAAGCCACAACAATTTAATATGAACAGGATGTAATAAAAAATTATTGAAATTAATATTTTCAATATAGTACTTTTAAAAATATGTAAATTTTTAAAGACTATGATATAAAAGGAACTCAGAATCGAAGACCTTTCATGTGTTTGTATTAGGTCTAAAATGCTGCAGGAAATAAAATTGCCTAAGGTAAAACAAAAGCCATGATAATAAATAACATCAATACAGAAACCATAACAATAGAAGGACAATCGGTCGATTATGTTGATAGCTTCTCCTACATAGCTAGCACATTGACAACAAATGGAGGTACAGAAGAAGATTTCAACAACAGACTACGTAGAGCCAGAACTGCCTTTGGAAAAGGTGGCCAAATAATCAGGAAAATTAAGCTTAGAATATTCAAAGCATGTGTAATGTCAACACTTCTCTATGGCAGTGAAACTTTGCTGACAACAAACAACATCAGACAAAACTCCAAATATTTGCGAAAAAGTGCGAAAGAATTATATGTAAAATATTCTGGTCCAACACCTTCGATAATATGGTCATATGACAACTACAAAGCGAAATACCGGTCGTACCATAAGAATGGCCATAGTAGGAGGCGCGGTCAACCCAACAACACCCGACGTCGAACAGCTACGACTGAACTAGCGAGATACACGTAAACGTGGGAGGAGGTAGAGTTGTTGGCGAACTATCGAGTCAATGAAAGATGCCCAATGCTCCCACGAGGAGTAACAGGAAAAACCAAACAAAATAATTCGCCTTATTATTCAAACTTAAATTTATTACAATACATAATTAATAGAATTGTATCTATTAAAAATATAAGGTCTTTGGGAAGCAAACAGCAAACGATCTTTAGATGCAAATATCGAGCGATTGACAATTAGTTCGTAAAAAAATCGCTCGTTCACTGTCTGCATCTTTGAGAAATGAGCTGTTATAAGATTTAGGTTATCTGTTGTGTTAATGGTATGTGAAAGATTAATTTTAAAAGGAAAATAAAATATAATATGTTCCCCCGCTTCCATCATGTACCTATTATATAGACAACCTCATTAGTCTAATTCTATTAAAAAATTCCCAATATATTCTAAACTTTTTAGAACGTCCTCCTATTTGAGTATTACCAATTGTTGCCCCGAAAATAATTTTCCTTTTACAATTTACCTGTACCGCATTAACTTCGTAATATGTAAATCTCAAAAATTTTAACGCACCGTGTTCCCAATTTAAGAACAAAAAGGCAACAGAAAAAAAAATTGATGTAGAGAACAAAAACTGAAAGATAAAATCGATTAACTTTTGTTGGTTTGTTCTTTTCGTTTTTGTTTTTGGTAAATATTGACGGTTATGTTACTATGGTGGCTGTCATTATCGGCTGCGATTGTGAATTGTTATGTGTTAGACATTGATAGGAAACTGAAATAAAATGTACAGAATATTGTATTCTCTTATCTTATCTCTTTTTTAGTTAATTTAGTTGCAAAAATCATTTGTTTCTGTTCTTAGTAAGCGTGCAAATTGAATAGAAAAGCTTTTTAGAGAAATTGAAAAAGAAAAAAACGAGAAAACAAGAAAAAATCAACTTTCCTTTTAAACGCGTCTGATGTTTTTAAGTGCGGTTTATAAGAAATCAATTTCTCTTTCCACTTCATTTAAATTGGTTTGTGGTTCTTGGAAATGAAATCAAATTAATTCAGTTTTTATATTGTTTATTCAAGTTGTTCAAAATTAATTATTGGGTTTTGCATCATTGTTGTTAGTGAAATGAACAGTAGTGCGTTTGACATGTTTTACCACATTTATAAAGTTCTTTAAGTTAAACCATTGGAAGTGCATAATTAGGAGGACATAATACTGTACCACTTTGGTAAGTTCTTTTGGCATTCTAAAAGTTGTTGAAATTTTATCTCAATGATTCACGAGTCATTCTTGAAACCCTAATTAAAATTAAATTATGTTTTTTGTCTATAGCTTAGCCAAGTTAATGATTCCTGGAACTTGTCAGCGTAAAATTGTTGAGCAGAGGAATGTCGTCAAATTAGTTTTACACTATTTTAGGATGGGATTTTAGTTTTAACCAATAGTAGTTATCTTATTTATTATACCAATAGTATTCTTATTGTTCCATAGAGACAACAGGTCGTCTGGAACAAATATCCATTGTCTATATTCTAAGTCAAAAAGTCAACAAGAGCTAGGCCGGCAAAAATAGCAAAATGTTCGACCAAAGGTTTATGTTAGAATTTTTCCCTTAGTATTTATAGATCTGATGTTTTTTATTTATGTAATAAAACACAATCCACAATAACTTACTGAAGTTTTCGTAGGTATAATTTATATAATTCTTAACATGGTGTTAAATCATTGCCTCTTTTTTTTTCATTTCAAAATCCGCATAGATAAAATTTTTTCTTAAGATGGGAATATTTTTTTCTTTTAACAAAGAAAGAAAATTTTTTTCCAATAAATTAAAATAAAAAATAAACAAAAAAACCATGAAACAAATCAAACAAAACTGAAAAACAAGAATATTAAAAACAGAGAATCAAGTTCTTCGAACGTCCTCCACAATTTTGCAAAAGAATAAAAAAGAAAAGAATTATTTAAAAAATCTATTCAATAATAAATTGATTTTGACTGTTTGATTTGATATTTCAATTGGGAAGAGCTGCCAAAATAAAAAAAATAGACGTATGTATGATACATTTGCCTACATTTATATAATATCTACATATATAATTTATATTAAACAAATACACGTGAATGTATTAAAATTATGGTCACTAAAAAAGTCTTTTAAATAACGGAATTTTTTTAAGGATTAATTCCGCCAATCTTTATACTCCTTTTTTAGCATGTCCTCAACTTCAATGTCTTAAACCTTTTTCCTGTTAATGGTTTTAAATATCTTAAGTAATTAATTGGCAAACATTTAACAAATTTTTAAACAAAATCTCCTGGAGGAATTTAGAAGATTTTTGCAGCAAACGTATCTAAAGTAGGTATTAAAGGATCGAGGGAATTTTAAAGCTTCTTCGTTAACTTCTGTAATAGATTTGATTTCTTACCCACTACTCTAAGCCAAAAAAATTGATTTAAATTATTGGTTTATTAAAACTTTAAAAGATTGTGATTAAACTAATTCATCCAGCTAGAATAATTAATAGCTTTTTACAGACGCCTTAAGTCTAAAGTTATTTTTATATACACGGAAATGATACCATTCTGGGAACTCAAACCGTAAGTACTACCTCAAGAACCAAAGGGAGGAAAAATCGTTCAAGAGGCACCTGGAATACTATGCTGCCTGGTAGTGTGAGATTTCTACCTACAAAAACACTTGCCTCCGTAGCAAAATAATTGGATAAGCACACAACCAACTTGCGCAGTATATTGGCTGGAAAAACCGTCTATCGCTGCTCAACCCCTACCATTGCACAATCAAATATTGTTTTTCCGAACCATTGTTGAAGGTAAAGTTCTATATTCGAAAACAATATTCAGAAATGGTTACATCTTTATGATACCCACTATCAGTATAATAATAAATTGGTAGTATGTTACATAATATATATTATATCGTTATCATTCATAACGAATAAAAATGAAATAAAAAAAAAAAAATAAAAAAATAGAAAATATGAAAAACCATTTTGGAAAAATGTTGTTGTTGAATGTTTTACAACTGTGAAAAGTTATGTATTCAGAATACAAAAAGCCATCAAGTACTGAAAGAGGAAAACGTTGAGGAAAAAATAAACTTTAAAAAAATGAACATATGAAAAAGATTTTCTCAAATAAATATTGTAATAAATATTAAAAAAGAAAAGTGATTGTGAATTATTATTGCATCCATGGGATACACGTTGAATATTTGTTGTAAATTGTCAAAAAATAAAATTAAAAACAAAAAAACTGAAATGAAAAATAAAGAATTGTTTTTTTTTTGAAGAATAGATATTTTATATGGGTGTTTGTTTGTTTTGTTGAGAAAATTTTCATCTGAAAAATTGAAAATGAACAAAAGAAAAATAAAAGTTCTGAAATTTTCCATTTCGCAAAAAGTTAATATTAAAAAATAAATAGAAGAAAATTCAAAATCGAAGAGGAAAAATCAATAGAAATTTTTCATTATTTAAAAGATTATCCCATATGTTTTTTTTGCTTTTATTATGATACATTTTGGTTTTAATAAGAGCATTTATGTATGTAATAAAGTATATAACATTATTTATATGCAAATTATTAGTCATATAATATTATTATGCTGTATATATGAGTTGTGTAATAAAACATTTTTATTAACTCTGCAGAGCTTTAGAGAAAATAAATAAATGTTGGTGCAATTTGATGTCATATAAAATAGGATTTAAGAGCCGAAAGCATATATTGGCTAGGTACTTAAATATTAGAATCTAAAACATGATTGTAGGAGGCGGATTGTAATATATTTGAAGTTATGGAAATTGAAAATCCTTTTAAAGATAAATAACATTTCGCGAAATTTTAATTAAAATCTGGAAAATTCGAAAGAATATGCATACGGATAAGCTGGATGAGGGAGTATTAAGACGTCTAACAAAGCTTTGATTGTCAACTCATCTTGCCGCTGTGATATTTTGAGGTTGAAAAAGACAACTTTTGTGGCTTGAAGTCACTTTTTTATTTCATCTATAATGTGCTGGATCATAAAATATCTAAATATCATTGTTGTGCACATATACCAAGGAACGTCGACCATATTACGCAATACTCTATTTTTGTAACAATTTGATTGTTTGAATAAATAACTGCTTCACACAATCCCATATTTAAATAGGTACCGTATGCGAAGACGTGGGTTTAATATTTGATTGTATATTTTGAAAAGAAATAACTTATCGTCTTTTGAGGCACTGCAGTTTCCTGCATTGAATTTTTGGCTGTTACTCTTTTTGTGGACGTTTTTTTCTATCTTTATTATACGTCTAATGCCCAGATACTTTTTCATGCGATATGGCAACATTATCGTGACTGCCAGAGGTGAATGTATTTTTTTGTATGTAATATTAACATTTGTAAACTTACCTTCATTTAATATAATTTTCCAATTGCTGCACCGGCTAAAACTTTATTATTTGCTGGTGCAGAAGTTGGATAATTTATAGGGATTATTTCTGTAACTTTCTCGTGGATTGACCTATGTTGTTTTATATCGGTTGAATATCAGTGTCGTCATAAAACGTAACTACAGTAGTAATTCCTGAAGTGTAGCTATTGTTGTAATTAGTAGGTCGTTAGTATAAAGCAAAAAAAATATGGGACCTAAAATGCTTTCATGAGACACTCAAGCGTGTATGCTTTTTAAGTGAGAGTATTTCTCACCAAGTTAACGTACCTAAATCTCCTTAAAAAGCGTAACTATGCGATATTTTCTAAAATCTTACAAAGAAGTAGAAATAAGGAAAACACAATTTTGAGTGCAATTAAATATGTGTCAGAAAGTTTAGCTCGATACCTTTGTATCCTATATTTTACCAAATTAAATAATTCACTTATTACCACAATGCATTTAAAGTACCTAAACAAGTTGTTTCAGTACTCAAATAGACCACAAAGTTATAAACAATTGTTAATTGTTTATTTTCTTATATATTATTTAGAATATTTGTTCATTTATTTTGTTTAAATATTGGTTAACTAATACAATATACGAACTCCTTTTTATATTAAATATTAAATATATTTATTAAGTGGTTTAATTTAAACTAAACCTCAGGTCTAATGACCACAAAAGTTAATAAAATAGAAAATATAACTTTATACTAAAACAAAATAAATATTTTATTAAAGCAATATTATTAATATATTATATAGAAATACCTTAAGTCATTTAAGAAATTATTTAATTAAAATTTTATAAGCTAAATGGTTAACAATATTTATAGTAAAGACAAAAACCACACTACAATTCAAAAAGTGTCACAAATCAAAATATAAATGATAATTTAATTATTTAATAAACAAAATTTTAAAAAACAATTAATTATCTCTTAATTGGTTTGGGCTTTATATAAGATTTATATTAATAAATATATATATACTGTTGTGTTTTCTTTATTAAAAAAGTAAATAAAAGCTAAGTTATTTTATATTCATATTTTCCACACATCTTTAATGTCGATTTAATTTATAGTAGAGGCTTAAATTTTAGCAACGTGAGAATTTATTTATCATCCTGTATTCAAAGACGACACAAAATTAGCGTGGCAGGTCGCAAAATGTTAAGTTAATACCTAAAAATTAACGTTTGTCACTGCAAAACCGTAACTGTAAAAGTCATCTCTTACAAATAAACTTTTTTATTTAGATCACAAACCCTGACCCACATAAATATCCTGATACGAATGAAAATAACCACTGCTAATGTAGGACTCTTTTAGATTTAAGCTTTCACCCCAACTTGATAGATAAAAGCTCATTCGATAATCTAACCAATACCTAATTCATAGAATCTTAATTATGTACCCCTTAATAAATATTTTAGTTTATATTAATAACAGTTTATGGAAATTAGAAGTAAAGAGAAATAACTTTCCAAAATCAAAAAAAAAAATTCTAAATTATATATTTTCTAAATTACCTTAATGTTATTATAATTTTGCGCTTCACTGTCAACTGTCAAAATATAATAATATATTTAAAGGTATATATTTTAAACTAGAATTCATTTATTTTGATAAAAATCAACTTAAATTAAACATATTTCTTTATTTTCACTATAAAAATAAGGTAAAGGAAATACCGTTATTTTCCTCAATTTTTTGTTTGCTTTCCATATCGTTGTATTTAATTCATATATTATCAAATATATTATAATGAATTTTTCTTTTTTATAATTTATTTTGTATGTGTATTTTAATTTTACATTAAGCTTTTAAGCAAATATATTGTCTTTTCTTTCCCACACATTTAATTTACATATTTACATACATTGAAATATGTCACAATGTCAACTTATTGTATATGTATGTTCTAATAGGTATTAAGTAAAATTAATGGCATTTATATTTTTTTTTAATCTCATCTTTTTCAAGAAATAATGGAAAAAATAAAATAAATGAAAATAAAATTTTCATCAATTATGAATGAGAAAAAATAATTGTCTAACTTAAATTGAAGGTTTTACCGTTATTATGATAGCAGGCAATAATTTAACTAAAATTTAAGGTGTAGTGAAAACTATCGCCTGTACGTATGCAATTTCAATCGATAAATTAAACAATAATACAAGTTCGAATGTGCGTTGTAGTGACTTTATACTAAATGGATTTTAGACCCTAGATGGATAAACTTAAACAGTGCTCAGTTTAAAAGACATAATTCAAAATCCGTTGAAGTTATGACTTACAAATGCCATATTTATATTTCACAAAAAAATCTAAAGAAACTTACAATAAACCGTGGTAGGGAAAACTCCAAGTACAACAATATTAATTACAACCCCCTGCTATTCTATTGTTTTTGAAAAATACAAAATGTTAAATAGAAGAAATCATATTATGTTTAAAATTAAAAAGTTACAAAAATATTAAATCAAATTTAACCCCTAACAAAAAAATTAAAATAACTAAATTAAATTTTTGTCATACATAATAAAAGGGATGCTTTTAATAGGAATGTAAATGAATTCACTTTAACAAAAAAATTTTATAATTATCTTAAAACTCCCGCCAAAAAAAATTAATAAGAGGAAAATCATATATTAAAAAAAAAAGCAACAATTACATTGAAATCTGAACAAAAAAAAATTAATTAACTCGCAGCAACACATAGTAATTCTCTAATCCTTTTCTTCTTTATTTTTTGATTCCTCCATCCACTTTTTCATTATTATCACTTTCTTTACATTGTATTTAAATTTTATCTTTTCTTTAATAAATTTTTATATTTGTACTCAGATTAAAAAAGTATATTGTAGACAATTGCAAAAGAGTATCTTCATTTTCATAAGTTATAACTTTTACTCTTTAATCAGAAAGGAATGTGAAACAAAAGAAAAACAATAAGTAATCCTTTGAAAAGGATTTTTTTTTCCTAATATGACTTATTTTAAAATATTAAATGAATTATGATACAATAGATGTCAAAATCAGCACAATAGACTTGTCAGTTGTATGCGATTATAGCGAACATTTGAAAATTGTTACCACCGATTATGAAATTGTATGCTGTCAAGAGAATCATTAGAGTGAAACCTTCTGTCTAAGAAGTTACAAAGATCGAAAGGAATGAAACTGTACCTGAAACATAGCAAATGAAATAATAAATTAATTTTTATAGCTCTTAAAACAGTTTATTGCCACTTTCCTGTCTATTGAATTTTGCGCCAGTTAAATTATGTTTTTCACATTTCTCAATTCTCTTTACATTTGTATGTTTAGTAACTCAGATACGCTGCTTCTGTTCTGACGCTGGCTTTTCACCGAAAAAAGTTATTGTGAGAAAGATTCAATTATGCAACCTATCAGATCTGTTCCATGAAATCTTCACTTTTGAGGAATCAATTTTTCAATCTATCAGTTATTTACCTTATATTTTGCAACTCTTTATTTTTTTAACACTCACTGTATTTTTTGAGTTTATCTCTATTATCCATATGTTCTCTTGTAATTCAACCCTTTTCTTTCGGCAATTATTTTTTTTTCTCATCGTTCACATAAATATTTGAGTTGACGACAACAATCTATTCGTTCTATCATAGATTAAATTGCAAAGAAACTCATTTTAGGTAGAAATATAAAAAAACAAACACAAAGAAGAAAACCAACATTATAAAAATAATAACAGTAGCAATACAAATTTTATCAAGATTTATTCATTTTATATCAAAAATCGTATTTTAATTTTTTTCTATTCTATTTTTTATGGAAAGGAAGGGGAACAAAAACAATTCAATCTCACAGTATACAATCTCGTTCTTTTAAGTGATGAAATATAAATTCTTTTATAAAAAAATGTTTTTTATTTGAGTCTTTTAAAATGCCTTTATTTTAATTTATTCTTCAAAATTAATGTTTTTAATTTAAATGCCCGTTTGTCAGCTCATTCTCTTTACATAAGATGATGCTTTCCTGTTCTTGTTTATTTAATAAATCTTTGGCCACAAAACTTCATTAGTGAAATAGTTTACAAAGTCTTTCGAGACTGAGAACTATTACATAAGGCACCAAATTTGGCAATCTCAAACACCAAGTAGATAACCCATCATCAGAAAACTCTTTAGATTATATGGATTGTAAATTAGGGAATCTAGAAGGATATTTGGGATTATTCTTGGGAATACCGTTTAAAAGCTAAACATGTATAGAAATAATAGGCTATATTTGGAATTCATGGTACTAGGAATTTAATAAGTAATCTTGTACTAATCCATTAGTCCTTTATTACATTCCAGATCAGATTCTTTGAAAATCTTGACAAGTCAATTTATAGATTGCTTTGCACTTAACGGCTTGGTACCACAGTGATTAAAATGATGACCTTTCATTCGTGAGAATACCCTGTTCAAACATGTATCTATAACATAGGTACATACAGGCTCATTTGGGTAGTAGTAGAACAGAAATTACTTAAAAAAATTAGAGGAGTTAATCAAGTAATCAATTTCCAGTATTTACTGCAATTTATTCCAGTAAGGAAGGTGGAGGCCTTTGTTAGGCAATCCCGACTAGAGTGTCACCTTATTGCTTTCGAGCCAGTTACTGTGTATCGGTATGTATCAATTGTCTTAAGAAGTTAAAAATAATACATTTTACTTTAATCCCCATAACGATTGACATTTTTCCTCTTAATATTTTTTGTTACCTCACTCCTAATGAATACAACAATTTTTTTTATGTAAAGTTATCGTTTTTATTAAAATAAATCTTCATAAGAAAAAAAGAATTTAAAAAAAAAAATATTTAAAAAATAATTTACGTAACCTTCAGTTTTTAAAATTTTCAAAAACAAAAATTCAAAGGGTTCTAGGTAGTGTTATCTATAAAAATTATATTCTTTTTTTTGGTTTTATATTCAGTGTACTCTTTATAGCTCATTCAAACAAAATTGTCTCATGTTTTTTGAAAGTAAACTCGTAAATTTTACTTTAAAAAAAATAATAACTGCCATTCAAAAAAATTCTAAATAAAAAAAAAAATATAATAATATGCTTTTAGAAATTTCGACATTCGATTTGGATCCCCAATTATACGCATTCTAAAAAAGGTTTTACATAAATATTCAATTTTTTGCTAAAATTTTGGGACTTAAAACTATCTTCTCTGCTTCAATTTTAGATTTCTTTTCAAAAAAATATCGGACAGATTCAGACAATGATATACCAAGAAAGCATTGTTGCAGATATCGAATATACCTAAAGTTATTAGGTTAAGCAGCAAGCTTCCATACTCCAGGATAAATATTTTCCATTGTAAATTAATTAAATACTCAAACAACAAAACAGCTTCAAGTATTTTAAAATAAGTGCCTCCGGACAATACATAATATAAGATGATAGGAAATGAAAACGAATGAGGAACTCTTAAGCGTCTTAAGGCAAGAAATCATGCTCTGTAGAACAGGCGCTTGATTGGAACCCGCCGGAAAAAAGAGGTGTGGGTAGATTAAAAGTAACTTGGAGAAGATCAGTTGCAATGAAAATTGAATGTTTTGGGAAAAAATGTGCATAAATCAAGCAATGGTACCTTAACACAGTATGATATAGAAGTTTTGGTGAAGCCACATCTTGTTCCAGAGAGTGAAAGAGGAAAAATCAAAATAAAATCTATTTGGCTAACGATTTTCTCATACGAAAGATCTTAAATTAAGGCGAATTCTAGGGAACATTGCTAGGTAAGTTTTTGTACATTGCAGCTATTAGGTAATGAAGTGCGTCTTCAATTTCCTCTCTAGAACTTTAATGATAGCTTCTGCATCAAAAAATTCTATAGACCTAGAGCCTAGCGATTACAGATACCTTGGATCATTTAAAAAGAAAATCAGAAGTTAGAGGTTTTTATTAAATTTCTTTATACATCTGGCAACTCTTATTTATATTTTTTTGAAATATGAGCTATTTATAAGGTTAAATTAAAAGGAAAATATCTTCAGTTTTTATTTTAACATATACCTATTAAATAAATAATGGGTAGCATATAGGTGAAAATTAAGTAAATGTTGTGTAATATTTTCGTATAATAATATGTTGTATGCCTTGTTAATTTTTAAGAATATAAAGTTGTGAAAATTTCAATTTGTTTTTTTTTTTTTCTTTTTGTAAATAATTTTCTTTTGAATAACTTAATTTTTTTTTTAGAATAAAATTTCTGAGCTTTAAAAACAAATAAAAGAGTATAAAAAAAAAGAAAACCTTAGATTTAAAAGAGCAGAATAAAATAGATTTTCTTGTCTTCGGATGCCTAGCAAAGATATAGAAATGTTGGTGAGATATGAAATAAATAACATTGAAGGATCAAAACTCTTCAACAGGATTTTGTTACATATTTTTTAATCGATTTCTTTTTAAATTTATGGAACCCGTAGGATTAAGAATGATTTTTTCATTTTTTTTAAATGTTGGTTTCTTTACTTTATTTTTTTGATATCAAAAACTAAGGTAGAATGGTGCTAAGGCAGAATGTGTTTCTTGTGTTTCACATAAAGCAAAAAATTATATATTATAAATTACACGTTTTGTTATAACCTTATTTTATTAGCGTTTTTAAGAAAAAAGTATTAAAATGTGTTTAAAGATTTAAAATTCTTTGTTTAGGCATTGTCCTAATATAATATAACTTTCTGAATAAAGGGTTTCGTCTTTTTCATTCAAATGCTAGATGGAACTGTTAATTCCATATACCACATTAGGTTCGCCTAAAACTTTTAATATGTTGAAGCATCTTAGATTTACAATATATACAATTCTATTTATTATGTAAGGTTTTTTTTTATTTATCTAAATCCTAGAATTATTCATTACCAAACTGAGGAAATAAGCAAATTGAGAATTTCCATAAGCTTTGCACTCCCTTGATAGTTCACCTGTGTTTGGAAAATGATCTGTTTCCTTCCTTGTTTCCCGTTGAAAAACTTTTAGTGCGTGTTATATTATTCAATTTAATTATTTATTTAAACTTTGTAATTGTTTCTGGGATTTTTAACTTGGAATTTCAAATGACAGGTTTGTACTCTAACCGTTGCGCCATCCAGTCCTTATAATTTTGCTGCATGTGCATCTGCTATTGGATGTACCTGATTTTTTATTGTTAACGACTGCTAATCTCCACAATGCTTCAAAAAGTTTGGCAGTCAAATTTATATGTCCAGCACTAGTTTTTCCCATCAAATCGATTAATACATTTTGAGATCTAGGAAGATCCATTAATAAATGGTAGAATTTATGAATTATTAACCTGCCGTGACAGTTAACCTTGTTAATTAGAATTTGTTTAGTATTTTTGAATATCAATGGACTCTATTGTTGCTTTCCATGTAATTTTAAAATGTTCTTGCATTTCTTAAATTTTATTTAAACTCAGATAACTTTGGTGGTTTTTAAGTTTTTTTTATTATTATTTTTCTAAAAATTTAATTAACAATATTTAAAAATTTTAACAATAAGATGATGTAATCATAAGAAAATAATTTGAATGAGAGAAGCATAAAATTTTTGGTTTTCTTTTACAACTAATTTAAATTTGAGAAATAAATAATTATTTCATACTTTTCATCCGATAGTATTTTATAAAGTTTTATAATTATTAACTTCAAGTTATTATAAAGTTTGGAAATTTTATCCTACCTACATATCCTATCTAATTAAGATGCAAATTGTAATTAAGTAGAGCTGATTAAATGCATTGTGATGCATGTTTTTAAATTTCCAATAATGTAATTAAAAAAAAATAGAAGATTCCTGAAAGAAAAAAGGAAAGATTCTTATAAGATATAGATGACAAGCAACGAAATATTTTTCTAAAAATATTTTATGGTATCACAAAAAAAGATTTTTTTAAGTAGACTCCGAAGCCTAAGTTTCCAAATGAACATCAAAGTTTTTTCCTAATTAATGTCTAATAATTTAACTATAGAACAGATCTATGATTCCGAAATATAATACGTCGCCGAACCGTTTGGAAATTAATCATTTTTAGCACATTTTTAAAAAAATGTAGCTTTAGTTTCACTCTCTTCGTCCGTTCTGTCCGTTTTTATCAAAGGGTAACTCATAACTACTAGTATAGGTATTACAAAAAAAAAAAATTTGATATTCAATTAGTTGATATTCAAATTTTTTTCTGTGGTCCTAACCGTTACGAAATTACAGGCCCCTAAAGTCGAAAGAGTCCTATATTTAAATATTAATAAAAAGAGCTCTTTAATGTATATTTTCAATATGACAACGGTAAAAGACAGGTGCTTTTGTTCATGATGCAGACATAATTGTTATGTGGTACTAAAATTTACCGTTATCTAAACTCTATTTTTGTAAAAATTTTGATCCCACTGAACAGGTTAAGCTAGAAATGGAAGAAGCTAGATCTTTAGAAATTAGTAGACGTCGTTTAAGAAAATTTTTTGTCACGCCCCCTGCAAGATGCTCAAAATTGAAATTTTGCTACCATTGCGGGTTAGATAATAAAATTATAAGAAAAATTCCAAGTTTTGGCTGAAAGCGCAATTTAATCCTAGATCCTTAAAAATTTTAAGTGGGGCGACGTGGGGTTGGATCCTTGTGAATCAACATAAGGTTGCTTAGTAAAAATTACCGAAACCTTCCCCATTTTAAGTCTATTAGGACTTACAAAATAAAAATTTCCCAGTTTTATAGTTCCAACATGGAACTGTTAGTTTGTATTAAAATTTTAAATCAAAGAAAAGAGGGCGTTTCTGATTGGTTAAAATACAACACTAAGTAGAATCTTAAGTAGGGAATTATTAATTTTTTAAAAATACAGTATTTCAGAACATTTTCGACTTTTAAATTTTATTTTAAAACAATTAAATTTATTTTATCACAGACTTATCAAATATTCAATTAAAGCGGTGGTTCAATTAAAGCATTTAAAAAATTTCAATTAATTTTCGATTTAACTTAAAATGTAATTTAAATATCAAGTGCAGAATTCTATAAAAATGATTTTCTGTTTTGTGGTAATTGCAAGACCTTAGAATTCTTTTTTTTTTTATTTTTATATTAACTTTAAAAAATTTCGCTGCTACTCTTCACTGTTTTTTTTGTATTAGCCGGAAAATTTTTTTTATTTTTTATTTAATTTTCATTTAAAAAAGAAAAACCGCAAACAGCGTACTTTACTTTGTTTGGTTTTTATTATTTTTAAAACTGGCTGCTTTTGTTGTACATGTATCTCTTTCTTTTTTTGTTTTACTTTTCCATATATTTTCTCTTTCATACATTTAAACAAAAATAACTGTAATCATATCTAAAACAGGTTTATTATTAAACCGTTAAAAAAAAGTATGAAAAGCTCTTCACTTGAATTTCATCTTCTCATACACAACAAAAACACACACACGATGAAAATAAAAAATTTTCAATATTGACATTAAAAAGGATGAAAAGGAATTTTTGAAAAGCTTTTTCCCTTTAAAAATATCAAAAAAAAAATAAAAAAAAAAAAAACCTTCGGCTTTTCTTTTGAAGGTAAAAATTTAATATAAACAAAAAATTTACAACAAAAAACAAATTTTTTCATACAGACCGCAAAATTTGTTTATTTTTATTTTTTTATTTTGTTTTTTTTTTTTTTTTGTTTTTGTTGCCACGTCAAAACCACGTCATGCTTTAACCAAATTTTTCTCTCTCAAGTTTTTCAATAATTTTGTTGTTTTTGTTTTTCATTATTTGTAATTGTAACCAAAAGAATATACCTATACATATATATAAAGAGTATTAAATTTCAAAGAGCTGTCAGCGTGTTTGTCTAGAATTTTTTATAATATACTAACCGTTATTTTTCTGTTATATGGTATGGCTTAGGTTCATTAGGTTTTTATGGACGGTCTTAATTAGTGAATTTTGGAAAATGTGCGAAAATATTTAAAAAATAATTTAAAAAATATTGATGAAAATTTTTTAAAACAAAACTTACAAATTAATGGAGGGGATAATATTAAAAGGGTTTGTAAAATGTAAATACAAATATTAATATTGTATGATTCTTCGATTCTAATACTTATAGATTTAAGCAACAAGTTCAACCCAAGGTTTTGGAAAAAATTTCTAAATTTAAATTGAAAAACTGTTGGGGGCTAATAAGTCAAATATAAAGGTTGTAGTTGCAAATTTTTCCATTAAGAAAAAAAGTATAGTCATATTAATTCCCCCTAAGGCTTTTGTTCTATTATAGTCCTTTGTTGAGACGACCATCCAATGGACCCAAATCCTTCTTAGAACTAAATCCTACTTTAATCCAGTTATATGAAGGCTTTGAAGTTTTAGGTATCTTATTTCTATTTCTATATAAATCTCAAGGCTTAGAAATATTTCGTAGTGGACATTCGGACATTTAATTCATACAGCAACAAATAAAATGGAATATGCTAGAGTTAAAGCCACCTTAACATAAAATTAATATGCGAAACTCAGCAGTGATAGGCATCAGAAAAAAGATGATGTAAATCTTAAGCTCTAGCTAATTTTGACATTTTCTACAGCAATTATAAGTAGAAGCCATTTATCTTTTGAACGAGGCATAGTTTAAAATCTCCGACAATCACCAAAAGCAATCAACATAGAATTCTTATGGGTGGTAAAAGAGTTTAACCAACTAAAATTAGTCCACTATTATTTAAAAACCAACTTATATCTTTATTAAAAATGTAGAATGAGGTTTGAAGATATGGACTTATAAAATAAGCCCGAGGAAGGATCAGCATAATTTTTTTTTTTTCAGAGTTGATGAAAAGCATTGAAAGTCCTCCAGAATCACTGTATGGGGTTCATCTGCGTAGTATTGGACTTTAATCAATTAAAGCCAATCTCTTTTTTAAAAACCTACATAGAATGGGTATTAAGTACAAAAGGATCGTTTGGTTTTTAGGATCAGAATTGGGAAAGGAAATTTGAGATTGGATTTGTGAATTATGGATGAAGTTGAATTTAAAGGTTTTCTGAAATTTTATTACGACAGACATATGGGATTGCTATCACTGTGGTATTAAATTAACATTTCTCTTTACATGATACCAGAACTGATTTTCGAATTCCTATAAAAAACGACATTATATTTTATGTAATTTAATTGAAAACTCATTAGATATTATAGATAATTCTATTTTTAAAATACTTAAAACAATTTTAGAAGATTTTTTAACTTAATTTATAGCACAAATTCAAAAAAAAATTTTCGTATTTCTTTTACTTGATTTTATTAATCTAAGAAAAATATCCAGAATCCTAAAATAATCCCTAAACATAGGTATAAAATTTTTCGTTTATATACATGAAGGAAAAATTAATAAAATGAAAGAAAATATTGAATTTCTTGTTTCTTTTACTCATCCACCATCTTTGTAAAAGAAAGTAAGAGTAAGAGAATAAAAAGGTTGAATTTAATAATAAAAATTCTATTTTTCCAGGTATCGTCTATCATTTTGTATTAATCATTATAAATATAAATAATATATGTATACATAAATATATTTATATGAATCTGTACAGATATATCATCGTATCATCTATTAAAAAATTCTTAAACGATATATTGATTATTTGTTATTACTAAAAACTTTCCATTCCACAGCATCTCAGTTCATTGAAACATTTTTCTTATAGTGATTCTATGTACTGTGAATGCTATGTATTAGAAACTCTTATTTATATAAATATAAAAATTGTTTACCATGGGGAGCCTAGGATTACATCTACTTTGAAATTGAGAATAAAAAGGAATCACATTACAAGGTACGCCGAGGAATGGGAGCAAAAGTAGAAGGGGGTGATCTAAATAATTTTACTATCTCTCCAACCTAATTTTTTTTAAGTCATATGAAAACCTGGCTTAGATTACAATAGTGTAGGATAATAAATATAAGACTTGCTTAAATAAGGAATACACTGTATTCAACAATTATTGAAACTAACAAATTTGTATAAAGCTTTAATTGATTTCATCTTTTTACCTTTATGATGATTATCTTTTACTTGTTTAAAAACATCACTGCTTAAAAATACAGGTTTCCAGATTCAGTGGTTCATTTAACAAGAGGTGAAACAGGGAGAATAGGCGAATAAAATAATGTTATGGAGGCCAATATTAAGTTTGGATTTGATTATGAAAACCTAAAACTTCAACTGGCTTCGGAATGTAGCAAATCTTCTATATTTTACAGTAACGAAGATTTTACTAATTCCTTAAAAAGGAAAAGTTATCCCGAAAACCTCTATCAGTTTCAGTTATTTGGATCTCCGCGAACGAATCAATAGATAAATTCAAATGCTAACCATTGTATTAGAAATTTTTTTAGATACATACATATATATTACTTACATAATATTAAATATATAATATATACATTGATATTTATTCATAATATTTTGACAGTAGAGGATAATATGTACGTATATAAAATAAAGAAATTGCGGACTAAAATACAATAACAAATTTACCTAAAAAAAAAAAATCGTATCTAATATCAGAGGATTTTGTGAATTCTCTTATATTACTAGCCTTAGGGTGTAATGGACTTATATAAACACAATATAATTCAAAATGTAATAATCCTGTATCAGTCTTGTAAAGACTTTGCGTTTCGGGGGTTATTTTTTTATTTTAATATTTTTTCCTTCTAAACATATATTTTGATAATAAGTGACAGAACTGTCAGTAGTATTATAACTTAAATGTCAGGAATATAATAAGTATCCCATTGACAAAATTATGGTGTAAATATTATAATAAAAAGATCAATATTTTTGTCTCCCGTTGAATCGAAAAATTCAATTAATTAAAAAATTTGCAACATTTAACGGTAAAATGTGCTTTAAATAATTTCAAGAACCTGCTGTATCTGGATCAGATAACCCTTTGAGTAAAAGAATTAGAAATATTAAATTCCCTAAGTAAATTTTTTTGTATTGAAAATGTAACGGTATTTCCTGTCTTTAATTTAAAGCACTTTTCTAGGCTTAAAAACTTTTTCAAGATCAAAATTAATAAAAATTATTTATTTTTTAATGAAATTGAAACAATTTTGAAACTTAATTAACTTGTTTTCATTACTGATTTTATTTTATTTTAAGGCTGTCATTGAATTATATAAATTTAAAAAAAAAACTTATACAAGAATGATCCAATGAAAATTCGTATATAAAAAATAAAAAAAATACAAATGATGTTGAATTAAAATTTAGAATCCTAAGGATAGAAAATGGAAGAAAATGTTACGTAGGTAATACAGTAAGGGTTTCTTAAATTTATTTATTTGCCTTTTGTTTTTGTTTTTTTATTTTCGTAAAAACTCCCTCAGGTTTTGTTGGTTAAAAAATAAAATTTGTTTTTTTTGTTTTTATTTTTTCTAAGCAAAAACAACTGCAAGTAAATTTAATAAAGCTAAATACATAGGCTGGAGTAATAGCACAGATCTTACAAATCAACTGTAACGTAATGTAGAATAAAAATTACAAATATTTTTTTTTACCTTCAAAACTTTTTAGTTTTATTTACAAATTGTTAAAGATACTAAAGTAAAAAAAAAAATATTTTCAATGTTTATTTGCAGATTCTTTCGTTTAATGTTTTCTTTTTGCTTTTTTTTGTTTTTTTTTTTTTTGTTAAGCTCGTTAAATTAACAAAAAAATAAACAAGAAAAAAAAACGTTTGCCTTGACCTTTTATTGAAGATTACGTACTTTTGGAAATGTTTCAATGTACAATTCTGGACTTAAAATTAAAATCGTTTGTTAAAAGATCATCGTTGCGATGTAATGTGATATGAATTTTAAATAAATTCAAGGGCTACAAATTTAACTTAGACGCTTTATCAATTTAATTATTTATTGAGTTGACAGTCTCCCAAAACTTGGATTGTGATATCAAGTTATACATGGCTTTTCATGCATGGCCGCATTACTGTTTATTAATTTCTATTTTTAGTTTTCCTTAGAAATGAAAATATGAGATCTTTGAGCCTCACAGGTTAAAATTATAGATACAATTGAAAAAATTAATTAATTATAAAAATTTTTGCAACATTTTAAAAGTATTACAAAAATATTAAACTATGTAATAATTTTTAATCAATTTTCTCCTAACGGTAAAATGTGGTAAGAATTGATTATCCCAAGAACCTACTGTACCAAGCCCCAGTTAATCTTTTAAATAAATCTATTAAAAAAATAAAATTATATTTTCTTAACTATGGTTTTTGTATTAAAAAAATAACGGTATTTCCTGTATTTAATTTAAAGCACTTTAATGGGCTGAAAAACTGTTCTAATGTCAAAATCAAAAATGTTATTTATTTTTTAATTCAATTGAAACAATTTCGATTTGAATTAACTTGTGACTTGTGTTGTATCTCAACGGCTATTAAGTCATGTGATTTTCCACCTACACCACAGGATCCACAAAAATGGAACTATAAGTCTTAAGAAAAAATAAATTCAATTTGATATTGATCTGAACCAGAACTTTATAAACAAGTTATTCACTCTCACAAATCCCTTCATCCCATATATTTCCTTAGTATCTTCTCTGCGGACACATTATTTTAAAAACGTAATACAAATTTTTCCCATTTTAACTGATTTGAAGAAGGTTCAAATACAACACACTGATCTCTTATATTAAAACCAATTTTAAGCATTACAAAGTTCTTGTAAGAATCAAAATAAAAAACTTACATTGTATAATTAAACTTTATTTCCATACTTGTAGGTTACTAAACAACAATGAGAAAAATGTAAGTTATTAGGTTCTCTAAATAAGTTTAAAAGTCGAATAAAATGATTCATTAAAAATTCAATGTATTTCAAAATTATTTCTTTTCATGTTCTGTCTACAAGAAGGAAAAGAGTAGAATATAATATTTGTTTAATAATATTATTATCTGTAGAAATTATTTCTACATAAAAAGATAAATTTGCTTGCGGGGAGCTTAGTTTAATTTTACAATAAACACTTGTATATAATATTATTTTTGAAGAAAAAAACAAGTGAGGGGAAAAAACCAAGGGTTTTTAAAAATCACATTTTCAAAATTATATACGGTTTCTTACTGAGTATTTTATCATTTATTTTTATAAAAATATATATTATGATAATATTATAATTTTGTTATTTCATTAATAATTAATTATATGACTAGTGAATTACTTAGAATATAACCCCAATGCACTCAAGAAAACCTGTTAATAAGTGCAAAATATAATGTTGGAGCTTCAATGTTAACGTTTAATTTTGGAAAAACTTACACTGGTTAATAAGTTACTGTTTTATAAGAACATAAAAGTTTTAATTTTGAAGACCTAGTAGCCCTTCATTGGGGAAGCTTCCCAAATTTTTGCTTAGCAAACTTATTATGGATCTGCCCACCCCCTCCTGTCCTCTCCTTTCCATTTTTTTCGGTTCTAGGAAATCAATTTTGAACTCCAACAAAATTTGGAATTTTACCTAGAATATTATTATCTAACCAAAAATGGTTAAAAGTAAGAAACAATTTCTTCAATTTAAAGAGACCCTTTCAAATTTAAGAAAAACCTTTAACATATGTTGAAATGTAATGCTGCAGCTGTAAATTTTGTATATTTGTAAAAAAAAATTTGAACAGGTGTTCAAGTTACAGGTGGTTGAAAATAGCAAAATTTCAATTTTCGAGCCCTTATAGCTCCTAAACAGGGGGCGTGACAAAAAAATTTTGTTAACCGACTCCTACTAATTTCGGAGGACCTAACTTCTCCCAAAATTTCAAGACCCTAGGTTGAACCGTTTAGAAGATATATGGGGCCAAAAATTTTGCAAAAGTTGAGTTTAGCTTAATGGTAAATTTTAGTACCGTATGGTAACCCTATACATTAAAACCGTATATTTTTGTAAAGCCTATAAAACGACCTATCTTCTGCTGTTTTCAGATTAAAAATACACTTAAAGAAACTCTTGTTATAACAATTTAAAAATAGGACTTTTTCAAACTTTGGGGAGCTGTAGCTCCGTAACGGATGGGGCTACAGAAAAAAATTCTTCTACGAAATTAATTTTTTTGTAATATCTACCCGTGGTTAAAATTTCTTTAATTTATTTCAAACGGTGTAAAAGTTTTTGTAAACATACGGACGGACGGACGGACGGACAAAGTCAAAATTAAGAAAAACCTTTAACACTTATTGAAACTTTCGTTTTGGAGCTTTCAATTTTGTATAAAAATAAAAAAAAATTTTGACAGATATTCAAGTTATAGGTGTTTAAAAGCTAAATTTTTAGCAAAATTTCAATTTTCGACCCCTTACAGCTCCTAAAGAGGGGGCGTGACAAAAAAATTTTGTTAACTGACTCTTACTTATTTCTAAGGATCTAACTTCTCCCAAAATTTCAAGTTTCTAGATTTAGCCGTTCCGAAGTTATGAGGGACCAAAAATTTTGTAAAACTTAGTTTTGAATAACGGTAAATTTTAGTACCGTATGGTAACCCTATACAATTGGTTTTTAAAAATTTGTAAAGCTTATAAGAACAGCTGTCAGTTACATTTTTCAGGTTGGAAATATACCTTATAGAACTCTAATTATAACTGTTTATATATGAGGCTTTTTTCGACTTTGTGGGGCTGTAGCTCCGTAACGGGGGGGGCTACAAAAAAAAGTTTTAACATTAAATTTTTTTTATTTCAATACCTATCCATTTCTGATATTTTTTAGTCAATCGTAGGTAAAAAGGGACGGACGGACGGACGGACAGAGTGAAGCTATATAGGCACATTTTTACAAAATTTTTGAAAATGTGCTAAAAATAATGTCAAATTGCCTAGGGCGATAAAATGAGGGTTTTTTTTTAATTTATAAAAAATAAACCCATTTCATGTAATTTTATTACGATTTAAAAAAAAATAAATGTACGTACAAGGAAATTTGAAATCTTTTTGAAGAAATAGCTGCAACTTTTTGGATTATGTTAATAAATAATGTGTTGTAAACAAGGAAAGATAAACATTCGATTAAACAAGTTTTCATCTTCTATCATATCCGAATCTCAACAATTACAACAGTCTCTGAATTAAGAAGGGACTAAGTAGTCCACTTAGTGAAGCAAATTAGCAAAAAACGAAATGGAAATGAAATGGCCATGTGGCAATGGCCACACTATGGAAAAATTAAGATTGAATAGCAAAAGTGGCACTTAGTGGCACCAGAGCAAGAGGTAGATCCAGCCACATGAGAACGGTGCTAAATGAATTTACGAAAAATTAAATATTCCGGAACGAAATAGTAGAAAAGGCTATGAATAGAAATAAATAAAGGCATCAAGTTGCAGTCCTATTCTAACAAGGAAAAAAAAACAACAAGTCAAATTAAAAATCTCTAAAGTGCAAAAATAATGTTAATTCTAGAAAATAACCTCTTCTTACATCAAAGATACGAAAGAAGTTAGACTATTTATTAAATGACTTTCAAACTAATGCGTACACTAATCCAGCTTATGCATCAAACAATAGATAATGTTTTCCTGAACAAAAGCCCATCAAAAATACCAAATAGCTGCCAAAAAAGCTGGCCCTTTCCTCTTATATTTAAGATGTTGCACGATGAAATTGATTTTATTTCGAAGCCCTTATTAATTTAATTTAAAATAGGCCAGTCAACTTAAGCTTCTGGAACGATGTCGCTTATCCGATTTTCAAAGAAAAATGAAGATGTCCTAGGGAATGTTTAGAACAATTTAAAGGCTTTAATTGTACACTCCACTTGAAAAATTGTTTTTGGAAGCTCATTTAATATTTATTACTATAATTAGAGATTTAGTCCAGTGTAGTAGTGAGGACTTAATAAGACCAGGGTTTTTTACATGATTCCATTGAAAAATAAATCTAAAAATTTAAAATCAAAAAATTAATCAAATTTATTTTAAGGTGTTTATATCAAACGTTTATGTTATCTTCAAAATCCGTTTAAAAAAAAAACAAATTACATTATTTGTTCAATAATTTCATCTTAAATTTTACTCTTAAGTATTACTTAATGTATTTACAAATTATTATATAATCGTTTGCTTTCTTTTTTAATTTCTTTTACAAATTTTTTTACAAGTTTAAATTTTTTTTAGGAATCTTTCAGGAGCTTAACATGATTTTCACTTACTTAAAGATCTTAAATCAATTCACTAACAATGTATACATTTTTCTATGAATTTTTATTCTCTATTGAATTTAAAAAAAAAACCGATTGATATCCGTTTACTTCTACTAAGTAGAAAAATTTCTTCCTATACTCTATCCTTGAATAGGGATCTTTATTTAACCATGTACATATTATACATTGTTATATAACCGTATTTACAAATATATATTATATACACCTACCCAGTATAGAAAAGTTTATTTAAAAATTTAAAAAAAAAATTACTTTTATTTATTTTGCTATAAAAATAGTGATTACTTTAAATGTTTGTACTAAGTACAATTTTAAAGGTAGTTGTTAAGTTAAAATGAAGATGAAACCAGGTTAATGGAAAATAATTGTTAAAAATAGTAAGAAAAATAAATTTAATAAATTGTAATCAAAAAATAAAAAGTATTATTTCTTTTAAAAAGAACTGGAGTTGTTCCTCATTTTTATTTCCTTATGAAATATTTGATTTCTTAGTTGCAAACGTACTGATGCTTTAAACTTAGCGTAGCAGCAGATTATTTAAATTAAGTCAGAATTTTGGTTATTAATAATAATTTTAAATACTTTTAAGTAAGTTACGTTGTTTTACGAATGGAAAGAATTTTCAGAACCAGGCCGAAATTAGTGCAATAATGCATCTTTTAAAAACCAAATTTAATAGGCGCAAACCATCTAGACTGTTGAAAGTCAAAATATTAATAAAAATTTAATAATATTTGATAAATAGGAAATAATTAATGGAATGATCGACATTAGAAGCTATCAAATAGACTTTAGATTCATGTAGGGAGTCTGAAGAAATACATATCATTGATCTAAAAATAGTATAATCTCAAAATTTAGTTTTAATTTTTATATCCCTTCAGATTCGAGAATCTTTTGATAAGACATAAACCCAACGACATGCTTGTCCTATTATTGTAACCAACATTTTGTTCAAATTTAGACTAAAATTTATTTATAATGAATTCTTCAATATTTCCAATCATATTAAATTGAGATCCATTAAAGTTATAACAATTTCTTCAACTATACATTGTATTTCTATTTAATGGTCATTTCATACCTTAAAAATTGTAAAAAACTTTACTATATATAAATTTTATAAAAAATTATTTTGATTCGGCCATAAGATTTATATAAATTAAAAATTTATAAAACGAAATGAATTGCTTTGAAAGAAAAAAGAACATTTTCTCTATGGATTGAACTATTTGTTTTTTTTTTAACTTTTCTACTCGTTTACTGACGACTGAGACTTACATAACATATACACTGTTTCAGTATACGAATGACTAAGTTATAGATCTTACATAAAATGATTTTATATTGTTAAATAAAATTTTCTATACATTATATATATCGAATATTATTTATACACATTTATATTTCATTATATTATATAATATCATTTATATAATACAATTTTAAAAAACTTAGATAAGTCATATAAAAAAACATTTTAAGGTCTTTTCGGTTCTTTAATTTGTTAAAAATATAAAATTTCAAAAAATGAAAAGGAAAATATTATTAATCCCCAGCAATCACTCAATTTCTCCCGCATAGATTTTTAATTCTTCCTTTTAATCGTTAGATACTTCGACTGCCCCTTAATTGCTTCCAAGGAAACTTTTCGATTTTAAAAAATTTTTCAAAATGGTTTTAACGATACTTTTTCCTTTTCAGAGCATCATTTAACGAAAAAGGAGTAAAAAATTGAATAAAATATATATTTTTTCGAAAAGTAATTTATGGTTTGATTGACTTATAAAGTAGTTTGACCCGAAAACTTCTTTTCTTATTCAAAAGGTATTTTTAAGTTAAGTATCATTAAAACATACGTATGCTTCTAAAAAAAAAACTCTTTAGATACATGTATATTCAATAAAAGTAAAATTTATTATATGATGAAGGAAAACTTTTAAAAGAACATATAAACCATTATTACGAGGAACGAATAAGAAACGAGATAGAAAATTCTTCGAAAAAATAAAAAAGTGAAAAATAAATTACCTAAGTTTTTTATTAGAGAGTAAATTTTATATAGATTTTGTGATAGATACGAAGATGGGATGGTTTTAGAAAAATTAAAGAAAATGAGGAGAGATTCAGGTGGAAAGTTTTTTATTTATGGGTTTATGAATGTAAAAAATCAAAAAAAAAAGAAAAATTCGACATTTGATACAATAATTTAGTAGCTCACAATTATATTTATAGTATAATTTTTGGGTTGTGGTTTTGTTAAATGATAAAAAAATTATTATTCAATTTATGACAAAGTTTTTATACCCAGGGGAAGTATAAAAGAAATAACACAATAAAAATTTAACAAGAATTAAAAATGGAGAAGATATTCCGTTAAGTTTGAATATCAAAAGTTAAAACATAGATCAATCCTTTTGATATTACTGTCTGTTTTTTTTCCCTGTTACCCCACAATCATGGAGCATTGAAATTCACCTTGAAGTTTTTCTACTATTTCTTTCCATGATAATCGTTTAATTCATCTAGAACCGTTCTTCTTCACATTGTTCTCCGTTTACCTCATTAAATGGATTGGCCTAGATTGGCCTTCCACGCAAGCGCACCATTCCTGTTGTGCATTCTTAATTTTTTCTTATTGTATGGCCAATCAACGTCGATTTCCGTCTGTTGGTTTGCTTCACTTTTGGTTCTTTGTTTGTTAGTACTCACAAGTCTGTATTTCTTAATATGGTCAGAATATTAGCATACTATGGAGACCTGTAATTTATTCTTAATAGAATTGTCATCCGACCAATAATATTGTCTAATCTATTCTATAATATCATTCAGTTTCGGGAACTGCCTGGCATTATAAATAATAGGTAAAACTTAAGACGTTTAGACAAATGAAGTTATATCCAACAATTATTGAAGTAGGAAACTTCATGTTTAGTATTAAGCTTCCATTTTCATTGACCTCAAAATTTTCAAGCACTTCGATCTTTAGAGAATATTCAAATTTGAAGTATACTGAATTAAAACTAAAAATAACTTTCGATCAAAGTTTTTTAATTTCATGAAAATTTTGCAATTGCAAAACTTTTCAGCAAAAATATTGAAAAAAAATCAACGTATGCTTTTTTAGTCCCTTTCTACCCTTCTTTAAAAAATTGTCAACTTTCTTTTTGACTTTCCCAAATTAAACAAAAAGATACACTGTAATAAATATTGGAAAGTGTATTAATTCAGTAAACGATTAAATATTTCATCAAAAATTCTTTAAAGGGATTTTCTACCTTGTAATAGAATCAAAAATAAGGGATAACTAAGATATAGGTTACTGATTGAAGTATTACAAGTTGAAATTTAAACCTTTTCATATATAAATAGATATTATAGATCTTGATAAATTTTAGTGGAAAACTTTTTTTTTATATAAATTTATAGTAAAAGTTTTCCTTTATTTCATTTTGACACAAGCACAAGTTTGAAAAAAAAAAATTTAAGAAATTTATTAAATTAAAAGGAAATAGAAATTAAGAGAATTACGGGATCAGGTCGACTGATGATAGATTTATTTAAGAAGTTTTCAAAAATTATAAAAAGTTTCAGAAAGGTGAGAAAGTTTTTTTCTAACTTTAATTTTTTCTAATCTATTTTTTGGCATTTTTGCGTAAATAGTGGGGTATGTCAAAAGTACTGTAGAATAAAGTTGCATTAATTAAAATTATTAGGTTTGAAAGTATATTGAAACCAAGAGTTGATGCTAAAAGTGTTTAGAGTACCTATACGTTTTAAAAAAATTAATGAATTCAAGGCAATCGAGGAACAGTATAAAGTAGACCGTGTTTGATTACTTTGGGAAAAATTTCAATTAAACTTTATCTAGTTATGTTTAAAAAAAAATAAAAATTGTATGGAAGTTTTTCGAACATCTTGCACTACAGTAACCTTATGTATAGAAGCTACTCAAAATACTTGAAACCGTCTACAGTCTATATGAACCTTCACTATATCAACCCAACCCTCTTTTGCGGCATCACAAACATAAAGGTAAATTTAGTATTCCATTTGACGTAAGTTCTCGTATAAACCTAAACCCAGTCATAAAGAACAGTTCTTATGGAATTAATGAAATAATATCTCAAACCTCGCCAAATACTTTCTTTTTTTTGGCGTCAAATACTTGCGTTAAAAAAACAGCCCAAAGAAAATATTTTTTGGACCAAAAATTTGATATTGTTTCATAAAAGTACTCTCTGATTTAATGATACTAACTTCTTTAGCGCACTGAGTTGGGTTACACCTAAATACTCAATTCCTTCATTTAGAAATAAAACGTGAGGACGAAAATTTTCTAGTTCTACTTTAAATGTTATCCTGGTTTAAGGGTCATATTATCGAATATTACTTCAGAAGATCAATTCGGTCTTAAATATTCTCCAACAAATTATTTATAGTTTTTATTAGAATCAACCACAATTCCTAGTTAGTAGATATGCGTGTAAATTAATGTTCGGTTCTTCTACAGCCTAATTAAATTCGATTGTACGTCTTAAGCAAGATCTTAGTTATGAATTATATTAAAACTGATTATCAACGAGTAGGCAACTGATTTTAAGGATTTCGAGTCAAAGCTCGTGGTTGCATTAGTTCTTGCACCGACTTTTTATTATTCTCAAAAAAGGAGTAAAAAGACACCCCTATTAGTGGTTTCACTGTTGTTTTAAGTACTTAAAGCTAATATTTTTATATGAGGCTTGAATAAAAAGGGAATTTCTAATAAAATTTTGGATCTCCTAAGGCAACAACAAATTCCGAATCCTTTTTACTAAAAATCCTCCGGACGATCTAAACTTATTACCTACGCTTAAAAGTATCAAACAGCATTGTGCAATATTGGAATATAAGTTTATTAAATCTTGAAATATATTTATTTTAGAATTTAATTTACAATGTATGCCCTTTTCAATTTTAATATCTAATAAAGCGTAAATTAAAGCTAATTATGAAATTCAGCAAATATATTAATATTATAAATATGAATGTATATGTGAAACCAATATTTTCAATCAAGCAAACAACCATACAACACTCGTATATAATTTTTAAATTAAATTTTAAAGTCATCTTGCATACAAAAAAAAAAAAAAAAAAAAAAACCGCATTAAAACCTGTCAACAAACATATTTTTCTTTTTTTTTTTTAATTTTGTTTGTTAATTTTATAACTAAAGATTAATTTTTAAATGCTGTGGTTATTAATTACATCGCCTCAGGGTTACTTAATGGAATACACTGTGGTTTATGGTAAATACATATATCTGTATAATATTTATATATATATTTATATTTATAACACAGATTACTATATTTATAATATAAAACAATACAAACAAACAAAAAAATGTAATTATAATCCATTGCTGACCAACATTCTGTACACATCAACATATGCACACACACACACACAAAATCAGATTTCAATAAAGGATTTTTTGAAAAATATCAGAAAAAGGATATTCTGACATCAAAAAACAGATATACCATAAAAAAATTAAATAATATTAATCAAAGATATAATTAAAACTAATAAGTAGAAAAGGGTGTTTACAGGGTGTTTTTCAAGGCCGGGTTTTAAATTTTGTGTATCGAAGATACTTATTAGGCACCTGTTCACAATCTCGAGAATCTGTTGTATTAAAATGTTTTTGTTATCTACGTCACGAGTTTCCACACCAAACTTAAACGGCTTCTGTGGCTGGGATTTTACCGTAAGGTATGATCTAGCCATTCATTCCTTGTTGCCTCAATACAGGTTCCTTTCTGATTCCTCCATTAAATCTCGTTGCTTGTTCCGGCTTAGATGTCAGAATATTTTACTTCATTAATAGGAGATTGGTGCTTGACATAAGAAAGCTTTCACTACCACTCTTCAGAATTAGTTTTGCGCAAACGTTGAAGATTTTTAGTTAAGTTCCTTTGGAGATATTCTAGTGTTCTACTATATTGAGTCCGTATATTGGAGTTAAACCCTTGATTTGTTATGATAACACAACAAGGATTCCGTGAAATAATTTCAACAAATATAAATATCCCTCCTCTCGAGAACAGCGTCCTTTGGAATGAATGAAAACTACCAATAGAAGCATTAGAAAAGGTTCACATAAAACTTGAAATTTTTTCGTAAAAACAGGTAAATAATAACGGTTTTTTGAACAATTATGGAAATAGCATTAAATGGCGAACCCCTTAAGATATGCAATAGTTATTTATAGATTCTTTGAAAAAGATACTTAATTGTCTAATGCAAATGGTCTCCAATTAAATAGATTATTAAGATCTTTAATAAGGTCTTCTAGACATCTGTGATAAAATATAAATTTTATTTTATAATCAACAATTATCAATTCTCATTACAAAAAAACTGAATAATTTTTTTATTGTAAAGTATTAATATTCCTGTCCCAATTTATATAAATTAATAAATAAATACTGAATTACTTGAAATAAAAACTTATAATTCAACAAAAAGTTTTTTAATCAATTCATTATTAAATAAAAAAAATTGTCTTCTCATATTTTTGCATTAAATTTGTTGTCAGGAATTTATAATTTAATTTTGAAATACTTGTAAAACTTCATAATTTTTACATTCAGAATTTTATTATACAAGTTTTAATTTTACTTTAGATAAATATTTAATTGAATTGAATTTTTTATATTTGATGCACATTTTTAATGTGAAAATATGCTAAAAAATGTTTTTTTCTTCTCTTTCAGGTATGTTGAAAAATTTTTATGAAGACTCATCATCTCGTCGATTAAAAGGTGATTTTAAAAATATTTTGTAAATAAAATAATGATGATTATTTGAATTTTAATTGTAGTAAACCCATAAACCTATTTAAATTGCTTTCACATTAAGAATTGCAACCTTAAGGATAAGAAACATGTTGGTAATTTTATTGAGAAGACGCCTCCCAGCATCAAAGGATTATGGGTTTTGATTTCTTTCGAATATTTACAAATGCCTCGGTAGAAAATATTTTAAAGATTGGATTAACCACTTTTTTACTAAACCCTTCCTCTGTCTTCGCTTATACAGTTCCGTACTCTTACTTTATTATGTACTAACTCTTTATTCTGTAGAGTAGGCTGGAGTTAAAGTCTAAATTTTGATAATCCATGACATTTATATCTAAAACTTGGAACCGACATCTTAATTGAAAGTTACAAAATAGAAAAACGTCCATCACCGAAGGATTGTTGTTGCAAATACAATTCTACTAAGAAAAATTTATCGCATGTGGAAATCATGGTGTCCTCGTTGAACTTTTAACGTACTTACCAAATATTTTCCGCGAGTTTTCGGCAAATACCGCTGTTTTTCGTTAAAGTATATAAAATAAGCACAAAACCTCCCGAATGAAATTTTTAATTAATCCTCCCAGATACTTGATAGTTCCCTTTATTTCTAAGGGAAGCAAAAATCAAAAAGCACCTGGAACACTAAACTACCCAATACCTAGTGTTAGATTTCTTCTCACTAGAAAACCTACCTCCTTGGCAAAAATAGTTGGATTAGCATCAAACCGTAGTATACTGACCGAATATTAACGGTAGTATTATAATTAACTAAAATACATAAAATTCAAGTTTCATTGAGTACTAACTTAAAAATCGAGTACACAATAAAATTTAAGCATTTAATATTTTTAAAAATAAAATAAATATCTTAATCCACAAACATTATTTGGGTTGAGTTGTTATCGATCTTAAGGATTATCAAATTGTTACAAGTTAAAAAAAAATCCGGAAGGGAAGCAAATATCCCTACCTACCTTTCCTTCCCTTCCAAACTTTAGTTCCTTTTTTTTTTGCTCCAAAATCAGAAAACATTTATATTAAACATGAACACATTACGATTGTTTGGTTTTTTTTTTGCGCTTCCATGTTTGGTGTTAAAATTCTTAACAAAATAATCATTAAAAACAGATTATATACATACATAATATATACACATTATACACATGTACAAACAAACAAATTCATTAATTCCATTAATTTTACATTATTTTATTTTACACGATTGGAATTTTTAAAAATGCTTCATTTATCTTCTTGCCTTTTTTTTTCGTTTTGGTTTGGAAAAAATTTGTTGCCATTGACATTTCATTTTTTTTTCTATTTTTTGGTTATAATGTTTTTTAATGTGTGTATGTATAATTTATTATATATATATTTACATGCTTTTTCCTTATTTGTATTCAAAATGCAAACCGTAATAGATACATACATTTACACTGTTAAAAGAAGTATTATCCCTCTTCAATACACGATAAAATCACAAAACAATTTCAAGATTTTTAAAACATCCCCCCCGCACCCTTCCCCGTTTAAAACCGAAGTATCTAGAAAAAATCCGTTAAAAATATAAAATGAAACAAATAGGCGAGGAATTATAAAATTAGGTTAGGGGTACAAATTTTTTTAATACATTTTATATCTGGGATTTGTATATGCCGAAATCACTCTGCTCTTTCTTTAGAAGAAGAGTCGGAAGTTCAGTGATTTATTAAAAACTAAGTAGGAATGTAAAATCAATTAAATTAGGTTTGAAACATAATAGCAGATTTAGAGGACTTAAGGTTATGTAGTTCCTAATTCAAACCAACTCAAAGGTAACGAAGGTTGTTAAAGGCATTGAACTCTATTTTCAATTTGTCTTCAACTACAGTTTGCTATTTGAGTTCTGAAGACTTTCGAAACCTAACACAAATTTCTAGAACTGCGTAGATGTAAAATCAAAGACGGATCTATGACACATTTGACTAATGACCAAGAATCAATTTTTAGTAATAGTCTGCCAAATCTTTCCATAAGGATCCTAGTAAACTTTGTGACTAGCGAGGTACTAACTGCCAAGCAAAATTAGTGCTGGAGGTATCTAACTGCCTATGTATTAATGAGCCTACCTGTCGTCCAGAAACGTTTTATATATTTTTAAGGCAAGAGGATTCAAAATGCAAAAGGCTTCATTTAGCAGCAAATGGATAATAATAATTTTTAGAGTCATTTTACTTGAATCAAAAACATTTAAACTTCCTCTGCAAACCAAACCAAAATATTAATTTTATACTTGTGTTTTTTATATACTAATATTTTTTCACCTACCTTTTTCCAATTCCCATTCTTTATTCCCACTTTTCGTATTATCCATAATAACGTGATTGGAATTAAAAATCTAAAAAAGAAAAATTCAGGACTCCACTTAGAAATTTTATTTTAACTTTATTAAGGTACTCTCTTTGGATAGTATTGTGATTGTTAATATTATTATTTATATTATTAGATGATCCTTTTTTCCGTACAACAACAACCAACCTTTAAATTTAGAATCAATTATTCGATATTTTTATATTATATTTTTTTATACTTGAATTTTATATTTGTTATTATTTTACACATGAAAATACAAAAACATTGTAAATATTATATACTTAATATAAAAATAGCATTCATTTAAATTCTACATTGATAATGGGAACCGCCCAATGATAAAATCGAGAAATGAACTCAAGCTTGAACATAGAATAATACTAGTATTGGAAACATTTTTAAATAAATGTTTTCATTGAATAGAGGCACTCTAAGAATACCCAGCGAACATTGTTGAGTGTGTATGCTACTTACTAAAATGAAGGGGGGATAAACAAAATGGAAATTTAGAATCTGTTGGTTCTTCCGAAGTTTAGTAATTTTACTTACTAGACCTCAGTACATTATTATTTTTAAAATTACCTTAACGACTTCGTCTTTAAAGGTTTATCTGACTTTAGTCTTTCAATCAAAAAGTTTTAGACTTGGCTTAAGCCTGGGAAAAGAGGTTCGATGAGGAATGAATATGGTATATTTGATATCTAACAGAGAAAATTTTCATTCCTCAGTTCCTCAGTTCAATATGGTATTGCATACTTACAGGCTCACTGATAGTTATAATCCTTAATGTCAAAATAATCTCGTCAGTAGCCCTTTTCTTTTAATGTTAACTTTTAAAATAAAATGATAGCTTTTACTAATTTAACAATTTTACCGGAATAATTGTAAATCTCATAAGTTCAGGGAAGCGGAAATACTAAAAAAAAACAAGCAAACTACAAAATGATATATAACAACAAAACTCAGTTACGTTATATGGATATGCAAGACCTATATAAATTCATCCACAAAAACTCACCTCATACGTTTTATTCACCACACAACTAAAAAAAGAAACTAAAATAAAGGTGTATTATTATGGAATATGTACTGTACAATAATAATAATAATATATGTATGTGTAATAAAGGATAATAAGGATAAGTGACTGTATATAAAATAATTTGATTTTTGAATTTGTTTTCGGCCCTCAGGGTTTTTTTATTTTGTCCTTTTTTTTGTATTTTTTTTTTCGGGAAAACTGATTTTTTCTTTTTTTTTGTTCTTGTTTTTTTATTAAAACCAAAAATTTTCTGTATGCCGAATTAAACTATTTAAACAAAAAAAAACATGTGTCAAGGATAACGTTATCCTTATAAAGTACATTTAATATAATTTTGTTATTTTAAATTTATTTTTAAAAATTTAATTTTTATATGCTAGTTAACTTTGAATTTATATAGAAGTTCTTATTATCTTTATTTCGATATTAATTATTAATTATTAAAAGAAATTAATTGAAAATACACGGAATTAAATATTAGCTATTAATAATTAATTTCAGGTTTAAGTTTGCTATGAGTAATGGCAAATTTTTAAATTTTAAGTTCAATTTTGATGTATTTTACTTTTTAAATAAATTGTAAAAAAGTTTTCTGTTAATTGTATAATTAGATTATATTTAAAATAAAATGCAATTAAATTTAGTAATTTCAAATCTAAACTTTTTGTATATCTCCTATATTTTGTCTTATGATAGCAATTTTACAAATATGAAAATACTTTTGGAAAAAAATTTAGACGTTAAAAAACTTATAATTTGAAAATATCGATTTTTTTGAAGCAATTGGCGTTTAAAATTCGACATTTTAAACTTTTATTTTTGGTATGTGCAAATTTAAAAAAATTTATTATTTAAATTGAAAATAATTTTATAAAAAAACAAAACTCTATATTAATTTCAACTATAAAGGCTCAAAAATCATAATAAAACCTCACTACTCTTGCATTTTTACTTTTTTTTTAACAAATGGCAAAATTAACTCTAAAGGCCTAAAAATAAATATGTTAAATTTTAGATTAAAATTTCGATCTAAAAGCTGAAATTTTGATATGATGTAAAAAAATTTCCAAATTTTATTTTAACTTAAAACTCCATTTAAATTGACAAAAATATCTTACGAAAAACTTGAAATGAAAATTGTTAAAAATGGGCATTTTTTCTGAAAAAAACCTTAAAAAAATTTTAAATCGAGTATCGAAAAAATAAATTAAAGCTCACGCTCACAATACATTCATAATTTTTACAAACGCATTTAAAGGATTCCGTAATCGAGCGTTGAAAATGTTTTTTAAACTCCGTTTTGAATTATTATTAAAGGATACGGCTTAAATTTTTCTTAGTTTTCCTAGGGTGTTACAAATTTAAAAAATCAAAATATTTTATTTAGAAAAAAATACTGATTCTTTTACTGAACAATTCTTTATTCAAGCGATTGCTTTTTTTAAGGAAATGATTCGTTCAAAAATAACGAATCTTACACGAACGACTCATCTCTAATAAGATTCGGTATCATATTGCATACTTATAGGTTCACCCATAATAATTGTTTAACATTGGAACAGTTAAATATCTACAAATGTTAAAAAGGTTTATTTTTAAACGAATTCGTTTATCATTTGAATTATAGTACTATAATCACCTAAAACAAGTACTTGTTGATTTAATTAAAATTTTAATGATGTTTAAATGAATATTTAAAATTTTATTGAGCGTTTGAGTAAAATGTTAATACTTCAATGATTTTTTTAATAATATATTCAAGTGATTTACTCTTAAATTTAATAGAATTTACTCAATTTTTTTAAATAATGACTAATGAATATTTTGACAAAGAATTATTTACACAAGTTTTACATATGTTCAACAAGAGAATTTATTTATAAACAATGTATATATATTTCCAATTACTTATTATATACTTCAATAATATTATATTATTTTATTAATTCTTAAGTTTATTTAATTTGTATAAAATATAAATATTAATTGTATTGGTATTGTTTTATGATTTCAAATTCTTTAATTTTCTATTATATTTATATTTAATTGTTTTTATTTACTATAATTTGTAATTTATTTATTTCTATTTTTACTAATCAATCATAGATAAGATGAAATGATAATATCCCAAGAGAATAATTATTGAAGGATAAGGAATACAATAAGAATAAGTAATTCTTTTTGATCCTTTTTCCTATTTTTACATTAATTATGCAGATACTTTTTAGTATCCTGTAAATTATATTTTTCATGTGTACACAGAGGAAGACATTGATAGTTTTACAGAATGAATTCAAATAGGTTTTGGTCATTGGGAATCATAGTCTAAAATGTATTTCTTCCATCAACGTTTTTGGTACAAAATACATTTTGAAATCTTAAACAGCATAGATTGAGGACTAATTAGTAGTTGGATCCATTGCTTGGTAGTTTTAAAACTCACATTTTGATTTTGAAGAGCATTATGAACTCTTAAATGGGGTCATAAAGTAAAGCACCTATATCATACTATTGCAACTATGGTAGGTGGATACCTAATACACTGCAATTCCTTCAATATGAATAGCTTGTAAATAGTACATGTGACGGATCTGTATTCGAACTACAATTTACTCTACTCTAGATTCTGCAACTAGGACTGCAACTAATACTAGGTTAAAAATCAAAGTCTTCCGTATTTTAAAATGCCACATATAAAATTCCAAATTTGTAAAATCGAACAATGTAAAATTAATTTGTATTTCCGTAATTATTATTCTAAGCAATCTCTATCTGGTCTATAAAAATTCTACCCAACATATGGGAATTTTTTTAAAAACCAAAAAAAAAATTAAAAGAACATTTATTATCTTATCCAAATACAGTTCTAAATAAAGATTCAAGATATACTCAAACATACAAAAGAAATAAATCTAAAACAATCAATTGAAATGAGAAACCAGGAAAAAAGATCAACAAATTTTTTCTATTTTGGTCAAAAACAAATGAATAAAAACCCCAAAATACTTATTGATAATATAGTTTCAAAAAACTTAAATCTTCAAAATAAGAATTTAAATAACAAAACAATTACTTATAAGTGTATTAAACAATATCTTATAGTAACCTAGTTTTTATTTCTTCCAGAAATAAAAATCTTCAGATAAACAAGAGAAAAAAACAACAAGTAATCAATAGGACATGGGTTTTTAAAAGAGCTCATTTTTATGATTATGTACATATTGTTATAATATGTTCCATACTAAGTCTTCGTCTGTGTTTATGTTGGAGCTGCGATGAGAGCATAGCGTAGAAAACTATATACATGATTTATAAATATAAACTTTCTACTCAATGCTTTTATCGACTCTCTTATTATTTATCGTAGCCCCAACATAACAGCAGCCTTAGGTGAACGATGCATCGAAAAATTAACTTCTTAGCTTTTTATTTTATTAGTCAAAATTGTCAAAAAATCAAGAGACACTTTCTTTATAATTTAAAGGAACCTCTTCATAATTAATAAGAGCTGTGAATAGATCTTTAAATATAATTTTGAAGTTTTAGTTTCCTTCGTTTACTCCTCTTCAGAGGTGCAGCTGATTGAGTTACAGAAGTTGGCATTTGAGTTACAGGTTTTGCTTATCCAGCTACGTGATAAAATAAATGTTTTTCGGGTCTACCCCTTACAGCTTCTGTACGGAGACGGGTGTCCAAGAAAAATTTTTCTGAATGACTCACACTTATTTCTAAGATTCTAACTCTTTCCTAATTCTAAGTCCCTATCTTAGTCTACTTGAAAGGTTGTAGGGGTTAAGATCTTTGAATAAATTGAATTTCGAATAACGGTAAATTAAAACAAACTTTCTTATTTCGATTCCTAAAAATTTTTCTCAAACCCCTCGTCAAATTCTTGATTCATCAAACCTTGTAGAATTTTTGAAGACACTCAAAGGCCGGATATCGACGATGAAGACAACCAGAATGCCGCAGACGAATAGATAGAACTATAGATAGTTACATTTTTTCAAAAAATTTTTTGAAAATATGCTAGAAACCAAATATTAAAATAAACTTCATAAAGTCCTTAAATCATCAGTTATACAGAACACACAATTGTACACATACAAATATACTTGCATGTGTGGTTTTATGTAATGAAAAAGTTTGACCAAAACAAACAAAAAAGAAAATTATTTTGTTGTTTTTTTTTTTTTTTGGCAAAAAACGGGAAATGGAAAACTATACGGAAAAACTAAAAATATAATACAAGTACATAAGATGATTACAAACACCTTAATTCTAAGAAAATTGAAATCCTTTTTTAATATATTTTTTTATTTTCATGCTTTTTCTTAAGGTTTTTTTATATAAAATATTTTCAATATTTATTTTTACTTTATTTTGTGGATTTTTATTTAATACTTATTGTCTTAATGCTAATAAATTTCCTATTCATGTTTTATTTTCTCTTGATAATTTCTTTTCTATATTTTGTCTTAAAAATGGTAAGTATTAAATATAATCTTTCCAATATATCGATATATTGATGAATATTGTAATGTATTGTATTGTATTGTTGTATTGTATAATACAGGGTGGCGCAAAACGATTGACATGGTTTGGATGTTTAATAACTTTTTTATTTAATGGTTAATTATTATTATTATTTTTTGATAGCCACCCTGAACAACATGTAGAAACGTTTTAGATTTTTTATATTTTTCATAATTTTTCGTAATTTTTTATCGCTGTACTGTTCCATTTCCAATTCCCCAAATTTTCTTCACAAAATTCTGAAATAAAAATAAAAAATATAAATAAATTTAAAAAGTTATTAAACACTCAAACCATATCGGTCGTTTTGCGCCACCCTGTAGCATAATTGATACACTAGTATTCTATATTCCAAAACTACATTTAATAGATAAAGTAATAATACTTTCGAGTAAACCCAGGAAAGAGATTTTAAAAGTCCATCTTATCATTCAATATCCTTTTATCCTTTTGCTAAGCGTCTTCAACGCTGGCTACCATTGAATTTTAATTTTTTACTTCCAGAGTGAGGTGTTTATCACCTCGGAAACTTAAGCTTCTGGTTAGCCAGTATAGGAGCAAGATAGGTTATTTTCAGGATCGTTTGTAATGTGCTTTACAATTTAGTGACGCGACTTTTAAAATAGTGTGTATTTTTCAAAGTGCTCACTCAAATAGACTATTCTGTAATATAAATGTGATTGAGTCAGTTCTGTACTGTACATTATTCTACTGAAGTTCAAATTTATTACCTTAATTATTGTTTATTGAATATGAATTAATAAATACTTTATATTCTAAAAATACTCATTACATATCGTGTAATTGTTGGTTCGTTTTCTATGAAAATCTAAAAATAGATAATATGTAATATATTACTTATAGTTCATATAAATAAATTTAAAAATATATATAAATAGATTTTATGTTTCATTAGGATTTTAAGTATTCTTGTTTGTGTACTAAATAAACATTTTCATATTATAGAAAAATTCTAAACAAAATTATAGACATGAGACCTAACCTTTTTATGGAATTGTTATACATTGGTGGTAGTTAATGAGTTAGTCGATATGCATTTTTAATTGAATATGTGAAACCAAACATAATTTTATTGGTAGGAAGGTCTAATAGAAATCATCTTCGAATTAATACTACCTCATATTTTGATTTTATGTTATTAATTGCCAATAATAACAATAATGCTTCTTCACTTACTTGCATTTAGAGGTTAACCTAATTCTTTCGAAATATTTAACTAGTTTTTCCAGTTTCAGGTATCTCCAGCCGAGTCAAGGAAACTAAAGTAACACTATGCTGTTAGTTTCAATTTAATAAAACATCATGACACACATAGATTCAAAGACATATTAATATATAAAATAGAAAATTTGTTTATTTGTTTGTTTGTATGTAGTGTATAGACTCTTAAACTGCTCAGCCGATTACCATAAAAATTTGTATATTCGGTTTACTTCAAATTTTCTGTACATGATGTTCCTAGAGAACTGACTTCACACTATTAACAGATCTGGAATTTATTAAGCCACATCGGAATTACGATTGATCAAACAATTTTTAGAAGTAAATTACGTCTAATTTTGCGAAATACAACTTTAGTCAAAGAGAAAGTTTCAAAAAAATGTTTGTTGAGTCCCATTAACGCATTGCAGTACAGAATTGTTACTTTACTCTAAATTATAAACGGTTTGACCGATTGGCTTTAAATTTTGTTTGCGTGAAACACCTTGAAAATATAGTTGACTCTATTAAAAGGCTTGGTGTTTGGTAACACATGTTAAAAAAAAAAAAACTTGGAAAAAAATTACTTCTAATTTTGGGAAGTAGGTAATACTTCTTTGAATTATGGAAAAGTTTAAAAAATTGTTTTGTAAAGGAAATCTTTAACCGATTGCGAAACAAAAACTTTGCGTGGTGCTACTTGACGATTGAGTTTTGAACCGTAGGTTTCTGCTGAATAATGTCAAGTGAATTAACATTTCTGCGCATTTTTAATAATTATGAAAAATTTCATTTGAATTTTTGATAAGTATATTTGTTGAAAAATATTTAGGATTATTTTTTTAAAAAATCGTTTTAAAAAAATTACTAATTTGTGTTGAATTTTTCAATAACATCAACTTAAATTAAGAATCCATCGAGGAACGCCCACCGGTTATTAGCTAGTATAGTAATACTTAATAATAACTACAAAAATTGATTTGTCACTAATAACTTATTATTCATTTTAATTAAATTTTTTTTTTTTGTTTTAACTTTTTGACCTTAAAACTTCAAATTAAAAAAAAAAAAATCAAAAAAAATTTAAAAATTAATAATCCTTGGAATTATCATATTTAAAATTGTTAAAAGAACCAAAAGAAAATCAAATGAAAAGCTTTCTGTCTCTTTCTATAATTTACATATTCAAATTTTAATCCTTGACAACTTTTTGACATTAAACAACCATTACAAAACAAAAAACATCTTGATTAACGGTATAATTATAAAAGTATCTATTAAATTCTTCAAAATTGTTTTCTTAGAAATTAATTTTACAAAATGAAAATAAATAATAATAAATCCCCTTCTTTATTTTTAAATGGCGTGTTTTGAAGACTTACTGAATTTTTTATCGAACCATATTTATTTTTTATTAATTAACAGTTAATTCAGATTTTTTTTCTTATTTTTTTTTATTTACAATTGAAATTGTCAATTTGACATTTTTATTTTTATCAACGGTTTTTATTCTTCGAAATCGAAAAAAAATGTCACGCAATGAATTGGAAATTAAATTAAAATATTTATATGATTTTAATTTGTCTATAATGATGGCTGACATTTCATTAATGCAGTTATAAGTACCTTTAGCAACGTTTTTTTCAAAATTATCTTGGATTTTCTATTGGATTTGACAGTTTGGTTGTCTCAATAAAAGTTTGATAAAGCTGTGTAATTTGCATTTTAGAAATATTAAAAAGTGGTTCCTCTATTTCCTGTATAATGCAGAGTGTTTAACCAAACCTTGTCAACTTTTAGAAACCCGTGCAAATTCAAGAGGATATTTTATAATAAAATAAACAAATTGCTGTTCCTTGAGAATCACAAAATTTACAAACAAGCTTACCATATTACCTCACCTGACTACATTTAAATCGTAGTGCAATAAATTCTGAAATCCGTAGTGTAATTAGTTGTAAAGCTGGATGTAAGCAGGGTTCCAAAATTTGTGTAGCAGCAACCCGAAGTAATCCGAACAATATGAATCATTCAAAATTTCTAAAAAATCCTTTGGTGTAAGTCAAAGTTCTAGAGGTACGGAATAAGTTATACAGAACCGGCTTAAGTTGTTGTACAAGGTTAAAAAAATGTTCTTAAAAACTACTGTCTTCGTTCTTACGAATGATATTTAAAGTTTTCTGCTCCAGACTTTTTGGAAATGCTACAGAAAAATCAATAGACAACTAAATAAAGAAAATAAATAGATAGCTTTGAACACCGTAAGGAAATCTGCGCTGGACTTAGATTGAACAGAAACAACAGGTCTAATAGAGTCGGCTTAAAGAGCTCTTAATATGAATCATATATCGTTATATAATCATATTTGAAGTAAAATATTAAAGAACTCTCAAGCTTAAATTGAATGACCCAATTACATTATTATAAAACACTGTTAACAGAATAAATATTGGTATCGTCTGATATTGGTATCGTCCGACTACAGAATTCTTAACATCTGTTTAAAAAGAAATAATTAAGTACAAAATTATTAAAAAAAGTTATTCGTCGTACAGTTTAAAGCTATTATTAAAAATAACAGTATTTGTGTTCATTAAAATAAATCACGCAATTCATGTTCTTTTAACCTAATGTTTGTATGTGTGTAAGTAAGTAATCATAAAATAATAATCTTCACTATATACAAAATATTTTATAACCTACGTTTTTTTTTTCTAAGTCACTTTTTAATAAAGAGTTTTGTTATTAACTTTTCTCTAATTATTGCGGTATTTTTGGATATCCTTTTGGATATCCTTAATTAATATGTGACATTATAATTAGTTAGTAATAACATAAGGATATTATAGATTGTGCTTGCTGACATGTTAATAATGATTTATTTTTTTAAGCTATGATGCTTGAGAAAATAAAGGAGGACAAGTACTTACAGTAGATTCATGGAACGGGTCTTCCGTTTGTAATGAATCGATGCAGATATGATAGATACAGCCGATTCATGAAATGGGTCCTCCGTTTGTAAAGAAGCGATGCAGATATGATAGATACAGCCGATTCATGAAACGAGCCTTCCGTCTGTAACGAATCGATGAAGATATGGTAAATATAAACTAAAGTTGATGTATCGGATCAGCTTCGAAACGTATACTGATCCGGTCAGTCTGGCAGCACGACTACTGAAAACCATAAGTGCTTTTAAATAAATTAAGAAGTTCCCTATGACTTCAGGTTCAAGTCGAAGGTCGTCTTGGCGCAACTGTCAAATAAACTTCTAGAAGCAATTGCCAAATTATTTAAAATAAGCAGTGTTGAAACCCAAAATGGGTTGGCATATTAACAGAGTTAGTGCATTGTGAAAGTTTAAAATTATTCTGAACGAATTCTGAGGTAAGGCGGCTGTCACAGAAACAAACTTATTTTGACACATTTATTTGACTAGGGAGCTATTTAAAAAAAGAAAACAACTTAAAATGAAAACCAAAAATTTAAAACATAACTCCTTGACTTTCCCCTATAATTAAAACCCACAAATCAATCTAATTTAATAAAATAAAGAATAATTAAATTAATGATATTTTAATTAATTTCGATTTTTTGCTTCTATTTTTGTCTTTGTAATAATCCACTTTTAATTTAAAAATGAAACTCGTTTTAATATCTAATTAAATGTTTTTTAACTTCAATATTATGGTCTAATTCCAATGACAAATAATAAATTTTTAAAACACCAATACCAAATTTAAATATTAAAAAAAAAACAACAGGAAAAACGAATATTGATTATCGAATATAAATTTTCAAAAAAAAAAAGTAGTTCCTCAATGTAAGCCTAATTTGTTTATACACGCATCATTTCAGAATTACCCATGCGAGTTAAATTAAATTTTTCGGGTAGACATAAACTCGACAGTTTGTTTTTCTGTTTTTTTTTTTCTATTTATATTTTGTTATACATGATGCTAGAAGGGTTTAATCGATTATCTTCATTTGTTTCAAATATGTCCCATAAACATATTATACATGGCAGTCTAAAACAAGGCAGTTAAAGTAGACAAATTGCATAGTTTAGGGGCGCCTAATGGAAAGGGATATACTTTGGGTGAATCATTTCAAAATTCAGAAGTCGCTTTCAGTCTCTTTAAAAGATATTAAAAATGTATTCTAGAGAATACCATGGTCTGGAATAAAATTTTGGGGCAGTTGCACCGGAAGCAGGAGCATCGAGCTTTGACTGCCCGCGAATCTTTTGAAATTAGTTATTTACATAAGCAAATGGGTAGCTTGAAACGTCTTGTGGTGACTAGAGGATCAGAAGATAGTTTCTAAAATAAAAAAAACACTTGAATTTGTGTGGAAGAAATAATTAAGGCTTATGTGTAGAATATTTTATGCTCATCGGGCAACACACAAAGTTTTTTTAGTCTGATGAACATAAGGTCTGATAACCACAGTCTAACTATTATCCAGAGTATAAACGCGCATATAAAACTCCAGTCGGACATTACACCCTATTTTACTATTTTAATAGATAGTCAACAAAATTATTTTACATTATAAACGAATTTTTAAATGAAACAGTTCAGTTCAGACAGCACCCAAACACTTACAAGTTACCTGAAAACAAACATCCAATAGCATACGAATTTAAGTTTCACGTACTGATTAGTGATTACAAAATGATTGAATTAAGTAAACATATTAAAAAATATCAAATTAATAAAATTTAAAATCGATAATACCAATAACTCACTGTCGCGTTATTCACAATATCCCTGTAATATTTCTATAGAATATTAAATATATAACGGTATTTGCTGGTCCTTTCTTCTATATTGGATTTATCGCATTTCAAGTTGAATAAACATTATTTTATCAGGTTTTTTTTAGTACAGTAAAATAAACACCGCTTAAAATTAAATAGAGAAATATAGTCATAAAAAACATTAGTATAATAGAAAGAAAGAGAAAGAATAAAAAAAATATATCCTTCATCAACGTTGAACAGAATTTATAAAATGATAAAAAAATTTGAATAAAGACCAAAAACTTGAAACGAACATGAGATAGAATATAATGATAAAAAAATTCGAAAGAGAAAAGAATAGAAAAAAAAGAAATAGCAAAATTTAAAAAAAAAATAACAATAAAAATTAAAGGATATCGAATTACAAATTTTATTTTAAAAATTATTTAATTAACAGGTGTTTTATTAATGAATCATTGAATCAAAGGGATTTTCTCATTTTATTCATTTTAAGTGTCCATTGTTTTTGTTACTATTATTACTTTCGGTTTTACTGTTGTTATTGTTCTTCAGTTGAGGTTGTATTTAATATCCAGACCCAGAAAATTAATTTAAAATTCCTGTTATAAAGGATCAAATTTTTTTACTTTTTTTCTGAAATATAATAAGGATCCAATATCTAGGATGATACCTGTGAAATTTATATTGTATTTTGGGATCAATAGGTTGTATTTTATTTCTATATCTACCTATATAGTATTTCCTTCTTTTTTATCTGTCCAACCTTCAGCTATACCCAGCAGTCATGATCTGGATTATTTTTTATTTAAAATTTTTCATTTTTTTTTTCTATTTGAAGTTTTTTCATAAAAAAATTTTCAATTTAAAAAAAAGACGTTGAATTTGAGGAAAGCAGACGTGGAACGAGGATATAGATAAGAAGAGTAGACACTAAAGGAAAGACAATGGGAGTTGAAAAATCAATTTAATTGGTGGAAAAGCAAATTAATTTAAAGCGTTTTTTTTTCGGTTCGTTTTACTTTTAATTCAAAAGTAATTACTGTAATTTCGTGAGAAGGTTAAAATGACATTTAAAATTTTAAATGAAAAAAGAAAAATGGGTTTTGAATTTTTAATTAGAAGTTAAAAAATATATTTGAGAGCAATAAAAGAATTTTAAGTAGATAAAAAATAGTTATTAAAAGAAAATAAGATGTGGTGAAATCGCGGTTTGTAAATTGTAATAAATTAATAAAAATTGAAGACAAGGGATTATTATAATATATCGCAGTAAGATGGCAGTGTTTGTCTAGTTTGCTGAAAAGCCATTAAAGCAACATTTTAGAAAACTGCAGCCGTTAATTGATGGTTTTATGGGGAATTCAAAAGTTACTTTAAAATATAGACTAAGATCTGTTTGATATCTACAAATACAATACCTAAGTGTGGGTAATATATAGTAACTGAAACAAAAAGTCTTTGTAATATGTTCTATATTATCAACTATTACTATTAAATTTAATCTGACGAAGGTTCGAACCCAAGGTCACCTAAAAGGAGGTAGAATGTTAGGAATAAAATTATAAAATAATTAACTGTTTGCAGCTCATCTAGGTTCGAAGAACTGTTTGGAGTTACTTTCTGACACAAAAACAACAACCTTTTTAAACCCAACTTTAAGGAGGGGTCAGTGATACAAATCCACAGTTTAGTTTCGAGCATAAGAAGGTGAAAATCTTTTTGGAATTAAGGAAAATTGGATTATGAGATTACAGTTATTATCCTACTCGACCTGACTTTATTTGTATTTATTAAATGCAGTAAATGGATACCAATTAATGATTACACTTGATTAATGAGACCTTTTGCCTAACATCGAGTTTCTCAATTTTCGACTTGCTGGATGACGACTTCTGGGAACGCACAACTTAAGGCTATTTGTTTTGTATTAATTTTTTGGATATTCCAATGAAAATGAAATCAATTTCAAAACGGCAGGAAAACCAGGTTTTACCGTTATTTTTGAATTTGATCCATTATGGTGCTTATCGGATTCAATTTTCGTTTGGTGTATCGATGATAATCAGAATAAATTAATTTTCTTACAGCACAATTGACCTTAGGTCGTATGAAATAAAATAAAATAATATAAGTAATTAATTTTTGACTACAAGTGTCATCTTTACTCCGAAACAAACGATTTAGTAAGCATTATTGACCTAAATTACAAATTGGTTAAGTGTAAGAGTCATAACAAAGCAAAATTGATTTTACAAGAATATTTACAAGAAATTTTATATTTTAAAAATTTTATGAAATAGTTTCACTCAAAAAAAATTCAAAGACTTTCATTTTAAAAATAATCTTCAAACATAAATTTTACCAAAAAACATATTTTTTAAATCACTTTAATTCTATTAATACTACAAAATAAATTATAAATTCTATTGTATTCAATCAATTTCAAAAACTATTTTCATTTATGAATAAAGAATGTATCTGCAAGTACTGGAGTACAAAAATATTTTGAAAAAATTCAAAAAATTTTTAAAATAAAAATGAAAAACTTAAAACCCATATGATTATTAAAATTATTGTACAAAATATATAATAATAACTAAAAAAGTATCTCTTTGAAATAACATTTTTTTACTTGACAAGTAAATTCATTTCAAAAATTTATCTTCACATTTTCTTTTTTAATATCACAAAAGAAAAAATATAAACAATTTTTTTGGAAAATTTTGTAATTTTTATTTAATAAAAGTTTTTTTATAAAAAAATTTTCCTGAACATACAATTCTTATTTCAATTTTATTACTGTGGCACACTTATACGACTACGAATAAAAATTCCAAAAATAATTTTCTCTTACTATACACATACATTTTATGAAAAATCAATTGAAAATTCAAAAGTTACATGACCCTTGTGGATATTTTTTACAGTTATTTAAAAAAAAAAGAAAAATAAAAAATAAATAACAATTCCCAAAAATAAAATCAAAATAAAAACAAAATTTGTATAAAATATAATTTACATATAGTGTCCCTTATATGATATCAATGATTTTGATTGAGTGATTGTTCCTTAAAGTAAAAAATAATGATGATGATTCAATTCAATATTTTGTTAATAATTTTGGATTTTATTAATTTGAAAAACGATTTTTCAAAATATTGTAGGGTTGTAGTTTTTTGTTAAGTTGTCCTGTTCTTTTGTTTTAGAAGAGATTTGATAAATTTGAGAAATTTAGGGTATATTGCACAGTCAGTAGTTTATCTAAAATCCTTACAAAAGCAAGCAGTTTAAGATACTAATTCCCTTCGAATAGAGCCTTAGCAAAATTTTAGTCAGAGAGCTACCAAGAAAGATAAACTTAATATATTACAGCTCCATTTAATTACAGTTAATCACAAATTGTGAGTTGTATAATGGAAAGTGAATTTTAAATAAAATTTAATAGACTAATAAACGTAGATGGTTAATAATAGTGCGAGCACTTTAATTTCCACGCCACTGCTTTTTTTCGCCAATATTTGTTTTGGATTAAGCTCGGATTTATAACCAAGCTGCAGTTTTAGATTTTTTCAAATCTTTATTTTAAACATAGGTATCGTCTATATAAATTGAAATTTAATATAGAAAGTTTAAATAAGTTTACTTAAGTATTTAAACTTACGCGTAGATACTTTGCGCAAAAATCCGCGTTAAAAGAAATGCGCGTAAAATAATCTATATGGAAATTAGAACATCAAATTATTTTTAATCTAATTTAATCATCTTTCTTAAATCGCGTTATTCCAAACTAGATCGCTTAAATAGGGAATTAGTTGTAATAGAATAGAATCATTATATCAAATCGCGTTATTTGAAATGCGCGTAACGGAATTAGTTGTGTTGCAAAAATAACATCAAATTAAAATAAAGCTTTCTGGAAATCTTCCTATAAAAGTAGTCAGTATCGAACTTTTTAGACATTTCCGTTTTTTTTTAATCTTTGCCTCAAAAAAAATTATTTCAATAAATCCACAACCATGTTCATAAATATAGTATGGACCTCGTCCTAAGTGCATTGGTTGTTCTATTAACAAAATTTTTTACCTTGATTTAATTAAATACCTTTCAATGAGATCTTCGGCATTTGATCAATAAATCAAAACTTACAATATGTGATAAGCTTTATTATTTAAATTCACATTAAAAATTAAATATAATTGGAAAATCGTCAGTTCCAATAGCCACTTTCGAATAAAAGTTACCTTCTCCTAATTGAATAAAAGAATTTTCAAAAATTGTAGCACTTTTTACTCATATGACATTTTTTCAACCTATACTTTAAGCAAAATGGTACGTAATACTAAAATATATTGGAAACCTTGACATTGGAGACTTTTACTTTGCTTAGACCTTGGAACTTCGCAAAATGAGCCAAAGGTTAACCAAGAACTCAAAGACTATACCTTGGGATTTTGCAAAATTAACCTTATGCTTAGATCTTGGAATTTCGCAAAATGAGCCAAAGGTTAACCAAGAAATTAAAGACTATACCTTGGGATTTTGCAAAATTAACCTTACATTAACCTGGAACTCGTACCGAAAACTTGAACCTTAGAATTCAAACAAAAAGAGATTTTTAATTTTTGGGATTTTTTTAACTTTTTTTGTGATAATATTGTTTAGTACTCTGATTATTCTGACATGACTTTGGCACTTACACTGAAATCCTAATGTCACAATTATATAGCCTCTTCCATCATACGCAGAAAAATCCTAACTGATTCTATTTGTGGCACAAAATTTTCCCATAATATAGTTATTGAAAAATAACTGAAATACTTTACTTATTATCCAAATTTTTTTGTTATTCCAATCTTTTATCCATAGATCCAATAATAATATTATTAAGTTCTAGTTTATATTTACATATTTACATATATATATATTTATATATATTTTTTTGTCTCATATTTGAGACAATCATCACGTACATAATAGAAAAAAAAATCATGATAGTTTATTTATTTTTCTTGGAACAGGGTGGGCCAAAAATCACACCTGCGTATAAAACTCGAATAACTTTTTTCTTTATAATTATTTTTTATTGTTACTTTCTATTTTCTTAATTAACTGCGCCCGATTAATTTCAACAGGGTTATCTCAAAGAACAAGTTACAAATTTCAAACTATAGATCAACTAAAGCACAACATTAAAACTGTGATCATGTCCGTTTAAGAGCCTAATTGTGCATTGATTAAAATTGTGGTGTCATTTATCTGATGACGATATTTTTCATTATAAAAATTTAAATTTAAATCTGAAATTTTATAATTTTAAAAAAAATGTTCATATTATATTTAACACAAGTATGACTTTTGGCCCACCCTACGTATAAATTTATATTGGCCCAGAAAAAATCGAACTTTTGTACGATAAAAAAAAATATCCAATATTCAATATGGAAATTAAAAGGAATTGATCCAGAGATATGTCATTTTATTTCTATCATATTACAATATAAATACAATACAGAGAATATGGTGGGGGGATATGAAAATGAAAAGTTAATTTGTTGTTGTTGTTATTTACTGGAAATATAGCACAAAAATAAAATCTAGAATTCTATAATTTTGTATCTTAGAGATATGAGTACATGAGCATCGAATTCAAATTTTTGTTTTTGGAATTTTCATTTCAATTTAATACAGAAGAAAAAAAGGGACACAATTGGAAAACTGATATGAAATAAGATGATGTCAGCAAGAATCAAAAAAAAAAATTTGCTTTGTAAATTAGAGAAAATTTAATAATAAAATGGGGTTGGAATGCGTTCAAAAAAATTTTCTATTAAAAGTATTAGAGAAGATAAAATTTTTCCATTCAAAAGGTAGAAAAATTTGTATTTTACTAGAACAACAAACAAGTAAATGATTTTTTATTATTTCTAACATATATTGCATATTTAAAGGAGTAATTGAAAATTTTTTAATTAAAATTAAGCCTTTCATATAAAAATCGGATAATTATTTAGAACAATTAAATAAATGCAAATTCATGAAAAAATTACTAAATAGTATTACAATCATTGTCAAATCACGTATTTGTAATTTCAGTTGAGATTATGTGGTAACACTTTTTTTAGATTCCGCAGCGGGAAAAATTAATTAATGTATTACGTAAAAATCATGTTAATTTCAAAGGAAATAATTAAAATTTTGTTCCCGAATTAATTAACATTTTCCGTGTTGATACGAAAAAAAGGTGGGAATTACTAATCACATTTGGAAGAATGTGTGAAATAAGAAGATAATCGCAAGTAGCAAGAAAAACAAAGCTAAGAATATTCCAAGAATGCATATAATCCGTCCTCTTAAATGATAGTGAAACTTGGCTGGTAAACCAGAAGCTATTAATAACTAAAAGTGGAAGCTTTTAGTATTCGTAAGCAAAAGCCTTGCAATTATTTGTAAAATATACACTAGCCAAGAAGTGAAGTAATGAAAATCTTTGGAAAGCTTCTGATTAAGAACCAATAGAAATAAAAATCAAGAAAAGGAAATAGAGATGGATCACTTTCTTTAAAGTCCTCAAACTGCATAATATGAAAGGCTTTAGAATTGAGCGCTCATGGAAGAGAAATGTTGGAAAATTTTAAAATAAATGGTGCGGTGCTTCCAATGGGAGGAGTTAGGAAAGCAAAATGATGGTACCGCAATACAAATTGTTAAGACGAATGTGAGGTAAAACAAGTAGATAGAAGAAGAATATTTAGTTAAATTAATACAATTCTTGTATTTACACAATCTGTCTTCATTATACAAAGAATTTCTGTTGTAGTTCACTGCCCAGCTTCATTTTTTAATTCTAAAATCTCTAGACTTCGATATATTTTAAAAAGTAAATTCCCGAATTGTAGGCTCTGAAGTAACCCTTAAAAATTGTAAAAAAATTATATATAACAAACTTAAAACTTAACACCGATTTTTTAAAAAACGGTATTTCTCTTTACTTGCATGATCGATTTAAATATTATTAATACAATTATGAATACTTAACTTAATAAAATTTAAATTCCTCAGAAAATCCACTTTTATAATTTCATAATTCCAGAATCCTTTTCAAGTATCTTTATAAAATATACGTATATTTATTTTACCAAATTTTGTTAAATTACTTTGAAAATCTTAAATTTTTAAAACTATTTTCAAAATCATTTGAATAAAAAGTTTAAATCTTATAATTCATAAGAATAAATCTGTCTTCCGATTGAAAAATCCAATGAAAATAAGTGAAAAGCAAACGAAAATATTGACAATTCTACTTGACACACATCATAATTTTAGACAGAGACAGAAATTTCGAATAAATCTTCCTCGCTCTCTTTCACTGCCATTCTCTTACGTTTCAATAACTACGAGGATACAATGTCTTTTTAACCCTACCATTTTGTTTTTATCATTTCATATTCGTTGTAATCCTCTGTCTTCATTTTGATCCGCTTCATCTTTAGATACTATATTACCGTTATATTTTACTACTCGTAGTTATATTAGCTGTAATTTTATTCAAGATTTTAAATCATATGAAAAGATGATGTAAAGATGTTTAACTTAAGCACCTGCTAATATATTATAGGGAATGTCTATATTTTATATTTAATACCTAACCAATCGTTCATTTCACCTTGTTTACATTTCAGTTTTATATCCTTACAGGATATGTAAAATTTTTCATTTGTTGTTTTTTTTTAGTTTAACAAAAAATGAATTTATTAAAGATATAAATTTTAAGAATTTGGTTTTTATTTTAGTGAGGTGATTACAGTGTTTGTGTTAAGTTTGCAATACCGGAATGGGAGTGTACATAATTTGGAAAGTAGGGTTATGATAGGAATCTGTTTTAGGATATTTTTTTTCCGTCCTTTGACTCCGCGACTGAGCATAGGGCTTCCATTTGACTTCCTATGTCATTTGCATAGCCTAGATCTTCGAAGCTCCATGTAATGCCTCTTTTTTGCTTACAGACTTCGGGCATTTTACTATCTAGGACGATTGCGAATAGCAATGGTGATAGTGGGCATGCCTGTTTGACGCCGATGTTAGTTTGGAAGGGCTCACTGATGTTTCCGTTGTGAATGACCGTTAGTTCGGATTTTTCGTACAGCTCTTTTATAATCCGAATTATCTTGCATGGTATATGTCAACTCTTTTCACAGTGTCGAAGGCTTTCTTAAAGTTCACGAATAGCAGGTTTTAGGATTTTATTGATGGCATATTTTTTAAGAAATTTTATTTTAAAAGAGTCTTTAGTTAATAGGGATCTCTAGCTATTTTTAGTGTGCGTTTTCTGACCTACTTGGAAAGCCATCAATATTTTGGAATATTATTAAGTTTGATGTATTATCAGTTTTAAGTGTCTATGTCAGTCTACAAGAATTAAATTTGTAAATTATTCTTTAGAGTAAGTCTATTTAAGACTGAGAATGATGATTCCAGACTGAATAAATATATTGGCTTCCTCTACTTCGAAGTTCAGCGATCGAACAAATTCAAAATTTAGTTGACCAATTGATCTGAGAATCTGGATTCGTAGTAATGCATCTAACATAAAACAATTCAACTATTTTGACTAAGGCAGATGTGGGACACACTATGGCATCTTCAATCCAATAAAGATTTGCCATATCCTGAATAACATCTCTAACAAGTCCACTACAATGAGATTTAAGATTTACTTTGCAGCTTAAGAAAGTGACTGAATTTAGGAAAGCTTCAAATCTAGTTAAGTAAGAAAAATTAATAGATAATAGAGTTTTCGAAAATTAGAAAAAAAGGAAAGAATAAAAACTAAATCCGAAGAAAACTTTCTGAAGGCACCGTTGAATTGCTAATTTAATCATCGGTGACTGGCAGACAATCATCAACACCGCTTTGGGTACACTTACTCCTTTTCATTTTATTATTTAACCCAGAGTCCATTCAAATTTGTTAATAGATTTTTCAGCTTCACTCCACATAAATAAACAAAGCAAAAGCCTTAAATATTAAGAAATTCAATACTCCTGCTCACTTGTAGGTATAATATATAAATGATAATAACTGAAATATCTCCAATCAACAAAGTTAAGATTATACCGTAACCAAAGAATTCATCAGATATTTATTACTTGTAATTGATTTTATAACGAAAATAAACAGATGTTACTATTCTGTTTAAAATATTTAAGATTGTATCTTGTATAAACTATTGAAATTGAAAGACTATATGTCTACACGTGTAGACAATCAAATATCCACCTACTTATTAAAAGGAATTCAATTGAAAAATTTAAAAATAAAATAACAAGTAAACTAAACCCATGAGAATTTAAAAATTTTATTCTTATAATAGAGTATTATTATAGGCAATTTAAAACTTATAATTTAAAATGTTATAAAAAGTTTTTAAATATTATATAGGAATAAATTTATTTAAAATTCGAAAAAATTAAATTTATTTATTCCCAGTTTTGAGAATCAAACTTTAAATTCTTAAGAATGAACTCTTAACAGAATGAAGTGTCAAAACTTATTCATTTCTCCAAAATTAATTTAAAGCACTTTCAAAAGTTGGTTAAGCTTTAGGAAAATTCTTTATAAAATTCTTCTTGAAAAATTTTCAAAAGACTCCTTATTCCGCTAATGGAATCGGTATACTGTTAAACACATAATTAGTAAGCAAATTTTTACATCCTTTCATCCTCATCCGAAAATTCAGCATCGATCCGGATTATCTACGACAGGGAGTCGTAAGGCAAAGGTCGAGAAATAAGTCTAAAGCAATTTTAAAAAATATATTTGGAAATTAATTAAAATTTTTATGCAATTTAACAGCCATGCAGATTTCATACTTATAAAGGCTAATTTTAAAATTTCATAATCCAAAGTTTCCAGAATTTGATTCCGAAACATCCTTTCACATTCTCATCCTCGAAACCAACCTGTACACTTGTATCACGGATCCCATATTAAAGTTTAGCTCAAAAAGGATGGTGGTTTTGCTGTTTTGAAGTCGCATGCTATCTATAGGAATAACGCACTGCTCCGATAAGTGACTTTTGAAGCTTGCCAAGTGGCCATAGTAAGAAAAAATACAAAAAGACTTGAATCATTAAATGAAAATATTGAAGACAAATATTTGAGAATACAATCTAATATTCAAATACTAGGTTCCCTCTACCAAATAAAAGTTTTGAAGATAAATTTGATTCATACACAGCATTACATTTATACAATTAATAGAAATTAGTTGATCCTAACCTACCTAGTACAATACTCACCTTCTACGCTATTTCTTCAGCAACTATTTTCATCACTCCTGCCATTAAGTAAAACATTCCCAATTAACTTAATTACCATAAAAAGTTAACTAGCGCTATTTAAGAGCGCTAAGTTAATTATTTTGAAGAACTGATACAAAATAGATGTTGAGGATAACTTGTCCGTTGCTAGTCGCGCAATCAATTCAAAAATACTAAGAAATTTATTACTTATATTAAATTAATGGAAACCCCTCGGCAAAATTGGAAATAAAAACAAAATTTAAGATATAAAATATTTATAATACATAATTCTATACCTAATGTAAAATTTTTTGACCTTAACTTTTTAATTATTCGTTTTTCCACGAATTGCCTAATTCTCATTTACCTAAAAGAAAACTTTAAAAACTTGTTGAAATAATCGGTACTGCTAATGAATTAAATATTCTTATAAAATATATATTCTATATAAATATAATTTCAATCTATAAATTTTGTTTTAATAAAATATTAAATTAAGATACAAAAGGAAGTGAAAGAAGAAGATAATGAATAAATAAAACAAAAAAAAAAACGTAGAAATTAATTTTGATAAAAGTAACATTGAAAAAATATCAAAGATATTTTTTGATATAAAAGACAAATTAATTCTGAAATAAGAAAAGCTGTAAAAATATAAAGAAATTATTCAAAAAAAGAAATTATTATTTTTCTTGTACAAACTTCCCCCCTCCATAAAAGAAACCATGAAGAAAATACTTCCGAATGAATCAACAATCTGTTTCCGTCTTCTTAACTTGTTTTTTTTTTTTATTGTAAGCTCTTTATGTAATCATTTGAACTATGTATAAAAATGTTTGTATTTATTTGATTTATTTTTATCATAGTTATTATATTTACCATTATTAAAGAGTAAAAACTATCTGTGGAGTGTAGAAATATATTGTTCGGAACGTACTCTGCTCTATAACGTATATGCTTCAATTGTACACAATTCAGATAATTTTCTTCAAGAGTTGACAGTAAGTCCTTTGAAGTTTTCGGCATCCTTTCTAGGAGTCTTTGAAATCGATAAAAGTAATCAACCGCCGAGTTATAGAAGTAGCCACAGAGTTATAGAAAAAAATTAGGAAGAAGTTATTATTCATCAACTTGACGATACCTCGAAGGAAGATAAAGCAAGGTGAAGTTACAAGTTTTGGAATTGGAAGACTAACTTTTCTTGAAGGTCTTTAAAAAATTTAAACAGGGAGGCTCGTTAGATGTCAAATAAGGCGTTGGGTGATGACTTATTAGAATTGAGTTATTTTCCAAATATTTTTTCTTAAAACTCTCGTATTGAGTCCCGGGTATCAACTATTTCTAGGTTTGCCTTAATGACCCTTCCATTTCGACTGCCAATCTAAAACTACTGAAGTACTCATATTTCTAATCTTCCCAATATCCGGCCAAACTTTCCGTGTTCCTTTTACTCAATAGGTAGTTAATAAGTAGTTAATACAATCAGGTAACAATTTTACTTATATTTTCGTCGTCACAATGAGCTAATGACTCTAAAAATTAGTCAAAAGTCTCCTCGGAATTATGATTCCCATGAATGATCCAAGAGTTTTCCAGGGCCTCACAGGAGCTGCAATATGTGCCCTTAACAATTTCTGGCAAGCATTATTTGAAAAAATTACAAGATTAACAAAAAAATGCCTGAGGATCTCAAAGTCTTTTGAAAATGTAATAATAACGGTATTTCCTGCATTCTTGTATTATAAATTGTTTTTCTATCATTACCAAAAATATTTCTTCCTTCTCTCAATACAAAATACACGTTATTTGTTAATAGAATTTTTTTTCACCAACAACAAGAAATTCATTCGGTATTTATTTTAGAAATCATCAGAATTGAACCACAAGAATGAAATAATGGTTGAAAATATATTTTAAAAATATTTGTTATCAACATTTTTTTTTTCATTCTTGTAATATGTATGTATGTGCAAATATAAATATATAGATAAACAAAGAGGAAATAATAACAGTTTACTAATGAAAACCTTAAAATATTTACACAAAAATCTTTACCTCTTAAAAAAAAAATCCGGAAAAACTCTAAACTCAGTCTGGCAAATAGAAAAAATTTGAAAAAGAGTGGGAAATTGAACGTGAAAATTATGTTTAAAAAATAATACTTTCTTTTAAAATTATTTTGACCAATTGGTTTTTACTGAATTCGGTTTGGATTTTTTTAAAGAGTATTCAAATGTTCGTCTTTAATGAAAAATTCTTCCCAATTAAGTTAAGCTCTGAAAAGTTCTGTAACTTATTTTAGAAAAGTCTTTAACATAACAAAATATAATAGTGAATAAACGATCCAACTTCGGTAAAAAAGATACTAGAAATTTTGTAGATTAATGAGAGGAAATAAACGTAAAGAACCACTTAAAATTAAAGGGACTAGCTGAAGGCGACAAATTTGGACTCTAATGTCCCATTCCCAAGGGAATGGGGGCAGGAAATGCGTAATATATCTAAAGATCCCAGTGCGTTCCTTTATTTTCTTTTTTTTTTAAAACTGAAACCTAAAACCTTAAAAAGGAGAGTAGATAATATAGAGAATTAAGGTTTTTTACTCGATACCATATATGATTAAGGATCACAACTGATTTTGTCAAGTTCACGAGGGTCCAACATAGTTTGGAAACATACTTGTATCTTGTCTTTCATAATTCGAGAAGGTTGTAAATTTCTAAGGATTTGATATAATTGGCTTGAATATTATTCATTTGGAAGGAGGTGGTTGATTTATCTTAATGGTGTGTTCTGGATTATGTTGGATATCTAACAAGATACTTAGTGGAAATAAAAAGTTTGATTTTGTGGATAAGAATTAAGACAAGAAATAATTGGGGGATTAAGGGGGAAACGTAGAGTAATTTTTTTAAAAAAAGGTTAGTCGAAGAAAGCATTTGTCGTATTCCTGTCTTCAAATTAAAAGGGTTTTGATAATTGTTACAAATTGTTTTAATTATAGTTGTAAGTCACTACTAGTTATCTAAAAAAGAAGGCAACGTTGAAGATAACGTCGTATTCCAGCGAGAACAGTTTAGTGCACAGACATTTGGACTAGGACTAGAATCGTGCCGAGCCTGACATCCAATTCCATCTTTAGATTATCAAAACTATGGTTTGGCGAATTTTCATCATTTAGACTAGGTGAGGTTTCGCGAAGACCTATGGTTATTTTTTGAAACTTTTTTTAGATTACTTAAAAGAAAAATACATCTGGCAACCTTAAATTGTTTTGTACAATAGAATACAACTTAATAATTCTAAAATCGTATTACGTACATCCATGTTGTGGTGCCAATATTCACTCAAAGATAAAAGTCTTTATATTTTTACTTTCAACAAATTCATTAAATTGTTGTTGTTGTTTTTGTTGTTGTGTTTATGTTTTAATTTTGTTGTTTTTACAAATATTTACACACCTGTCGTAAATCGTTATTCGTTTATTTTTGTTGTTTTCGGTTTTTAAAGTTGAATTAAATTTGATGAGAACTTGAACATTAATGAATTTCCCCCTCCCTCGCTTGTTTTATTTTTTAAGCCCTCCCATCCAAAAATTAGTTAATGACGTATTAGGAAAAACAAAAAAATAATTAAATTGTTTATTTTGAACGTTAAAATAAAACTCAAACCCTTTAAAGAATAAATTTTTACCTTAATTAGATTTTTATTTAATAATAGGTATATATGATATAAGTATATATATATATATAGAAACTTGTATATAATATATAACTTGTACTTTTTAAAATTTATATAGATATTATTGATAAAAATGTTAAGAAAATGTTAAAAATTAGATAATTTGATTTTTTTTTTCTGTGTTTTTCCCCAGGTGTTAAAATTTTTTCCTTTATTTGAAAAGTTTTGGGGTCCAGAAGTTTTTTTTTCCACGGGTTTTAATTTAAAAAAAAAATTTTAAATTATTAAATATCATTTAACTTTATTTAATAAATGCTAATAGAAGATTAATATTAGAGTAAACAGATGTGGTTTTAATTTTGAAAAACGCTAATTTCTTTTTAATTTAAATTACGAATTTTTTTGTGGTATTTCAAAATAAACATTAATACAACACCAAATAGCTTTGAGTATTTTTTTTCTACCTCTCCAAATTCTAAGAAACAGTATCTTCACATAAAATCACAGAAAGTTTAATGTGAACAAGAGGACTAGCGTCGCTTCAAAGATTTAAAACTTTGACTATACAATATATGGTGAAGTTCTAAATGAAATTCGGTTATTCGCCACCCAAACCTCGTTCTTCGTTAATTTAGTTTTATTTAAAATTTTGAAATTCTCGGAAGTCATCTTACTTAGTTTGATCTAGTCAATTTATCTAAAAGATATTCCATTGTCACACATACTCCAGAAGTTGACATATATTTCCTCAGTTTGGAAAAGGAATTAGAAGAAAGTGGAAAATATGTAGAGAAATTCATTGTTTGGTCTGCAGTAGGTGTTTCGATTTGAAAAAGCTTGCCTTAGAAATTTTTTTTATTTTTAAATTCGTCTTCCACTCCTTTAAGGAGTATAAGGCATTCGCCAAATCACTAGGATTCAGTTTCTTTAATCCTTATATTCACTAAGCCATTGATTCCATTGTGTCGGCTGTATCTATTGTACAAAATTGTGAATATACAAAATGTAAGGCGCCATCTATATTTATTTTTATATAATTTTACTTTATATGACGACATAAACTATTACGACATAATCATACAATTTTACAATACAATAATACAATATTAGATTTGATCTGATCGGGGTTTGAATTCGAAACCTTCCAGTTAAAAGGTCGGCGTCTCAACCACTATGATAATATTCGAAAAATCTTCTATTTTTCAATTTCTAAAAGCTATAAATGGCACAACAATATTTTAACTGAAATCCAAGAATAAAATACACTTCAAAATTTTTAAAGATATTAGCTTTGAAGCTTAGAGGAATGCAGAAAATAGGAGGAATATATAGCTTATGAGGAATATAGAAATTATATCACCCGATTTATGATGTCACACTTGTTTTAGAATAAAAAGCGATTCTCATGTTTTGGCTTTCAAAAAATAAAAATTATATTAAATCATAAAAAATTAGTATTAGTACGTGATTAATTGGAATATCCTAGAAATTATTCTAATACTTTTAATAAGCTGAAACTAAAGATCTTCCAAAAAATTGATGAATCTTTTGAATAGAATGTGTTTATAGATTTTTAAGACGTCAATCTAAAGAGGTGAATCTATATCCAAGGCTTATTTTAAAATTGAACCTCAATTGCGCTCTGCATCAATTGATAGTATAATCATTTAATACAGATTAGTGTAAACAAAAGAGCAGATTAAAATTTCTAATAAATAGAAAGAGAAACAGGAGGTTTTAAGTTAAGAAGACGCATAACGTTTATTCAACTCTTTAATTTTAGAATTTACTAATACTAATACTAATTTAGAAAGCCCTAAGCTCTAAGTCATTATCAGGCACTAAGGCTGCAATGTAGCTTCAAGCGCTAGAAAAACACCTTGAGGACTTTAAGTAGAGTTCCTGAAATTTAATGTGGATAAATAAAACGAATTTTTTACCTTTAAATTAAAAAAAAAAAAATAAATTAAATAGTCATATTGTATCTATTCAAAATTAAATAACAATATTGAATAAAAGTTCATTAAAATTAATTAAGATAATATAAATTTAATCCATTTCACAATATTTATGGGTTAATGAATAGTTATATAGATAAATCATAATCGTTTATCTAATTATAAAATTATTATAATTCAATTTTAATTAGTTGTGGAAAACATTGTTTTTTTTTAATATCGAAGTTTATTTTTAATCAAATTTTAATTTAAAGTTTAAATTAAAACACCGCATCAATAAAAATAATTTTGTGATTTGAATTAAATTAAATGATTAAATAAAATTATTATTTTTTATTTATTATTATTTTACTAATTATTAAAATTGGGGGTTATTTTAAGGTTAGAGGACAAAATTCACAAAAACCATGATGAAAGTATTGTTGTCGCGAAATAATCGTTAGACCAAAATGGGTTAATAAATTCCGAGTCCAATGCTGCTGTCAACTTCATGGTCGAAAAATAACAAATATTTAAAACTTCAAAAAAAAAAGAAAAAACTTTAAAGAAGCTTCTTTTATTTTCCAATGGCGTAATAAGTTAATAAGTTAACCATCTTATTCCCACCGCAAGTTTGTTCTACTTATAGTAATGCATGTTTTAAGTTTCAGCAAAGTAGCTGAAACCATTTAGCCAGGAAAACCGAAATTAATTGGTTTGGAATGTTAGCATTGCTCAGCTCCAGAGATTTTAAAACATTTGTCAAAAGAGATCTTCAAACATGTCTTGAGTAGTTTTGGGTTAATCGGATGATCTGTGTACCTTTTGAAAGCTGATAAAAAAATTCATTCGCGTTCATTCATTCTATTATGAGTTATTTTTACATTAAAATGTTTGAAAAGTCAAAAGGAGAACACTTTACAAGTTAAAAAAAAAAAAAACAAAAACAGATTTTAATTAAAATCGTTTAAATGTTTTTTATTTCCCATTAATCCGATTAAATTTTTATTGAGGTGTTAAATTTGTCACAAGCAGATTAAATTACATTTAAAAAAAAACTTGATTTAATTTTATAATTTTATATCTGAACCCAATTAGATAAGTTAATTGATTTTTGAATAATTTAACTTTTTATTGAAAGGGCGATTTAATAATTAAATAATTTTAGTAATTAAAAAAAAAATGCAATTACTTGAATTAATTTCCATTTTACGCGCGGACCCCTAAATAATTTTATCATTCGGGTTGATTGTAAAATTTTCGAAAATATAAAAGTCTACACGCAGTAATTTTACTATATAGTTATATATCGCAAACATTTTTCAATTTACTTATAAAGTCATGGCTGGCTTATTTTTGTAAATTTAATCTGTGAGTTATAAATAAAAGCAGTACTGACAAATCTTCAATTACAATCACCGAAATACCAAATTAAAATAGGGTTGTTGTAGTGGAGCTTACCTACAAAATTAAGAAATTAAAACCTGGTTCAAAACAAGGCTTCTCCAATTAGAAATCCAAACTTTTAATACTACATCATATAGATTAAAATAGTCATTAATCAAAGTTTTCATTTCTGACATTACAAATTAAATAGGAATATCGATATTCCAATAATTATTACAGCTTATCATAAATTTTAAAAACTTTTTTAATTTATTAATTTATTGTAAACTTAATTATTCAATTATTTAATAACATTATTAATTCGTTTAATAAAAATTATTGATAATAGTTAGTTTATTTATTATATAAGAAAAATTTATTTAGTATTTCATTTTATATTTCAGGTACGTACTGGAATAAAATGAGTTTGAAGCCAAACGGCAAGACTGTTACATAAGTATTAATTTTTGCAAAAACTTGGAGTAAGTAAATAACTCATCACTTAAAATGTAAATTTAAAATAATATGAAACCAAAATAATATCATAAATACGACGATGATACTTAAGAAAATATTACGGAGTCAAGCCATCTGCTTAGGTCAGGTGCCAAATGGTTTAAAATTGCGTCCTTTTTGTTCATATTTTATTAAATTTCTTAAAATTGGTTAGTAAATGTAAATGATAGACACTTCATTAAAAATCTTTGCGGGACTAATAACTAAGACCTAGGAGAAAATTTACATTTAACATTTATTTTTAAAATTGGGATGGCCAAATAGTATGAAGAGTAACCCTACTTACCCAAAATTAGGTAAGAAGTAATTGTAATATTTTATTGGATAAATCATTGGTACAGAATATAGAATCCTAGAAGTCAAATGCACAGAAGGTGAGAGAATCTCTACTGACCAATAGATCTGAGGAAATTAAAACTTCAAAAATTTACTGCTCAATTTTCACAATAAGGCTTCTAAATTTCGTTCTTCATTTTTTTGTCTTCTTTCCTATTCTTTTGTATTAAATTTATTGATTTTTTTGTTCCTACTTTTATATTAATTTTTTTTAATTAAAACAATTTTCCTAATTTCCGGAAAATTCTATGATTTCTACTCAGTTTTATTCCCCACCCACTTTCATAGCTAAGATATCCAATGATATCCTATTTAACTAGGCATCGTACTGCTAATGTAAAATTAATATAAAACTTATTTTTTTTTACAGAATATTATTTTCGTTCGTGTCATGAATAATTTAAATTTTAAATTTTCAATTTGTTCATTTTATATCACATCTTGTGTTTTCTTTTTTTAAGAAGTTTTTTACTAACCTAATTTTGAAGAGCGACAAGCATTAAAAAACAAAAGTGAGAACCAACAAAATACAAGTACTACGAAAAAAACACTACAAACGCCAAAAATTTATGTATTTATGAATACGAAGTAATTTTTCTTTTTACTTTTTTTTTCTATTTTATATGCATATTTTTTTTTATATCTATCTCTTTCTCACTTTTCTACTTAGTGAAGAAAAAAAACACAGTGTCTAATATTTCTCGTGGCTATAACTAAAAAAAATTCTTCATGAATTATGCATATAAGACGTCAAAAGGAAACACAAAAGATGCCAAAGGATAACAACTACTATAAAATAATATATATATAAAAATAAAATGTTGGTGTTAAAAAAAAAAATATATAAACTAACACAAAGTAAAATGATATATAAAGACAAAATTTGCTAAAAGGATATATCTTCAAAAGAAGCGACGCAGGTTTTTATTTTTAGAAATCTTTAGAAATCATCAAAAAATTCCTAGCTCCTTTAACTTAAGAAGTTCTTACTTATTGAAGATATAATGCAGTAATAAGTTGCCTACTTCAAGATTAGGAGTTCTTAAAAAGGTATTTTACTTCGAAGAACTAATCAAAAAACACTTCCCCTAAATTTTGATAAATATTATATCATGAGTCACATTGTTTCTAGTGTCTGACATAATGAATTCATCAAACATCTTCGAATCTGTCTATCACATTAATCACAACTAGGAACCTTATTTGTCTTCGGAGGAAAGCTTAGAAAAACTATCCCTAATACATTTCCAGAACTTTCCAGGTATTGGAAAGTTTTTAAAAACAGGAACTGTAGGTGTCTTCGAGAATCTACCATATGATCCACAGCAGATCTTTTTTCTTATGGTAAACTTTTGAAGACGATTATTCCTAAAAAACTAATTTTGATGAATTTAGTCAAAATGGACTGACAAAACAAATATTACCTAAAAAAATTTCCTATTATATAATTTGGAAATTATTCAACTGTACCAAACCAAGAAGACAAGAAAAGGATAAAAACTATAAAGGACTATTTAACAACTCTATATAACAACTTGTAATATTTACTTCAAAAATAGTTTTCATTTTCTTTATAATAATATTGTTAGGCACGACCAAGTGTTAAATAGTATGTCAAAAAGTTTCAAATTGCAATGATAAATATGTGTATAGTTATATAATTGTACATATATTTTTACACCTTAATTTTCCTCGGGAGCAAAAAAAAAAAACAAACAAACGAAGAAAAAAAACTTTAATTTACTATTGCTGTTTTATTCATTATTCTACAATCCCCTTCGTCTTATTTTAACTTTTTTCGAATTCTTTACTTTCACTTTATTTATCACTTTCTTATAAATTATTATGCATGGAATCTTCAAAAAACTTTTTTTAAGGTTTTCTCTTTCACTCTTTTACAAAAGGTCTTCCTCCTCTATTTCCCTCTATAATTTATTATGTTGAAAATAGTCTGAGAATAAATATTTTTCTAGAGTTTTCTTAACGATATCTTAGGCATGAAATTAATTACAAAGCAGCCTCTAATGACAAAAAGGGGAGAATTAGATAAAGTTTAGATACAGCAAAGAATTAATGAACGATAAAAAAGAAGAAATAGAAAGCCTAAAGGCGGAAAATCATTAAAACCATGTAATATGCATAGCCGCGTTAATATATTACTCATGATTATCATACTTCAAATCATACACGTTCCCATCAATAAAATTAAATTCAGAAACAGACTGATGTATCATTGATAAAAAAGATGTATCATTATAAATTGGAAGAGATATTGACCTATACGGTGTCAGACTGCTGAAATCTCGAAATGAAGAATTAATAGGGAGGGTTGTAATAAACAAAATATTGTACAGTAAGTAGAATCTGTCCTATAAAATTGATGAAACAATAATTTTGGTAACCGAATTTATTAAGAAGTTTATTAAAACTACTTCTAACTTTAAAAGCCGTATTTCTACTGTGATTATTCTGAATAATATTAACCCTTAAATGCATGTGTATTTTAACTATCTAAGTAAGAAATTTGATCTCTATTACTAGTTTTTATTCTTCTCGTTTTTTCTAACTGTTCGCTTCTTTACAGCATTTCACAAAGGGATACTCTGTATTGAAATAATATTTTTTTTTCTGATCATTTTCCTTCTTTCCTCATATTTTAGATGTGTTTCTCATTAATCAGCTGGTTATTCATTATTTTTCGATTCTTCAAAACAAACTAACTAATTTTATTAAACTTTCCAAATTTTCTTCATATAATTTTGGTTTTAGGTTATATTTGTTTATGATGGGGTTTCTCATATATTTATTTTTAGCTATATCTTCAATATGAAAATTTTTGAATAAATTCAAAATTCTTGTATTCCTTAAGATAAAAGAAAACAAAATAAGTTTTTCTTTTCTAATTAAAAAACTTAAGTTTTTATATGCCTCACGTTATAAACTTCTAATATTATATTTTTAGCTTTTTTTTGAATTGTACCATTTCCAGCACGTAATATTTCAAATATAACAAGCAATTTAATGCATTATTTTATATCTCATATATTTCCAGATTTGTCGTTACTGCGGCACAAAACTTAAATTAAAACTTTTAATATTTAAAAATTACATATTTAAAGGGGCATAGTTAAAAATAAAAAATTGTTTGATAGATATTAAAAGAACGTCTGGGGGATTTATTTATATTTTAATTGTGACCGCTGTGTCAATAGAATATAAAATGATGCCCTCACAATTAAAATATAAAGAAATGAGCTCGACATTCTATTATTATCTCCAAAAATTTTAATTATGCTCCTTTAAATATGCAATTTTTAAATATTAATTGGTTTGATTTGAATTTTCTATTGCAGCAACCACAAGTTTTAAAAATTATTTCTAAATAATTAAAATGGTCCGAAAAATCTCCAATGGATTCTCAAATTAAAAAATGAATATTTCAAATTCTTAATCAAAAATTCTTTAAATTAGAATGGAGAATTGTTAAAAAGAGCCAACCAAAGAACACGAAACACACAATCTGTACTGGTATTAGACTAGTACCTCTGTTAAAACTATTCCTACAATATTTTCACAAAATAAAATAAAACAAAAGATTTTATTTATGGAAGTCTTGGTTAAATAATACAAAATTAGAACAACATCACTTTGGCAGTAAATATAACAGAATCAAAAAAAAAATTGTAATGGAAACTGGTTGCAAAAAGTCACTAGCATCATTCATTTTTAAGTAACACAACAACCTATATGTAAATTAAAATAACAAGTTGCCCGTCCGGAAATATGTTATTTCATAACTTTTTTTTTATTCAAGTGTACAAAAAAAAAAAAAAATTTACAAAATACAAGCACAGAAGAACATCCTTTAAATTAAACATGCAATTTTAGTGAAAAACTCTGATCTAGGACAATACAAGTTGTTTTACTCACCTTTGCTTTTTTATTTTGCTTTTTGTTTTCTTTTTTTCGGAATTTAAATTTGAATTTTTTGTTTCCCAGATGATTTTTATTTTGCACTTTTCCATGTTATGTAAAATGGGAAAATACCGTTATATATGCGGAACTAAGGTAGTAATTGTTCATCTGCAATAATATTACTAATGGAAGTAAGTACAGGAGAAACCAAAATAATATTCACTTAAAATATTGCAGTTTGCTTTGGTTTGATTATCATATTTTCCATTTACAATATGTTTTATTTCGCACTGCTTCGATATTTTGAGTCTTCATCTCACAGAATGGAGATATTACCTATATACCTATTCCCCGTCATTGGAAGATCATGATGCTTCAACTGGAAAAACCATGTTAACTTGGTTAATTCTCGTCTGTTCTGCGAATAGCGTTGACCATTTTTTTATTTCATTCAAAGTATGGTTCATAAATATGCTATTGGATTTGGTTGGAATTGGGTATAACAAGCCGTATAGACTGAGTCTTGTCCCAATGCCAAATTCTGCAAAACGGGGACCTATAACTAAGATATATAATACATTTAAAAAAAATCCATAGATGGTGAAAATATAAGTTAAATTAGTATAATTCTGGATAGGCTTGGAAAACGAACTTTTAAATTGAGAACTATGGACCTCTATGTCTACACGTACATATTTCAGAATATCAAAATGTCAAGGAAGTAAAGGTTGGAATCTGAAATATAAATTCGAACGGTAAATCCCCAAAGTCCGGTTTCATTTGCAAAAAATATAAATTTCTTCGATAAGTATAAAGTTCTGCAGCATATAACAGTTCACGTATAAAAGACTCACTACTTTAATCGATTATAGAACAGAATATAGAACAAAATGTGGGACCTCGTTTTATGAGACAAATATTGCACTGTTCCATTTAAATTTTTAATTTCGTAATTAAGAGATTAAAAAAAATTGTTTGTTTTTCAGGCAGTGTAGTAATCTTCCGGAAATGGGTTTTAAATTAAAAATGAGTAAAACAAAAACAGATGTTCTCATAGGAAGGGTATTTTGGAATCTGTATGAAAGATTGTTTCCTTTTTATTTGTACAAATTATGCAAATAAAAGAAAAAACCTTAAGGATTATAAAATATATAGTATGACTTTCTCACTCGCAAAGTGTTAATAAAATAAAAAGTTTCCAAAGTTTGAAAAGAAAACATGTATTTAATTTTTATTTCCGTAGGGTTAAAATGTAATCTGATTACCTAGCCATAGGTGAGATTGTAAAAAAAACGAAATTACTTAAAATAAAAAATATTTTTTTTTCGATTCCTAGAAATCATTACATTTTGTTTTAAACTTTTGGTTTGGAAAAAATAATTGTATGTTATTTTTTTTTTAAATGGTTTCAATACAAATTAATTGCTTTGGTAATTCATTGAGTTTCCAGTTTTTTTTTTAGGGTTAATAGGATAATTTGTTTCAAAATTTTTTTGTTAGATGAGAAATTTTATATTCGATTTTTCATTTCGAGACTTCTAACAGTAGGTTTATTTTACTAGTCTTCGGAAGCTTTCGTAATTGAAGTTTGATTTAACAAATAAACTGAGTTCTATCACATTTCCAAATTCTAAAAAACGGGGTTTTATAATATTATATATTGTCTACATAATTTAAATCCAGTTTATATCTAGAGACTCATAATTAAGAAGTAAAATTGTAAGCCAAAATGTCAAGGAAGAGGAGGTTGGAATCAGGAATTTAAATGAATAAAGTGAATATAGTAAAAATCTAACGGTAAATCCCCAAATCCGATTTCATTTGTTTTGTATTAAAACATAAAATTTCTGGATAAGTCGAAAGTTCTGCAGTCTATTCGTAAAGTGTAGATAAGTGTCTAACTAGACTTTAAACAATAATTTATAAGCTCTTGGATGATAGTTAGGAGTAGCAAGTGCTAAATGTTGCAGTAGCGGTATATTAGATTTTTTGAGGATTGTTTTCGCTCCAAATACGCAAGTTGTTAATATAAGCAATTATGTAAACCATCAATTTAACGGAGTGTTCTATAAGTTTGGCGAATGGAATACTGATTTGAAATTAAATTTATAAATGTTGTTCCGGCATAAGGTTTTCCATGATAGTTTGTCAATGCTTCCTAAAATCAAATAAAAAATTTTGCGCTTCAATCTTAATGCCTTGTTTTTCAATTAAAAGTTTTATCATTCTAAGGCACACATCCTTTATTGTTAGAATTTACCTTCTTCCCAATTCAAAAGACTAATTTCAAAATTTTGGAATTAGATTTTATTTAAAAGCAGACAATTATTGAATTTTAATTTTAGCTATAGGCATAATTGCCTTAGGAAATATTTCAATTAAAATATTAATCCTGATTGTATCAGAAGTTGTTTTCCAATGAACAAGTTACTACCAAAAACTGTTTTATTTTTCCAAATTACACCTTTAATAAATCCAAGTAATATATTTAGACCTAAATATAATATTTAATAAGAAAATACCCTACAAAAAAAGTCCTACAATCATAAATACCTTTAAATATTATTTGTTTATCCTCCATTAAAATTAATTAGAAAATAATTTCGAATCGAATTTCATAAAATATTAATTATAATTCTTTATTTATGTGTGTGTGTATGTTTTTTTTGAAGTGATAAATTTCCCCAACAAATTGATCTGAATAACAAAATGATAATTATCATTTTACCTGACTGAACCCGATATCCCCAAAATTTGTATAAATTTTAATTGAATATCCAAAAAAAAGGGACTAATTACAAGAATAATTTAATAAATAGAAATAGAACCTACCAGTGTATACAAAAAGAGTCCTACCTCCTTACAGCATCGATTCTATATAGAATTAAGTGGATATATTTAGATTTTCAAGAGTCCTTAAAAAAAAACGAAACAACAAAATAAAATAATAATTTATTATTTCAACATCAGGCCAGGATCAAGGCAAGGATAACATATTATTATTATTATTTCCAAATTATTGTATTATATTTTCTATATACAGTAGTTTTATTTATTTCTACCTTTGAATTTTTGTTTTTCTTTTTGGGTTCAAAAGGATATCTTTGGATATTGTTACAATTTAAGAGCAAACGCCTCTCTTAGGAGTTAACCCCTTACATTTGGTTTTTATAACTTTAAATTTTTTTAACTCTTTATTTATAAATTTGTTAATTTTTTAATTTAATCTTGAAAAAAAGGTGTTAAATTTTTTTTGCTTTTCTTATTATTAAACTATGATTAGGGTCCATGAGTTGGTATTATTAGAACAGCTGATTATATCTATAAAAATATATGCCATTAAAAATTTATATAATTTGCTTCCTCCCCCTTTTTCGAAGGAAAACAATTTGGATTTCATTTGAACAAATTATTTAGTTCTTTATTAATTTGATACAGGTTCTAATTAAATTAAGCAAAATGTTATTAAAGATACCTTTGCTGTAAAAATGATGACATTTTTAAAATTTTTAAAATTATTAAAATTATACTGGGTTTTATTTAAAAAATTGACTATTGAAATGTATAAATTTTCTAAAATTAATTGCCTCTTAAGATCATTTTTTGGGTCACGCTTCTTTGAAGGTGTGGATTATGCCTTGTCTGTTGTTTTTATGAAAAGTTTATCAGAAAATGTTAGACTAGACCTTCATTTTATTAAGAAGTTTTAGGTTACGAATTTATCATTATTATAAATTATAAATCATTAAGTGCCATGTTTAAATATTATATAGCAAAAATTCTTATCATAAGATCTAATTTTATTATCCTGAATGTCACTTGACTTTGTGTTACGAAATATGGATTTTCTTTCCAACTATAATTCTCTAAATTTAAATCCTCTCATTTTCATTAATATGATGGATTAACCATGATTTTAAAACTTATCTATAAACTACATCCTAATTTAAAATAAATAACATAAATATAACTATATATTCTGTGAAAGACGTATGATCTGGATTTTGTGTCTAACTATAAAATCCCTCTCAGCCAAATGAAATGTGACGAAGTACTTCGCTGAAATTTTATTTTTTCCTTGTATTTTTAAAACAATCTAGTCTTGAACTAAGAATTATATTATTTATTTTCCCTGCTTTTAGTTCAACAGAAGAATCATATAAAATATCATAACACCTAGGATTAGGAATTGTTATTTGGAATAACCATACATTACAGCCATGACTTTACAAGCATGATATTACAAGCCATGAATTACATGCTTAAGTAAAATTTACCGCAATTAAAGACTTTGTTTTAAAATTAACTTGTTAATTGTCATCCATTGTTATTTAAAATATTTTAATTATTAAGAATTATAGTACTTTTGTTTCTTGCAAACGGCGATATGTGTCCGCAACATCAACTCTATGTACTTTCTTCTAAATTACAATAAATAAAAACCACAAAATCAAATTGATCCAAATTTAAGTGGTTCTTCGAAAATATATTAAAAGGCAGGAAATTCGAATTGGGAAAATCTATTAATATTAGAAGTAATAATATTTATCTTAAAAGATTCGAGTAAAAAGTTGTTAAAAAGACATCTTAAAGCTTCTATAAGCTTACATTACATCAAATTGTAGTTGGCAGTTGTGACAGGTTTTTACACCTTCAAATTTAAACTTATTTGAAATGTTAAAAGTTATCCACTTGTCGTGAATTTCCCAATTATTTAGGAATCAATATCCTTCAAATTGAATTATTCTTAAAATTAAAAAGTCAAAAACATAAAACGGTATTAAATACACAGTCCCCATTTAATAATAAGACAACAGACGACTTTATTCAGCATATAAATAACATTTTGCTTGGAGATTATCTCCCATCTTCTTCCCCACTTACTTCATTTAAATTTTAAATATAAATCCAAAAGTTTAATTGCCATAACAGCGCCATAACAGCAAATAAACTGTAACCACAGAAAAAAAAAACAATAAATTCTTTATTTTTCAGGAGTTAAAACTTCTTTTTGATTTCATGGTAAATAATACTTTTTTTATATTTTGACATTAAATACCGTTATTATAGAAACGATAAAAAAAAAATTCCAGTAAATTCGCAATATTATTGTGTTTCATTATTAATTTGTAACTAACATTAAATATCACATTGCATACATAAATGCATACAGTAATATTGAAATTCATGTAACATTCGTGGAATGCAAAAAAAAATTTTATTGTAAAATTTTTTACTGTCATGTCAGTAAAAAAACAATATTTTGTAAAATTTAAGTGTTTTTAAATGTAATTTTATTTGTTTTTGTTGTTTTTATGAAAAAAAAAACAAAAAAAAAAAATATTTTACAAATTACTTTATATTAATTTACACTAACTATATACATATAAGCTCATATTCAAATGTATAAATAGATGTTAAAGATAAAAATATAATACCTGTTATTTAACATGATGTCATGTTAATAATACAATAGTCATAATATTCACAATAGTACTTATTTGTTGTTGATTTTTCTGTTGCTGTTGTTGTTGTTGCATAAAAGTTAAATATTAACCTTTTTCTATTAAATAAACATTAAATTATAAATACAAACTATTATATTATATATATATATATATACTTACATATTATATAGAATAAAAGAATTATTTTTTAATGGATTTTATAAATATATAAAAAATATGTAAATGAAAGCGTTTATTTTATGAATTATGAATTACTTATGTTGACAATATTATAGTTGTAAAATTATAAAACCTAGTTGTTGAAAATTGTATATTGTTCTATTGTATATGAAATGTTCACTTTTTTGTACAAAATAACATTTTTTCAGAATATGTACTTAAAATTGAAATAAAAACTATTTTTAAATTCATTGGCACAAAAATAGTACACTTTTTATCTCTAACGGATTATATTTTTTTATCTAGATTTTTTTTTCTCAAATTCTCCTGTTGTTTTACTAATACACATTCATATTTAAATATCATTTGTCAGATTATCATGTTATGATGACGTATGATGTTTATTTGATAGTATTGTGTTCATATTTTATAAAGGGTTTACAAATAATTGATTGTTTTAAACAAAATATAATATAATTCAAAAATTTCATTTCCTATAATTATGTCACCTTCTCTATTTTTGGTAATTAAATATTTAAAAATTATTAAGTTAATGATAAGACTTCGTAATTTTTTTACAAAAGGACACAATATATTAAACCCAAATACATTTAAAAGTAATATTTCATTTGTTTTGTTTTTTAAAATTATAAGACTTGGATCAAAAATATTAAAGTAAATCTGAAAAATTTAAGCGACTTATATGAATTGGGTATAAGAGTTTTTAGGAGTTTGAAATAGAATTTTCCCAAAATGGATACATTCAAGCTTGAAATATTGAAAATTTTCATTAATCAAAAATTGATGGTAGATCTTTTGCATTTAAATTTGTTTTAATGTTAGAGCTAATTGCTGGACTAAGGTTAATGGAATTAATATAAAAGTTAATTGCTGGACAAAGGTTAATGGAAAGAAGAATTTTTTTCTAATTTAAGCAACTCACTTTTATATTAAAACAGTAATAAATTTCCAAAATCTACTATTACTTTTTTATTTTCTATATAGTCTAAGTTATATATACATATATATAGTAATAATATATATATATATATAATAAAAACCAAAATATAAAAAATGTATGATTAATATGAATAAACTAATATAAAAAAAAACTGTATAATAAAAATTTTTAAACTGTCTCGTCATTTTGTTACCTAAGTATCAAATAGCGAGTTAAAAGTTTTGCAAGCATTTCAGAAATATTGTATTTTAGAATTTAATTTTTGTTCAAAATATACAGTCTATAAAACGTACTCGTACTTCTTCCCATCTTATTTTCTAAAAATCTATATAAAACATGTATTAGGCTAAAAATGGAGTCTACGAAACGTAAATGGAGTAAACATATTCGACTGAATTATCTATAACGACTCTGGCATATTTCGATAAGACTAAAAATGGAGATATTCCTTTTGTAAATAATACCAAACTTACCTCTAAAGTCTAAACTCACTTTACCCTGTCAACGCCATAAAATTGGGTCACCAAAAAAAGTTAGTTGTATCTCATATCTCAAGTTTATTTCAAACTATTTAAAAATATATATTATTATATTAAATACAAATAAATCACAATTATTAAACACCTAGAGGTACATTAAAGTTCAATGTTAAACCAAATATACATTCTCACTAAAAAGATTGTTTCTAAAGATTAAACTTTTAAAATATTTTCACCTTTTGCATTCTCTACATTAACACTAAAATTTTATTTTTAAATACTACAGATATGAAGCATTTACATAACAAAAGAATTCCATTCCGTATAACTTCCAAATAATTGTTCAAAAACTATAAATTATAATTTTTTTAACATTCCCGAAAAAATTTTAAAAAATTTTTTTTAAATCACTGCTAAAATGATTGATTATATAAAATACTTGTGCATTATCTTCAACATTACACTAGAACTACTCAACTACAAAATAATATTTTAAAAATTTTAAAATATCTCGCAAAAATTCAAGTATTTTAAAAAGCTAAAAATTTTTTTTAAAAAATATATTCAAAAAACTGTTTGAAATACCTGAGTTTTACCTGAATTTTAAAAAATACGAAAAGGTATCTAACACAATACATTCAAAAAAAAAAAAAACAGGATTCTTTTTCACCTCATCGTTTCAATTATTTTCTATAAATCATTTTTTTCAAAAGTGTTCTTTAAAAATCTTTTTTTTTATCTAATATTTCACCATATTTTCACAACACTTCAAAATAAAACAAAAAAATTCGAATAAATTCCACTTACCTTAGTATTTTCCAAAAAAAAAACAAAAACACAGGTGAAATAAAAAAAAATACCGTTACAAATACACCATAAAAAATTTACATAACATGGAAACTATTTTAAATTCATGTACAGTTGTGAATCATTTTAAAAGTGAATCTTTTTTTTAAACATATACAAACATACATACGTACCTACATAAATACATACATACCTTCATATCATATTTTAAAACTTTACTAGTTAAAGGATCAAATGAAAAATCTAAAATATCCTTGAAGTTTTTTTTTGTTTAGTTTAGGTACTTCCCCGTTTTTTTTTTGTATCTTTGTATCTTTGAATCTTTAGATTTGTTTTTTAGATGAAATCAAAATGATGAATTTTAAGGATAATAAAATTTTAAGTTTTCCAAATAAAAAAACCAAACTTAAAATCATGATCACACCAGAGGCACTATTTTTAACACATTTTCAAAAGATTTTGTAAAAATTTGCCTATATAACTCTGTCCGTCAGTCCATGCATACTTCCGTATGTTTACAAAAACTTTTACACCGTTTGAAATAGAAAGAAGAAATTTTAACTCCGCGTAGTTTTTATTTTTTTTCCATTCCCCTTCCATTCCCTCGAACGCACGAAAGCCACCTATTGAAATTGTGCATTATTTCTTTGGGTAGGGTGCGACTTTACACCAAAACTACACCCTTTTTTAACTAAACTTTAGGAAGGAACCTATGACACAAATGTACAGTTTGGTTACAGGGATGGGGATATGGAGGGATTTTGGGATTATGAGGCGGCCCGGGGTTTTTAGATAATGGGAGATAGGGAAAATTTGGATTAAGGAGAAAGGTATTAATATTCTTCTTAAATTTAATTAAGTCGTACACATATGAACTACCAATTTTAAGGAACAGATTGGACGGTTCCATAGTCTCGAGATGCGATAGAAATTTCCATAAGCCGTATTGCAAAAAGAAAAAATTTCATGGAAGAACTTTTTTCTGTAGCTCCATCCTTTGCTTATCTGCTTATCTACACCTCAAAGGCTGAAAAATTCCAAAATTTAAAAAGTAATAAAAGTAATTTTTGAAAGGCAAATTGATAGGGTTGCCATACGGTATAAAATTCACCGTTATAAAAACTAAATATTTTCAAAATTTTTGGCTCTTCATATCTTCTGAAAGGTTCAGGTTAGATACTTGAAATTTTGGGCGAAGTTAGATCCTTGGAACTTAGCTTAGTAGAAATACGATTCGGTTAAGACTTTTGTCACGGCCCTTGGTTAGGAGCTGTTAGAGATCGAACATTGAAATTTTGCTTTTTTTCAATATCCGCAACTTGAATACCTGTTCAAACATTCGTAATATACCAAATATTGTGTTTGAAGGTGGTCCTTAAATTTTAAGAAAGTGTCTCTAAGTTCTAGGACAAAGGAAAAATTCCAACTTTTTGTGAAAGTGACGATTTAATTCGTAATTCCTTAAAATTTTGGGCTGCGGGAGGCGGGTTTAGATCCTCGGGAATAATCATTAGTTTGCTTAGTATGGATAATTTTAAAAATGTGCTTTTTCAGAAACCTTTGGTTTTTCTAATCACTTCTTTATTTTTATTTTGAGTATACAAATATAAAATATTGTGCTAATAAAACCCGATAAGTGGGTTTTTAATATAAACCATGAGTCTACCAAATGTTATTTAGAAAAAAATAAAAATAAAAATTAAATAAACCCAAAATTTAATAAGAGTTTGTGGTGCTTTAAATTCTACATAAAGGAATAAACAAATTACTTAAAGTCCCAATTAATTTAATTTTCAGATTTTTAAATATCAGTTGAATTTTATTGCTGGTAATTGGTTTGAAAGACCATATATTGCAAGAACTCTGAAAAATGTTTTAAATTGCTGTTCTTATATTAAGCATTATTTGAGCTGAAATTTTATATTTTGCTATTTAATATTTGATTAGAATTAAAAAATAAAATTGCAATTTATTAATATTTCTTAATATTTGTATTTTAAATTATTTTATTTATTAACATTCATAAATATCAGTCAAAAATATATTTAAAAATTATTTTAAATTAAATCCATGATAAAAAAATAGAAATTTTAAAATAAAAATTTTCAACCATTTTATTTTTATTAAATTCATTAATTTTTATGATGATGTGCATGTTAAACTCACTCATAATATTTAATATAAACTAATTAACGGCGATTTTTAAATATTTTAATATTATTAAAATATAATTTAATAAAATAAATAAAGCTTTGACAAAATTAAATACTAAAATTTTTCGTTAAAACCGTTATAAGCAAATACCGTTATTTAGGGGCAAAATATGTTTTTAGTTCAGCCATTCATATTTTAAATATTTAATTTTGCCAAAGTGTAACTTAACCAGTTAATTCATCTCAAATTAATACATAATATCATAGTATTAGAGTTATAGTAGAATTAAAAGATCATTTTGAGCTCCAGTGCTCCCAGATAATCTAGTATTCAGTAGATAGAGTGTACTAGAGCAGTGCAAATAAAAATTCAACTATATAATAAGAATATCTACGGCTTTGTTACAAGGTAATTAAAGTTATCTGAGAGAAATTTTTATCCCTTGACTTATAGGTGGCAGTTTATGTGCGAGACTCAATTTTAATATTTTGGAAAATGACTTCTCAGAAGTTAATCGTCTAACTGGAATTCTAATGCGCATTCAATCCTAATAATTTTGATTCTTAATAATTAAAAGTGATCAATTCAAAATTGTTCGATACTATATTACATTCAAAAGCCTAACTTTTCCCTTAGTTTTTAATCTTTCTTTTAAATCTATTTTATTTTATTAAAAAAATATTAATAGAGAATTATTTTTAAATGAGGTTTCATGACAACAGATCTCATCTCCGAATTATGCCACTTACAATTTCATATAATTAAATATGAATGTTTGAAGTGAATATAAAGCGAAATGCATTTCTGATTAAAATAAAATTAAAAATTCCATAAATGTATAAAAGTTTATCTGGCAGAACTCTTATTTTTTTTAAATTTATTTCATTTTAATTTAATTTTTTATTTTTTATTTCCATCATTTCATTCAATTTTAATTATTAAAAAATTCCACTTTTTTAAAATGAAAAAATCTCATATATAATGCAATACTTATTTGAAAAATATAAAAATATATTATATTACTATTGAATATTTCATTTCCTTCACAATTTTTTTTATATTTTTAAAATATTTTTGAGGAAAATATAATAATAAATGCATTTTTTTCAAATATGTCTGATTTTTAATTTCTTTTATTAATTTTTAAATTAAATATAAACGTTTATCCAAATTTTAAAATGAAAGAACGAATATTATTTTAAAATGATTATTTTTTTCCGATTTTATTTAATTTTCTTAAATTAAGTTGAAAATATTTTAATTTTTGCTAAAACAATTCTTAATTTAGTAAATCTGATAAAAGTTTTAATAACCACCATCTAGTGTACACTGCTTCGCATTTTCGTCGCTCTTTGACAGCGGAGTACACCGTTGCTATTGCTGTTGTACTTTAAAATTATTAAATCCTTTCGGGTACAGCTTTTGATTACCTATTTTTTTGTAGGGATTGTGTGTCCCAGTGTGCATAGTATTTCTGACCCAAAGGAAAAGTCATTTTAATTGACCCATTGTGACGCACCAACTTTTTAAAAATCTTTACTCTGTTACTTAAAAATGCATCGAAACTGTTTGTTTACATACTAGCAGTTCATTAAACTGTTTTGGTACGATGCATGTCTAACTTTGCATAACTGGAAAGAAAGCACCAAAAAGTTTTCTTCCAATTAAAAAAAACGTTCTTCAACAGCAAGCTTATATTTACAACTTTCCTTAAATTGCTTCTGATAATTTTACACAGGATTTACCGTTATTTCTTAAATAAAATTTACTTCTCCTTCATTTATAGTTTAAATTGCAGTATTTTTAATAACCTAGTATATTATTATAAAAATTTCCTCTAAAATACTAATGAACTTTCCTTAAATATAATATATCTAGTATACACAATAATTTATATTTAATTTAAATTATGTGCACATATGGATGCATTTTAAATCTGTAACATCTTATGTAATAATTAACAACTAATTTAAAGGTCATAAAAAATACAATAATGCACCAAATAAAATTAATGGTGACAACATTTCCTTATTTATATTATTTCTTTTTCAAAGCCAATTACAATTTTAATTATATCCTTGAATGTCCTTAAAATATCCTTTTCGCAAACAATAATAATTTGTTCCTGTTTAAGTCAAGACACTTTCTTGTACTCATATAACTTGAACAGCAATTTATTAAAAAAAAACAATCAAAAATGAACTTTATAATGTTATGATCGTATTCAAAATATGATTGTGGAAATACAACTACAGTGTGTAGCAAAAAATGTCAAACAAATATATAGAATTTTTTTTATCTTTGGTTCAGGAGAATCCGTAGATTTGGAAAATGGAGATAAAATGTTATTAGAACTTGTTATAACAGCTTTTTATAACTAAGTTAATTGAATGTCAACCTTCAGTATAAATGTAACTATATTTTAAAAATAATGATTACAATTGTAATAGTTCAGTTTGTGTATCTAATATTTACTAATAAAAATCCATATAAATTAAGTTTAGGCAGATACAAGATACAGATACAGGTATAAAACTCAGGGGGTTGGTTATAAATTAGTATGTGTGTACTCGACAATGCTTAAGAAATATAAACTAAATCTTCTTATTCCACTGTTTATCCATCAACAACTGGATGTCAAAGAAAATGTATGTTTCCTGTGGGTGTGTGTATGAAAACATCAATGCATGCAGACAAATTTTTCATCGTCCGTGTCTTTTACATTTGTCCGTGTCTTTTACATATTTAATAAAGGGTGGCTGGTGAATATTACTACATTAAGAAACTCAACTAACGTTTTATTTAATCCATGAAATTAATTTTTTCTTTATTAATTTTAAAAATTAAACATTTTTATACCCTACACCTATAGAATAGGTAAAGGGGTATATTAACTTTGGTATGGTGTTTGTAACCACCTAAAGGAAGCGAACTAGATATGGAAAAGTATATATATTTGTGATCAGCGTGACCGCCTTAGTCGATATAGCCATGTCCGTCCGTCCGTCCGTCCGTCCGTCCGTCCGTAGGCACGATAACTCAAAAAATAATGGAGCTATCTTGATGAAATTTTAACTGTAGGTTACTAGGACTGAAAGTACGGCGGGGATTGCATATGGGCGAAATCGGCCCATGGGTTCGGATTCTGGACCTTTTTATCGGTTTCAGGGCTAACGAACAAATATAAAAAATCACGATAACTCAACAACTAATGACGCTATCTTCATCAAATTTGTGCTGTAGGTTACTAGTAATGAAACTACTTCGGGAATTGCGTAAGGTCGGGATTGGACCATGGGTTCGGAACCTAGAACTTTTTGATCGAATTTAGGCCAAACTAGCATAATTCCGAAACCAATGGAGATAGAACCTCCAAATTTAGTATCAGGGTGTCCCTTCCTATTTCCTAAGTGTCTTGTGAATTTGGGTCCCATTGGAGTAGTGGGTCGGGGACCAGCCACACATTTCCGAAGACCTTAAAGCATATCTTTAAAATTAATAAAGATAACAACTTGAAAAAATGTAGAAGCTTCCAATTTGCCACAAGGGTGTTCTTTACTATCTCTTGCGTGTTCCCCTAATTTGGGATCAACTGGAGTGGTGGTTCTGTACCCTCTCAGACCTCCCAAGTTTTAAAGGCTTATAATCGAAATTACTAAAAATAGTTACTTAAAATTAGGATAGACCGTTCAAATTGTGTACAAGGGTTAACTAGTACTATAAGTACAGCGCGGACTATATAAGGGCGAAATCAGCCCAACGGTTCGGATTCCGGACCTTTTAATCGATGTCAGGGCTAAGGAACATATATAAAAAATCACGATAACTCAACAACTAATGAGGCTATCTTCATGAAATTTGTACTGTAGGTTATTGGCAGCAAAACCACGGCGGTGATTACGTACGGTGAGGATTGGACAATGGGTTCCGAACTTAGAACTTTTTGATCGAATTTAGGCCAAACGAGCGTAATTCCAAAACCAATGAAGATAGAACCTCCAAATTTGGTACCAGGGTGTCCCTTCCTATTTCGTAAGTGTCTTTGAAATTTGGGCCACATTGGAGTAGTGGATCGGGGACCAGCCACTCAGTTCTTAGGCCCTTAAAGCATATTTTCGAAATTAATAAAGATAGTAACTTGAAACAAATGTAGAAGCTTCCAATTTGCCACAAGGGTGTTCTTTACTATTTCTTGAGTGCCCCCCTAATTTGGGATCAATTAGAGTGGTGGTTCAGAACCTCTCTTAGACCCCCCAATGTGTAAAAGCTTATCATCGAAATTAATAAAACTAGTAACTTAAAATTAAGATAGAGCGTTCCAATTGTGTACAAGGGTTAACTAGTATTGAAAGTATGACGGGACTGCATATGGGTGAAATCGTACCATAATTTCGGGTCCTGGAACTGTTGAAAAGTTCAAGGACTAACAAACATATATCTTACAAACACCATAACTCAAAAAATAATGCCGGTATTTTGATGAAATTTAACAGTAGGTTACTAGTAATGAAAGTACCATGGGAATTGGTTGTGGTCGAGTTTAATTTCGAAGCCAAAGAATATATTTCCTATGTCCTATGTTGCTCCGAAATCTAGACTTAATTGTAGTGGTTCAGCTATGTTCAAAGGTACTTGCTGCATTTATGTAAAATTTATTTTTATATTTAAATGAATTATATGAAAAGGTGTAAATTTTTAATTGTATTTTAGAAATACATTTATTGCATATTTTGCGTTTATAAGCTTTTCTATTAGGTATATAAACTAACCATTTAAAATAATTGCAATTTTTAAAAATTTGGATTATTAAATATATTATGCTTTGATTATCTTTTTATCACAAAATTTAATAATTAGAATTTTTTCATTTTGTAATTGAATTGGAATAAATATATTTTCATTTATTTCAAGTTTGTTTGTTTTTTAATATTTTTAAATAGATAAATTAGTAAGAATTTGTAGTATTTTTTAATAGATAGGGTAATTAGAAAATGTTTTAAGTATTATACAGTTAATTTGGTTAGCTATGTCTTACGATCAAATTAATAACAGCTTCTATGGTGTTAAAATGACTTATGGATATGTCCTTAAATTTGAACCAAATAGGTGTAGGGTATTTCTAAGTCGGTTGCACCGACTGACTGTTTCTTTACTTGTTATAAAGTTATTTTAATTGGTTTTGAATATTATTGAATTTAAATGGCCTCACGTTCAGTGATGCAAGTACAACATCTTATAAAAAAATTGTTCATTATTGCTTGATCAGCGGGAATTACCTCAATTACCGTTCGAATTGATTGTTTTAAAGCTTTCAAATTTGTTGGTTTTGTTTTGTAAACATCTTGTTTGCAATAAACCCATAAGAAACAATTGGGTGCAGTAAGGTTAGGAGACCTTGGAGGCCAACGGAATGTGGAGTTTCTAGAAATGAGTTTAGTGCGGAATTTTTTCTAGAAAGTGTGGAATTTTTTCTGCTAGAAGGTGTGCCACCGAATGTGCGCCTATATTCCCTTTTAGCGCGTATTACGGACTCTAGAGCGTGAAAGCGGCCCATTATCCAAATTCTTTTTTCTATATCCCAATCCTCCGTAATCTTTAATTTTAAATATCAATCTGTAAGAAAAAAAAGAAATGAAGAAGATTACTCAAACAAAACAAATTTTATCGCGATTTATTTTGGTAGCAGCTTTCATCAGCCACCTTTCATACTTCAGAAAAATGTACTTCATAAGCACTTTTAAACTAATAATTGAAGACTTCGTTTGATTCAATTTTACAGGGTACTGTATTTTAAGCCATAGAATTTTATACAATTTCGTTAAAAATTTGTAATTAAATTCTGAACTACAAATCCCATTAAAGTACAGTATTTTGTTTAAAAGTATGTATATTTATTTTCAACATAAGATTACTATTACGCCAAAAGATAACTTTAACTAAAAAAATTTACTAATCATCCAACATTACTAGAAGGCGCTTCTTTCGCAATCCATTTGTCTCTTCCTTCCGTACAATATAAAAATCACTTCCTTGTTATAATCATACAATGTATCAATTCATAAAACATAATTTTGTTTTACAAATACATATGTATATTATATATTATATAAATGTACACATATATACAACCCCATATAAAATACGGCAAATAGAAACTTAGTTGGTTTTAGCATGTGTGAATAGGACATTAAGTGTTCATTTTAAGATTATTTATAATATTTATTGTTGTATAAAAGCCAAAAAAAAAGTGTAAAAGAAAAATTACAACAAAATTAAAATAACAGTACATATAAACAAACAAACAAATATACAAACAAAAAAAGAAATGTGAAAAAAACAATAAGATAAATAGAGGAAAAACCACAAGGAAAACATTAAATTTTTATAATCAAGACTCTCAGTATAGGATCATATTTTCAGTTCGTATCTAATATTAAATTGGCATACATATGTACACATACATACACATATGTATGAATAAATTTCCTATTAATATATAAATGTATTTGTTTATCATAAATCTAAAGATACATAATATTTTAATCTAACTTTCGTTTAACATAACAATTATTTTCATTCTTCTCTTCTCAAATTTTATTACTGTTATTATCAAAGAAAAACAGTTAAGTTTGCTTTTCCGCTTATTATAACTGTATATTTTTTGTTATTGTTTTTTTTTTTAACCATAGATAATCTGAAAATATATGTGAATATGTGGAATAAAAACAACAACTATTTTTTTCATTTTGTATGATTTTACAAAAAAAAAAGTATCTATAGATACATGTATAGATTGTTAAATACTTCTATTGAGCGTAAAATAAATGTCGTTAAGAGAATTTATACAGACGTGTTAAAATTTATTTTGTTTGAAAATTTTTAATTTAAAAAAAAAATTTGGCAAAGGAATGTTGTGTAAGGGGAATTTACGCAAGAGATTTAAGATAAATTAAAAATTTTAAATTAAGCAATTAATTTAATTGTGACTAATGCAGTTGTGAATTGGTGTCTTCTCTTGTACTAAAATATGAAAAAAATAGTTGCGAGAATTTAAAGTGCAAAGGAAATAAAGGTGGTCTATTTTGACATGAAATTTGTCTATTTTCAAATGATTTTGGTTTTTTTTTAAATAGCTCCGTTTCCTTGGTTATAAAAGTCAGATATTGGAAAAAGGCCCTCACGTATTAAAAAAAATAAAAAAATTTGATTATTAAGTCCGAACTAAAAAATACCCCGTAAAATTAGAAGCCATTTTTCAGATTTTTTTTCCTTTTCAGCTTCTACTATAGAAGGTTTTGCAAATTATGCCATTTGGACTCCAGGGTCCCAATATATGAGGTTTTAAAAAGAAAGGCCGAATTGATTTAAAAAATTTAAGACTAACTTAATTCTAAATATTGTGATCAATTTAATTTGAAAAAGAAGCCAAATTTATCGGTAAACCAATAAAAAATCACTTTATCTTTTAATAACGGTTCTTTTCATGTGGAAAATTAACTATGAAATTACTATATGCGTAAGTATTGCCTATCTTCTTCTAAGCTTCGAATTTTATTAATTTTAATAATCTTTTACATTCATATTTTGTCTCTTAAATTATTCTCTGGTATAATTAAATATTACCATTTTTTATAACCCATTCTAAATCACCCTGTACATTTATTTAGTAGATTAATAATATTATATCTAATAACAACCATAAACAAACATAATATTAAGTGAAAATTCTGTAATATTAGTGTTGATTTAAGTGTGGGTATATAAGTAATAAAGGATTGGATTGAAGTTAATTGACCAAAATTATGTGGTAAAATATTAATTTGAAAACAATTTTGTAATATAAATTTACACAATAATAATATTTTATATTTTATGTATATGTATGTGTTTATGTAGCTTGTAACTGAATACAAGTAGAAAGTATATTCAAATATTTGTTAAATAAATGTGAATATTCTATAGAAAATTAAGAGAAATATTAAAAGTTTGGTAATATCTCATATTTAAATTGTATAAATTTCACATAAGAAAAGAAATCAGTTGTAATAATAAGAAAATAATGTGACCCGTCTGTTCCAGCATATACCAATGGAACGGGTAATATTACTTTACTAGTCTACCAGTAGAACAGTTAGCACCAAGCATCCTTGGCACAGACTTATACTTTCAATAAAGCATGTTTATTATTTTCCAACTTCTATACTATTCTAAAAATACCAAACTCTGACAATTCTAGAAAACCAGTTAACTGACTATACAGTCCTCTGAAGTTCTATTTAATAAAAATTCAAATATAAGACCTCATTTAATACCTCAACATGTAAACGTATGCTTAAAGATTCCCCAAGAAAAGTCGAAAATCTTTTCAATATTTCTTTAATAATTTTTTATAACAGTGTAAAGCTTTGGATTTGATCAATACTTTAATTGCAATGAAGAACAATAACTCTATTTAAAATTTTAAAATGGGTTCTACAACTTGCGTAGCACCTATCCTAATCCTTAATCAAAATAGCTCCATCTGTGTTGCGTTAGGCAGTTTTTGAGGGAATAAAAACATTGTAGAAAAGTTAATCTTTAATTGGAGAATAATCGCACCGACAGAGTAATTGGACAGTTGCAGCTAAATGAATAGTATTTCGATGCATATATGCTTTAATACATATCCATCACCCTTAATATACTCATTACAAACGAATGGGCAATTTTAATATTCCATCAACTTCACTTCACAAAATAATAAAAATTAAGTCTAAATGGGGTTATCCAAAAGGAATCAAGTTAAGAAAATTTGTTTAGATTTGTTGCATCTGACCTAGTTTTCAAAGTCAATTAAGGGAATTAAAACAAATTAATTTGCATTTTAATAATATTCAAAAATATTAACTAGAGGATTACCAAATCTTAGTTTATAACTATTCATCAAAATTAAATTATTTGAAAATATAATTATTAAGTATCTAATAATTTGAATATCATTATTTTCTATTCAATTTTATTTGAAATTATATTTAATCATTTTGAATAACTGAAAATAAATCTATTGAAATGATTTCATTTTCATAATTGAATTAGTAATTTTCATAAAAAAAAACAAAGGAAAATCGGAAAATATGCAATGATATAATGCAAAATTTCTGGGACAAAAGAATTTCACATTTATTATTAATGATTATGACTTTTGGAAAGGATCTCCCCATTTATTTATAGAGTTAACATACATTTTTAAACTCTTACTACTCTTTCTTTTATACTAAATAGTAAATTGTATTCAATTTTTTTTAAATATCTTTAGAGAAATGAATACAATTTGAATATAAAAGTTTTATTGAATAAAATTCATCAATTTCCATTAACTTAAATTTAGAATGAAAATTTTTATGCATTCTTCTGAATTCCTGTTCTTCTTCTTTCTTTTCATTTGCTTTAATGATTCATTCTTTCATGGATTTTATAATTTCCCAATATAATTTTTAACCATATTCAGATAAAGCTATAGATAAGGCTATAGATAAAATTCAGATAAGACTATTTATCAAATTCAGATAAGACTATACATAAAATCCAGATAAGACTATACATAAAATCCAGATAAAGCTATAGATTAAATTCACTCTATAGTTTTAATTTTGGCCATATAATTTTTGTCCAATACATATTAAAGGCTAACGGACTACTTCAATTGGTCACCAAATAGAATGCAACTGAAAAACACAATCCTCTAAATATAATCCTTAAAAAACAAATTCAAATCTTGTGTCTACTCACGCTTCAGTTATTCTGAACCTAAAGCTGTATCTGGTAAAACCCAAAAAGCTTACTTGACATTTAATAAAAGAACTTAGATCTTAGGTCCTTGCCCAACTAAGGAGCGCAAGTGTATTACAGTTTTAGTCTTTACAGTCTTAGTCTTAGTCTAGTCTGATCAAAATTGGAGTTTGTAACGAGGTGCGTCAAAATTTGAGCGTCTTACAGTCTAGGTAGTAATTGATGTAAATAAAGACATTCAATAGTACGTTAAGTAAGATCCCACCTAACGTCTTCTAAACAAACTTTCTATGTTATAAAAAGTCGAAGACATTTTTACATCTTTAAAAAAGTTGACTGAAACATTTTGAAGATAAGCATCTCGGAAGCTATTAGAAAACAAGTCAGACCTCCAGAACTGCTTTTTTCTTGTTAAGAACTTCTCTATCATCTCTGTTTTTGATAACTTTTCAGTCGCGGACACCCATTACATTGTAATATAAAAATATATAAGTGAAATATATAATTCAAAAATTCACTCGAATCAAAGTGAGCACTTTAACCGCTGTGTTTCTGTTGATATATGAATAAAGAACTACGGAGTTGAAGAAAGTCTTGTCTTCAAAAATGGTTTTCGAATCTCATATGTCTTCAAAGTATAATACAGTCAGAATCAATTACTTGTATTTAATTACAATATTTAACACCTTAGTTCTCACCTTCTTTTTAATCTTTAATGAGCTGGAAAACACTTAATTAAAACAATTAAAACTTTTTTTTTCTTAAAATGCATTTGACCCAAAAACACTTTAATGTATTCATATTTTTAAGGAAATTAAGTTTTTAAATATTTTTTTGATATGTTTATCAAAATTTAATTAAATTTGATAACCAGTTAATTAAATTTACCTTAGAAAAGGTATGAATTTCCACTTGAATGAAAACTTTTAATTAACTCATTTAATTTCCTGCTGTTTTCCATTCAAAAAAATTATATAAAATCTCAAGGACATTTTGGACATTATCCATATTATTAAATTTTGAAATTTTCAATTTTTCTATAATAGCAACATTTCTAAAATTTCTTTGCTCACTGTATTTTTTACTAAAATTGGTCACGTTCATCATCTATTCAAAATTTTTTGATATTAAAAATTAGAGCAAAAGACGGAAATTGTTTTTTTTTTTGTTATTTCCGGAAAGGAAAACCAGTGAAAAGTTAAATTGAATATTAATCTCTGAATTAGAATAAGATTTTTCTTAATAAATTCGCTGCTTGAAAAATAATTGAATTAGATGGTAAATTTCAAGTACTTTTTTTTTAGTTTGAATTTATCACGGTTTTTGTGTAATATTTTAAAATTCAAAGCAAGCATCATTGAAGTTCGAAAACTGAATTCGAACTACCACTTCAATTCATCCTAAATTTCAGGGACACAAAAGAAAGAACACCATTGTACAATACTCAAAGCTTCTATCTTTATTGGTTTCGAAATTATGCTCCTTTAGCCTTAGTTCGATTGAAAGCCTCGAGAATCATAACACAAGGTCCTTATTTACAATCCCAGCTTTTATTCTGTTTTTAGTTATATACAGTGTAAGTTTCATCACGATAGCATTATTATTTTAGAGTAATTCGGGGTACGAATGGACGGACGGACAGTCATCGCTAAAACGATTTATAAGGTAACGGTGTTAAAAAATTAACATACTTTTCTATATCTAGTTTACCCCATTCGGTGGTTGCAAACACCATACTAAAGTTAATATACCTCTATTCCTATTTTACTTGTAGAAAGTAGAACTTTCCTCTTGTTCATTTTTTGGTTCCAGTGAACAACTAGGTATTGACAAAGTTTTCTGTAAGCTCTTCAAGTTTGTCCTTTCTACAGTCAATAGTTTATGATTCCCTATATTTTAACCCCTTCCCGGCTTCTTAGGTTTCACAATCATGATAATTATTTCTCAGATCTCTTCTTTCTATTTTCCTAATTTAAGTTGAACAATTCTTATTTTTGAACCCTTAACGGAATCGAAGTAAAATGTTTCACGAAGCTTGGAATGAAATGAAAAGCTTCGAAATCCACCAATTGAAACTATGCGGTATTTTCTTTGGGTAGTTCAAGACTTAAACCAAGTATGCTGTATGTTGCTAAGTATCTTGCTGAAATGAATGTTCTCTCTTGATTTTACCCGATTGTTGGATTTTAGTTAAAATTACACACGAAATTTTTGGCTGGTGTTTTAATCTGGTAATTTATGTTGCAGCGGCTTTGAAATTCTTTGAAAGTAACAAGGGTACTACCGTCTGCAATTGAAGCTTACAGTCATCACCTAGCCAAATCTAATAAAAAGTATAGCAAATGAATAATCAAAATCACTTTGTATTATGATTGCTTCATATTAACCCGAACTTATGTAATATTACATTGATTTCTAATTTATTAAATTTGATTGGTTGTTAAAAGTTAATGACCATTGGTTTTCAATTTACCATTTTCAAACTCCTATTTGCGTGCTTTACAATAATTACAGTTTTATATAAAAACTACATATTCTCCTCTAAATATTCTCAATTGTATTTTATTTCACTAAAAACTTTCCATCTTCAACTATTCATCCATAAAATAATTAAAATTTATTTAACCACATTACCAAAACGCCTAATTGAAAATGAACTCCAAAGATAAATTATTTGCCCATTACAAGTTTCAAATAAAAAAAACTTTTCCTATTTTCAACATTTTTCCGAATCATTATTTTGAAAAACGATTCAGAAGTTTTTTGCTGCTTTTCTTTTTTTCCGCCTAATAAAATCGAATAAACACTTTTCCATGTAAAACCATAACATGATTTTTTTTTTCAATAGATGTTCAAACACAGTCTCCTTATCGAATATTACTTCTATTCATACGTAAATTTTTCATTTACTATCACTTATAATAATAATCACAATAGTCATCATCCTCATCCTTACTTTTAAAACAATTTTTGAAGGCATTTCTTTTATCAGGTTTTTTTTTCAACTAATTTATTCTATAGAATTCTATTAAATCAGAGATCTATGTAACTGATGTGGTCTTTATAGATTATTGTCCAAAATAACGTTTTTTTTTTCAATTTCATTCATAGGAACCCAGTGAACTTAACAAAGTAAAAAAAAAAAAACAATAAATTCAACCCCTTTAAATCAATTTTGTTTTAAACGATGGTTATATGGAGTATAAAAAGCAATTTAACTTATTCACCACGATAAAATAGAAAATAAAAAAATTGAAAAACTTAGAAATAATGAACAGAAGAAATGGAAGAATTAAAAAATAAAAATGGATAGATAAGTAGAATAGAATTGTGTTAAAGAGCCGTGATAGTAAGAATTGAATATAAAAGAATCGTAGTGTGAATTGAAAAAGCATCCCCAAAAAAATATCATTTTTGGAATCTTTAATAGCAATCATAAATTTCAATTTACTTTTTGATTCTTAAAACGTCCTCTAAAAAGATTCACGGAATAAAAACATGTAAAATAATGAAGTCGACACAACTTAACTGATAATGTAATAACAAAGACATTATTTATATACCTTTTAATGGAAATTTTATAAAATTTGAAGTTGTTCTGTAATACCAGATGGTGAATATATTGGTATTTTTCATTGTTTAAATGGGGGAAGTCTAAAACGACTCTTGAATGGAATACTAACCTAGAAGATAAGACTTATATGTTAAAATGATCAGAATAATCAACAATTATAATTGAAAAGATTTGAAATAATCTATTAGGAACATATTTTTTTTTCCTGTTTTACCCTTCTGGGGGAGCATAAGGCTTCTACAAAGCTTCTGATTGAGGCTCTGTTTCCGTTTCGTTAATGGTTTGTTCACTAGGCTAGATGATTGGTTTACTGTAGCTATTCCACATGATTTTCAATCTCACGCCATGTGGATTATATTTTATTTGTTTATTAGTTATTATTTTTCTTGTTTTAGACTATTAGACATTTAATTAAAAGTTACTTTTATATTTTTTTTTATATTGCTATACCCTATATATACTATTATACTGTTGAGTTTAGGCAGGCAGAGATCGAACCCGGAGCCTTTTGAATGAAAGGCCGGCGCCACAACGACTGCGCCATCGGCTTGATCTATTGAAAATATATGCCTTGTCAACTTTTGGAATTCTGCTGGTGATGCAAAAAAACATACACCTACAATTAGCTGAATCACTTTTAACATTTGATACAATATTATCAATTGACATAAAGGTATCAAATTTGGTTGATACAAAAATCAAAATTGATTGAAACCAATTTTATATTCAAAATGTCAACAACTATCAAAAATATTTCAAAATAAAAACTTTAATTCTGTCTATATTGCTTATTGCCTATAAGTTTGAGGATTACAACATTTAAAAAAACAAAAGATAAATCAAAATAAGTTTTTTTAGCAATCATCACTCCGATCACAATTCACAATATCCAAAAAAACAAAAACACAAAAATGTCATAAAAAATCAAAAGTTTTCAAATTGTTATGAAACAAAATGTCAAACTTTTATAACGCACACAAAAATATCCTATTGAACTTTTTATGACAGTTACCAGTTTTTACACAAATTTTATTGAAGTGGTTTTGTTTATGTTCAGTTTCACTTCCATTCCGTTTTTTTTTAAAAATTTTTTTTTTTAATTCCCATTGTTAAACAAACTTTGAAACAGAAAACAATGAATAGGAGAAAAGTTGAGGAAAGTTTTTTTTTTTCATTTTATTGTTCCGAATTATTAAAGGTGTCTGTATTTTCACGGTTGAAGGATAATGACATGTTGGTGGTGGAAACAAAAACAAAATTCAAATAAAGAAAGAATGGGAAATGGAAATAAAAGACATTAAAAAAAATAAATAAGGGCATAAAAATTAAAGAGCGAAAAGATTATGAAAATATTCATTCAGTTTTTTTCATTTAACTCGTAATTTAATAGTTTGGAAAGACAGTTACAAAAAAAAAAAAAACACAAAATAAAACTTGAGTTTCAAAAAAAATATACAAAAAAAAAAAGGATATGTTAAAGTTTTTTTAGATGCCTATAATAAAAGTTCAGTGTTTTTTGTTTTTATTGTTTTGCAGAGATTTTCAAACTGTAATTGTCAAATTTCAAAATATTTCAAAAACTTGTTGAAAACAGAGAAATTTTAAATAACTAAATAACCTTAAAGTTAATTTTAAATCGTGTTATGATATTTGATTTAACTTTTTAGGATTTCTAAAAGGAATAAATAGAGGATTTTATAAGAAGTATGAGGTACAAAAATTTGATAAATGGTGCTATAAAGAACAAAAACTATTTCCGGAATGAATTCAATATCAATATAAAAATCTTAAAAAACTTGATATTAGACTAATAGTTATTTGTCGCTACTCTAATAATTTTTAGTAAATTTTTATTAGATTAGAAAGACCAATAAGTTCATTATTAGTCTTTTAAATATTAGGATATTTATCTATAATGAAGGTTCAAACTTTATATTGTATGCAATAAACTTATTTTTTTTAGTAGATAATCTTAAATATTTTATAAAAAATAATAGATAATAATAAAAATAAAATTACGCATTATTATACATACCTTACATTAATCAACAACATTTTGTTTACAACTAAAACATACTTCAGTATGAATTTGAAAATCATTTTAAGCTCTGATAGTGAGAGTGATTATGAAGATTATTTCATAATAAGGAGAAGTCGTTTATTTAATATAAACTAAATAATTGAACACTCAAATAAGAATTATTAGTGACACTAATAATTTATGCTTTACAGTACTAATTTATTAGTAAAATTTTATTATTTGCAGAGAAGTTAATTATTAGTTTAAAATTATTAGTTTTTAAAATTATTTAAGTATAAGTATAAATAGACTTGGCAGATCTAATGTTTCTAATCGTTGAACATAAATTAATTACTTTATTTCTCAAACAATTGCAGTAGATTTAGATTTAATCAAGTTATTAAATTAGTATTTCAGATCACTCGATCATCTTCAGATCTTCTTATATGGTATCTCTTTGGATCTTTCATTTCTATACTTTAAATATGCCTTTAATAACTTAAATATTTTAATTAGGTTCGCCTATTTGTCAACTTTTAGCAGTTGATCTCCAAAATAGGTCGACCTTATTCTTGACTCTAAGATCCCTAAAAACTAACTGATGGTTTTGTAAGTTATGATTGTAAGCTTTTCAATTAATATTGGATTCAGATTTAATAATTCAGTAAGTCAAATATCAAATTATTGGATAAAATATTTTTTTAAATCGGTTTTAAAAACACTGTTACAATTTCGCATTATTAAGTTTTTATAAATGAAATATGACACTTTAAAAGTTTTCTGTTTTAGTCCCTTTATTTTTTAAGGATAAAATACACTTAAAAAGACCCTATGAATACCCGAAAAAATTGTATAAAAATTCAAATAAAATACACAGAGAGAATTATTGAATTTGAATTAAATAGTGGGAATCAGGAAGTGAGCATGTAACGTAAAATAACGATGAAAAACTTTTAGTTCCTTTTTTTATGTATAAAACAAAATCATAACAAATATCATAAAACTTCTTTAGATTCTTTTATTTTTTTTTTATTTTTATTATAATTTATGATTCTTTAATATATTTTTATATGTATCGCACCAAAAACTCTCCAATTGAATTGAATCTTTGGTTAGTCAAAGTTTTGTTTTTACTGTCGTCACATGAACTGAGCATAAATTTTGGTTTTTACAAAGAAATCATAAACTGCACAATAAATATTAAGTGGAAGGAATCCAGCAGATATAAAAAAACGGAAATCGGGAATCAAAATGAAGAAGTAATAAAACCTAAAAATAAGGGGTTACAAAAATTACCTTTTATTTGTTCGAGTACGGACTACCAGTTTCCTTTAAAATAAAAGTTTTTTTATTTACTTGATAAGTTTTTATGTGTTCGAAATTTTTTATTACAATAATGAAAGAAAATTTTTATTTTCTTTTTGGTTATTATTTAGTTCTAAAAGTTTTTCAAAGACTTATTTTGTCTTTCGAGCTTCAACTTGATTTTGAATATAGAAATTAAATACTTTAAAAATATAATGAAGAACTACTGCAAAATTACATTTTACCTTTTATAAGAAACTCATGCCATAATCACAAGAAGTTAAAGAATGATATTCATTAAATGCAAATAAAATCATCCTGAAGTTATGCAAAAATTGTATATTGAAATAAAATTATCCCAAAATTATGCAAAAATTGTAAATATAAGCCAATATAAATTCAAGGCAAATATTTAAAATTTCAAGTGCTTAACTCAAAACTTACAATAATTTTCAAGGCCCTGTCACGGAAATTTTAAATGTATTTGAAGAAATTTTCAATATATATTGTATGAGAAAGCTTAAATTTTTTTTAAGGTTTTTTTTTAAAATGCCAATTTTTACCAGTTTTCGTTTTGAGTTTCTTGTAGAAATTGTTACCGAATTATACGATACCGAATTTTATGTTTAAATTTGGAAATTTATTTTTGTCATCAATATTTCAGCTTTCAAATCAAAATTTTAACCTAATATTAAACAAATTTACTTTTAATGTCTTAGAGTAGATTTTGCAGTGTCCATTTCTCAATTTTGTAAAAAAATGAGAAATCTTGAAGAAATGATCCATTATGCTGGTTTAAGAGCTTTATTAGTGGCCAAAAAGGTTTTAAATTATCGAATTTTGAGACCACCTTAGGACAAAATTTTAAAAGATTCATATTTTATAAGTTATAAAGATTTAGAGCGTCATGGCTCCACTTTCATTTTTTTTCGAAAAGTATTTCTTCTAAAACGCTCTTTTTGACATGACGCTCTTTGTGGCATGATATTACCTTGTCCTAGGTTTTAAAACATTGATCTAAAGTTTGACATTGACCATTATATCGACCCTGGATTTTAATGGATTAACAACATTTTCATCCTCAAATGACTCCAGATAAAGTTTAAAAGCAAGAAATATTTTTTAAATATATTGCATTTAACATTTTTATTTTTACAAGTTATTTTTCTTTTTTAATTATTGCTAAATAACTTCAGAAAATTAAATATCAACACTCAGGAAAAAGGTTAACTAGAAAATTTTGTTTTTTTTTTTACACGTATTTCAAATTTTTCAGTAGAACTTCCAAATAAGAAAAGAAAAATAAATGTTTGTATGTTTATATTTTTTTTAATGCCATCGTTATCAACATTTTTCTCATCTCCAATAGTCATAGAAACATACATATACATATTTCTTTAATACACAAATATATATATATATATATAATCTTTAAGAATTTTCTTTTTTTGTATCAATGGTTGTTTATGTGTACAAAAAATTTTGCTTATTCAGCTGCTCACGCAATTCTTACATCCTATTTTACCTTTTCAATATTGATATCTGGCACACATTATTGCTTACAAAAAAAAAAAAAACAAAAAAAAACTTCTTAGAATGAAAGAAAAAATAAGAAAAGAAAAATATTTTCCAGATTTCATCATCTTTTTTACCTGTTAAAACATCCCACCTATTTTCAATTTCAATGGAATTTTCAGATTATCATCCAGATGAATATAAGAAAAACAATGGAAAATTTTATTATCATGGTATTTTTATTTCAAATGTTTGTATTTTTTAATGCAGTAGTCGGCCAAGTCAAACTAAAACCCAATGATACCGAATGTCCAATAACAATAATAATTACAAAACAAGTTATGTCCTTTTTTTTTTTTTTATCTTTTACCGTTATAAAAAAGTCTCCCATTTCCAGGAAAAACAAAATTATTTGGGATGAAATATTGAACGCAATAAATATCTATAAAAAAATATATGTATAAAGGGTGACTCTTAGTATTTGATTAAAATTAAAAAATTAAATTCAAAATCTGATGTAATTTTAGATTTTCAATTTTCTACCCTAAAATTTTTAATTAAATATAACTAAAAATTTGATTCCAACTTTCAAATTAATTTTTCTGTAATCAATAATTTACTTGTGGTGAATTAAATTGAAAAATTTTATAAAATTAAAAATAAAATCATATATATTTTAAAGTACAAAAATTTATTTAGTGCTAACACTAAATTAAAATTCTTATGTCCTAACACTAAACCATTTCTTGTCATAAATGTCATTTGACATTTATTAGTTGATAGAAATAAATTATTTCATTCGATTATGAGTTTTGAAGAAGAAATGATGTTATATTAAGATTAAAAAATTAATTATTATAGCAAATTTACTTAAAATAATTTAAGGAGCAAATGAATATGTAAATTAATAAATAAATAAAATAAATAAAAATTATATTTATGTGAAATTAGACATACTTTATGTTCATAATATTATTTTACTTCTAATTAGTAAAATTAAATACAATTTTTATTTGTTTATATTTTATATTGGTTTATATTGAAAGAAATAAAAAACAATACTCAATGAAGTGCTAGCACTGAAGAAGTCTGCTTGTCGTATACAAAATACTGGTATTTGTAAGATTGAAAAATTTTAGTAAAATTAAAAGAAAATTACTCGTTGTTTATTTCTTTTTTATACATTTCACTCAAAGGTGCATTAATATATTAAATATTTAATATATTTTTAATTACTGGATATGCCATTATTTCAAACCCAATGTCGAATGGAAACTTAGTCAAAACGAAAATCATGTAAACATTTGTCCACTTTCATTTAAAAAAATCGTTAGAATTAAAAAATTAAAAATGGAACTTCTGTTCAAGTATCCAAATTGCCTCTCTGTTATCAATCTGCCGGGAGAAATTATAACATTTATTGAACTGCTTAAGAAATGAACACCCTGTACATTTCCAAAAAAATATATTATATATTAAAAATATAAAAGTATCAAGCAAGAAGGCTATTACGTATTCTCAGCCGATGGCTAATTTCTTTTATTTTTAACATATATTTGAAGCTTTTTTAAAAATACATCTATAATATATCTAATTTATACAGATTAAGATATGCACAAACATTTTGAAAACAGTAAAAGTCCAAAGTCCGAGCTATAACAATTTCAACAGACATAAAAAGGAACAAAGTAAAATAAAATACAAAAAAAGGACATTCATAAAAATTAAGAGGAGAGAAAAAGGCAAAAATAAAAACAAAATTTATATTTTTTTAAGAAAAAAATATGATAAATTCCAGCCTTAAGGAAACAAAAGATTTATCGTATGCAAGGTCTTTAAATAAAAATGTGTCCTGGATATCAATATTAAAAAAATAAATTCAGAAAAATAACATTAAAAAAAATATCTGAGACATGAACTTGTAGAAGAATTAAAAATTGAAATAAAGGGGAACACGTAAAGTGCAACTGAAGAAACTGAAGAAGAAAAACTGCTCTTATCATTTTGTTTTTCCTTTTTAAAGAATTATCAGCATTTTCTCTTTGATAACAGTTAGTTACAGTAAATAATGAAAAAAATTTATCATTTGTTTTGTATACTTTCAAGGTTTATTAGTAAGTACACTTAAGAGATTTTTTTAAGAATGGATTCGCAAAACCAAAGCAAAAAACAAAACAGAAGAAAAAATAACGGTAAATTTCTTCTGTTTTGTTTTTTGCTTTGGTTTTTTTTTTTTTTTTTTTTTTGCCAACGATTTTAAATCCATACCTACGTGATTTTAATTTCAGTTTCCGAGGAAGAAAATGCAAATGTTGTAATTAGGGTTTTTTTCAGGAGTTTAAACGCCTCCAACGATTGATTTATCATACAGGATATCAGACAACATGCAACCAGGACTTTTATCCCATTAATTCTATTATTTTGCAGTTGTGGTGAACAGGATGAAAAAGAAACCATTATACATTTTAAATCTGTAAATGCTATAAATTTGCTTATTAATAATTTTGCGATCTAACGGAACCAGCAGTTAAGAAACCAGCCAAATTAATAAAGTTTCTGAACGCTATCAAATGAATCTGAAATGAAACCAAAATAACTGTATATAAGTATTGTAGTTTTAAAAAATCACAATGGTGTTTATGTGCTTCTTAGAGTCACGATAGGTATTGACCAAACCAAAATTAATTACAATAAAAGATATAAAAATTATTATCCTTTGAATAAGATAAGAGAATAAGAGAATTTTAAGAATAGTATTGGATTTTCGAAAATCTATTTGTTACTTAAGAACTATTGCCGTGAGCGTAGTTTAAATTACAATTTTATTAAAAAGAGCCTCGGTAGTTCAGTGAGCAAGCACTTGGCTTACAAACTGAGGTGGTACGGGCTCAATTCCCGTACGGGTCATGAATTTTTTTACAAATCCCCATGGTGACCAAATATAATTTAAGAATATACAAAATTTTTTAAATTTATAAAAAGTAATGAAAGTTGGTGCATAACAGTCCTCAAGGGCTACCTGTTAGGATAACACATGCTATCCCCCATATCAAAAAGACAACAAGACAGGTATTGAAAATACAATCTATCTGATTTAATATAATAATTTAAAGAAACGGTTATCTATATAATCTGACACCCAGCCTTCGATTTTTAAAAATTTAACATTAAAAATGTCTGACATTTATTTTTTAATAAAACTTTTACTTGTCACCTAAATTAATTTTTTTTTTTTTTTTTTTTATTTTGATATTCAATAATAAAATAAAAAAATATTATTTTCCATAAAATATTCTTAATGAATTCTAATGACTCTTTAAAGATATTTTTGGAATTTTTTCATTCTGTTCTTTAATATTTTTATAATATGTATAGGTATGTAATGTAAATAAAGAATCATATATATATATATATATATATACATATACTTATATGTATACATAAATATAAATAACAAAGCGAAAAATTAATGAAAACATTTTTCATTGTATGATATTATTTACGGTTATTAAGAATGGAATTTTTATTTTTTTTAATATTATATTTTCTCTTAAATTATGAGAATTTTCAAAACGATGAACAAAGAAAGCAATAGAAATTTTCTAAAATAAAAAAAAGAAAGAGACAGAACAAATTATAATAACATATAAAATAATACAACAAAGTTATTTAATAAAAAAGAATCAAACAATAGGGACATACGTACACGTTCAAAAATTATATTATTAAAAAAATGTCCTTATAACAAATAATAATCCCTTATTATCCAGATGGTTTTACATATATGCATATATGTAATATATATATATACATTTAATAATAACATGATAATAATATATTTTCTAATAATACTAAAAATAAATAAATATTTTTTACACTTTCAATGCTTTGAACACAACAAATGAACACTTGGAATGGTTTGAGTCTTTGCTAGATTATAATTCATAATAATAAATTTATTATGTAAATATAATATATTGTTCCAAATCTTTATATATACAATACAATATATTAAAGGTCACCGTACCTAATATTCAAAAAATCATTTATTATTTCTTTCTCTTTCTTACTATCTTTTATTTTCTATCCATCTCTTTTTTTGTAAGAAAAACCCAAAGCCTTTCAAAATTTAAGAAGAAGAAAAAAAAAAAAAGAGACTGGCGTATACAATATTGATACTGTAAATAATTAATAACGGTAAATCAAAAAAAAAAAAAAAAAAAAAAAAAATTAATATACATATATAAACAACTTTTTCACAGTTTCTAATGAATTTCAAGGATATTTTAACAAGGATTTGAAACATGTCCTGATAATAAGTTGGTATCAAACATAGAGTACAGAGATAAATGGAACGAGAGAAAAAGAGTGAGAGAAAGAGAGAGAATAAAGTTGATAGAAAAAAATAAGAATTAAAGAAAAAGCAGTTGACATTTTTAATATATTACCGTTCATCTGTTGTTGTTTTGTTTTTTGTGGAAGTGATTTCTGAATAATTAACGGTAAAAACACATTTTTTTTAAAAAGAAAGATCACATCATGAGAATGATAATTGCTCAGGTATATATTATATATATATATATATGTCTTGAACCAATTATTAGGATAGTAATGAAGAACAAGTGTTAGGAATTTGTAAATCATTGATTTTTAAAAGAATAAAACAGAAAGTGACGTCCTTTTAATATCTTTATTAGACAAAATTCAGTAGAATCACTAAAAATTTTAAGACAATATAAAAAGAGTTGGGAATTGATAATTTTTTTACATAAAATTTTCTAAAATCATTGAAGGTTAAAATTACAGTAGATTTGGAGGTTAGATTTTGGATGTTAGATAAACGGTTGTAAGAACAACGAGTAATTTTCTAAAAGTTCCTCTAGAGGATCATTCCTATTAGAGGACGCAAATGCAAATATTAGACCGAAGCCTGATTCAAGAGGTTCTCACAATTAAAAAGGTAGCGTAGCTAAGTTTAAACTTCCGCGGAAGTTATTTACATAGTGAAGCATTGAACATTTGACGCCTTCCTAGTATTGCATTGGAGGGAGGCTAATGATTTCTGTAGATTTCTGACTGTTCATTTAAATTCAGTAGGCCAAGCAGCGTTACATTCGAAATATCTAGAAAAAGGTAAACAGCTCCTATATACCAGCGAATCACCAGGGGAGTAAAAAGAAAACCTGGATTGTTCGATCATTAATTGACTATATTCCAGCGAGTTCTAAAAGGAGTAAAGGATGTCAGGATATTTCGGTCGTCAATTAGACATAAGACGATTTTTAATTTTGTCGGGATACCCCAGTGAAACTTACAGTACACTGTAGCTCAAATTCGAGAGTTATGTACTCATGCAAGGTCGGATGTTAACTTCATTAATATTTAATAAATGTCCTTGGAGAAAAATTATTTTGGAAAAAAACTTAAACCACAACAAAGTAAATTAAATCAAAATCAATTACAAACCCCTAAGCATTCTCTAAATTTAACATTAATTTTATTTAATGACAGACATTTTATTTGCAAAAAAAAAAAAATTCCGCTGAAATCATTTAATTTTGTCTTAGAAGTTTTTATTATTATCATTTATACTTCAAAAAAATATTTAAAGATGGTATTTCCTGGAACTTGTCAATTAATTTGTTTTTGATTAAGGTTTTGGTATATTGTTCCGTATTCCATTTAAAAACTTCTAAAATCATGCTTTTTTTCCTTTCCAAATTGTCCTCCTTCCTTCCTTCTTTCCTTCCTTCCTAACTTCCTTCGATTTCTTTCTTAATTCGATGAATTCTCAAAGTCTTTTTAACTTTTAAATATCCGATTATAATTAAATTCTTAACAATACGTAAACATTTTGCTTCATCTTTTTCGTAATTTATAAAGTTTTTATATATTTCTTTGATTATATGTAACATAAGAGTAATTTTATTATAATTTCTTTATAAACTTACTAAAGTATATATAATAATACTTTGTATATCTAATTTAACTTAACTTAATTAATCTATTGTTATAATTATACTTTATACTATTGTGCCTATTGTTTTATTGTATTATTTCATGGTAGTTTTAATAATATCTTTTATTTTTACACACTTATAATAGTCATTATATTGTAATAAAATTCAGGCCTGTAGTACCTACTGGTTTTTATTTTATATAAATGTATGTACGTATGTGTGGATACTATACAATAAAAATAATATCCCATATTATTGTTATTATACTATTTCTTTTAATTTTACTATTGAATAATTGAGTGAACATTTTTCTTTAGTCTTCATTTTATTCACCACCTCTATATTTTCGTAATTTATTAATTATAAGGCTTGTAATAAGTTATCATAACCTTAACTTATACAGCTGTAATGTAGGTAAATATATTCTTACATATTGAACTTATTTTATTGAGTGTCCTTTACAAGGCAAATAAAAATTAATATTAATAACATACTTTGTGGCTATTTTTATTCATGTATGAAAAAAGTATAATGAAAAAGAATAACTTATAAAAAATGATAATTAATGTAAAATTTTAACGTTAGTGCAATAACAGTAGCAATTTAAATCAATATATACTAGATAGGTATAAACGCGTAATCGCGCTATGAACTGTGGGATCATTGCTTAATTTATTTATTGACATATTATCTGTAATAATATTTGGTCCTACATGGTTATTCAGAATTCGAACCATATCAACCTTTAAAGAAAGGTGACAGTTAAAAATATAGGGCTTTTAGTTTCCACACTTTCTCAAAATAAAAACTCGGGCTTACGAAATGATATATTTAGATTTCATAGATGTGTTAAAAAATATGATAAATTAAAAATTTCGCCTTAAAGTATGCAATAATAGAAAAGTTCTGAAAAATAATGGAACGAATGGGATTTAAAATAAATATGGAACTAAACGATATAATGAAACACTGTATTTCCAAATTGAACAAAAATTTCGTAAATTTATAATTTTGATTCCCAATCGTTTCAAAATTTTAACCTGTACCTTTTATCGTAAAATTTTTTCATTTGAAAATTACCGTCAATAAATTTACTCTTTTTACACTGCTGGAAATTATAAAGTTACTAATATAAACTAATTAACAAATTAGTTTAGTATTTTTAGGTCCTATGGTTAAAGGTTCGATGACTTAGAAAACTATAAAACGTTATTCTTCATATAAAAAAATTAAAGAATATATTCTTACGATACTGGAACTCTCATCTTAATATCCCAATATCGTTTTTAAAAAAATTGAAAAACAAGCTGCCCAAACAAATTTTAAATGTATGTTAACATCCTGTTAAAAATTTAGAAAAATCTAAAACGGTAACGCTGATTGTGTTAATGAAAAATTTAAGAATATATTTTTACGATATTGGGGCTCTCATCTTAATAACACAATTTCGTGGTTCAAAAAAATTATAAACGAACAACCAAACAAATCTCAAAATTTATAATGAAAGCATATTTTTTTTAATGTTACGAATATTAACTTTTCATAAATAACTAAGCTTACATATTATATTATAATGCTAAAATGCTTTTATCATTTTGTTTTACACATATAAACATTCACATACATTATATGCATGGGTATTGAAATACTTATACACACTTATTAATAAATTAGTCCGCTATGTATCATTGTTTCGCAAAGGACATTTTATAAGCAAAAAAAAATTTTATTCAACTTTTTTATTTCAGTTTTATTTTGTACATTGTACTAAAATAGAAAAGGACAAAAATAAACATTAGAAAAGGATAGAATATAACAAATAAAAAATTTTATTTAAATAGAAAAATTTAATAAAGCATGGGCAGAATATCAAAATTTATACTAGAATATTATTAAAATAATATGGAGACATTTTTTGTCTCTTTCTATCATTCCCTTTTAAAGATAAAATAAAATAATTTTATTCTTTTTATTTAATTGTGTCAAATAAATAAAAAAAAAAAATTAAGACATTATTCGTGAAGGTTAATTAGGAAATTACTTATATTTTTGGCAAACTGTATGTACAAATGTTAAAAATGAAATTTATTGCAGTTCTCATTATTTAATTAAAAACTATATAATTAGTGACAGAAATTATAGTTGTAATACTTTAGGAAAAACATGGTATAGGTATATGTTATTAGGCACTTTAATAATAAGCATGGGATTTAATAAATGTTGTATAGCAGATTTAAAGGAATTCTTTATATGTATGCATGATTTAATTTTTATTTTATTTCTCTTTTGTGCTTTTATGCCAACAATGAGTGGTTGAATGCACAGCTAGGCACATTGGGAGACTCAGTACTAGGCATAGTGGGAGACTCAGAAGCATGGGAGAGAAAGTACATAAAGGAAACTAAGTACATATACTTGACTAAGTACACATGGAAGACTCAGAAATATTAAAGAATAAGTGCATCAGGAGGAACAAGAACATATGATGACTCAGTACACTCTCCCGCGTGACACATGGGGGAGTACATACAGGAGACTTAGTACACACAGGGATCTAAGTTCTTACGGAAGACTAAATACTCAAGGAAGACTAAGTACCCATAGAAGATTATGTACACATCGGAAAGAAAACTTTGCTTTACCAAATCCGTTTTTACAATTATGAAGCCCTTCAAAAAATTTCCTGTACGAAAACAGAGAGATAAGCAAGCGATGGATATTGAAGAACTGTGGAACGGTTGCACAGATTTTATTCTAGTGACTGTTTAAACATTCTAAGTTGTTTTTCCTCTAAGATTCGTTGTAAAATAATTAAATGAGTGAAATTGGAAACAAGTACAAACATTAGTTTGCTGTAATTATAAAAGATGTTCGTAGAAAGTTATCTCGATTATTTTAGCTTAAAAGTCAATATTTCCTTACTTTCTATGCCACAAAATGCAAATCACTTAAATTCCTATGACTAAGTGTCATTGCCATTCCCAAATTTTAAAATTTTAAATTAGTATTACCAGATTGACCAAATGAGTTTTATTCTAAACCATTTTTATCAATTGCTGAAATTAATCTTATAATCCCAGATCATATTAATTCATTTACGCTCAAATGGGTACAAAAGGCCTAAAAACCGATCAACTGATCTATAAGCATCAAGTGTCAAAAACGATCTGTTTACATTTTACATCATAATTCTGTCAAGAGGGTAAAAAATACCTATGTGAAATACGTGAAATATTAGAATAAATGCCAATGTGTAAGCAGTGTAAGAGCAAATGTCGAAAATAAAATTATGTGAAAAAGTTTGAATTGTACAGATAGAGTTTATTGTTTTATTTATTTATTTGTTGTACCAGACAATAGTAAAAATTGCCTGATAATATTAATCCTTTGCCGATTTGACATTTGGACTTATTTTTAAATTATTGTAATATACACTATATTTTTTTATTAGATATGATCCGACTAGGGTTATAAACCGAAACTTTTCAATTGAAGCCACTTCACCACTGAGCTAATCGTGAGATATATTGTTTATTTTCGTATATAACCAAACTTCTAACTAAAAAACTTCCATTTTCGAATGATGGTAACAAAGTCTAAATTTTTTTTTCTAATCTCTAATCCTTTTTATTTTTATCCTTCTTAGTCCCAAGATTAAATTAAATTCTTATTTTATTATCCTTTAGAATTGTAAAAACTGTTAAAAATGTTGAAACAATGTATTGCATTTTTATTATTTCACACATTGTTAAAATTTTAATTTTAAATACAAAACTTTTATTGTAAGGATTGAAGGATAATAATTCTGGTTCTATGATATAATAATATTATCCTGTGAAATACAAAATTAAATGCAGAAATTTAATTTCGTATTTCACAGCATAATAAGTAAAGATTTAAAATATCTTAAGATTCTTTATTCTATTTAACTTAACTTCTATAATATTGTGTAACTATATTTTAATATTGTAATATTGTCATATAATAAATTTGCCTTCTGAAAATTATAACAAGATGAGAAAATTTAATGAAAATTAAAGAAAATTTTATTATCTGTACACAATTTGTTACTAAATATCAAAAATTACATTAAGTCAGACGATAAAAACGCAGACAAGAAAATTGGAAAAACTAAATAGAACCTTATTTATAAGTACAAATAAATATGGGTACGTATTTAGTTGCTTCTTAACTAAATGTTAAAGTTCATAGTAGAGAATAATTTTCTATAAAATTGTGACCTTGTTTTCTTCTATTAGCGTATCAATTTTCTTTTACTACATAAGTATAAAAGAAAATAAATTGCATTTTAGTGAAAAAGTTTTTTATTTGAAATAATATTAATCGATTTTTTTGTAAAATTACTTAAAATGTCAGTTGCTTTAATTTTAGATGGAAATTTAATGCATACAATGATATTTAATTTAGATTATTTAATCTAAATAGATGCATTATATAATTTGGAATAAAATTGATATTTACTGCTACTGGAATTTTTTTAAAGGAATCTAATGTCAACTTAATGTAAACTAAATTAAATGCACTATACTAGAGTAGGTAGGTTGGTTGAAAGCACTCTAATAGTGCTAGGATATATCCCAATCAAATTTAAAACAAAGTCTCTTCAATGATCCTAGTTGCACTACAACGCTTAGTGGGGTCATTAGCCTTGTTTTATAGATATCTAGGTGGTATTAACATCTTCTCTATATGTAAAACAATTTTGCTTTCACTCAAAGTTTTCCAAAATGAAACTAGAAGCGTAACATATGCTCATCCCCACAAAATTGAACTAATAACATCAACAAGGTTCATTAAAACTCGTTTGACGTGTGCATATCACATTTGTTCATTCATATTCTATCTACATAGCTTTGTGTTTTATATGTGTTTAATTTTGTGAATCAAAGTTTTAATGCTTTCCACACTAACAAAGTTCGTATAGTTCGTGTAGTCCTTTATGGGACGATTTTGAAGCTTTAAAATGTCTTTTACTGGAAGAAGCAAGCATCAAAAAACTTTAGGGTTGGAAATTATTAAAATAATAAAATAATTAGTGGGTAACGTAAATTTATCTAAAGAACTGTAAAATTTGCATAAATTTAGGAGGAAAATTTGCATAAATTCAGTAGGAAAATTTGCATAAATTCAGGAGGAATATTTGCATAAATTTAGGAGGATATAATATAAGTTTAATTTAAGGTTTCTTTTACATCATTGATCAAAATGAGAGTACTACTTACGTACTTTAGAATCTTGAAATGTAGGTACTAATTATATTGAATCTCCTAACAGAACCTTAAAATAAACTTTTTCTGCAAACTTAAGATTCTCTGGAGACAAAAACACTCTTAAGTTAATTAATTAATGTGTTGTCATTTGTGCAATCATTTTTTTTTTTATTTTCTTCCATTTAAAAGACTTATTTCTATTCTTTTCTATTTTATACTTTAATTTCTTTCTTATTGAGTATTTCATTCTTGAGCATCAACTTCTGCATCAAACTATGATTACTTCTATTGCATTTGTGTGTGCGTGTTTTTCTGTTATTTGCATCTTGTATAACATAAAGCTCTCAAAAGAGCAAAATCTGATATGCTTAAGAGTCTGGTATAAATTCAGAAGGAAAATTTGCATAAATTCAGGAGGAAAATTTGCATAAATTTAGGAGGTTATAATATAAGTTTAATTTACGGTTTCTTTTACATCATTGATCAAAATGAGAGTACTGCTTACGTACTTTAGAATCTTGAAATGTAGGTACTAATTATATTGAATCTCCTAACAGAACCTTACAAAATTTGTTACAAAACATAATCTTTACAAATTCGTTAGTCCAAAATTACTTCAAAACACAATGCCACATTCTTAATAGGTACTCAAAATCTTTTAAATATTCTCCTATTTAATTTTTTATTTCATTTATTTAATAAAAACCATAAATATTTTAATTAATTTTTTCATTTAAATATAAAATAAAATTAAATTAAAAAAATATAAATTTTATATTAAAAATTTTCTCAATGTACATACATATTATTCTTTGAAATCAGTTTGATTGTAAATCAATTCTTTGTTTGATTAAGTGTTAATACAATTGTCGAAACAATTGAAAGAATATCAAATTTAACAATTAAATGAAATCTTTTGTTGTCAGAAAATTTTAATTACTTTATAATAACATTTATTATATATAAATTTCATCTCATATCTTATAGATACAATCTTATATCTATAAGATATTAAAACTTATTGTATATTTTCTAAAGAAAAGATGATTATATTTTGAATAAAAATATTTTGAATTAAAAATTTTAAGTTCTAAGAATTAAAAGAATTATTTATTTTAAATATGGTATTTATTATTTAATAATAAACTTGATGAAAAATCTTAATTATTTCGAAATAAATTTTTAATGAAAATTAAAAACAATTAAATGAATTATTATTTTGTATTGAAAATTATACATTTTTACCAATCGAATATTAGTTGACAAAAATTTGTCAAAGAAAGAGATAAAAACTATTGAATGTATATTTTTCTCTGTTTATCAAATTTCAAAGAATTCTAATAAAAAAATCTAAAGACTAATATCATACTAATACAATGAAAAATCTCTACTATACTTTCGATGCAATAAAGACTAAGATCGAATGACCTGCAAGATATTCAGCAGAAGTTGGATTTAAAATAAGCACAGAGAAACAAGTACTCACCAATAACCTAATAATGTCACTCTAGGTGTGTAGGCCGATAGATGGCATACATACTAATAAATGATACATCACAGAAATGTTTCGAAACGAAAAAGACATCGGGTGTGTAATGGCGAGACGCTGATGACAAAATCAAGAAAGCCGAAAAAAAACATTAGGAGAATCTTAACGGTCCGCAGTTATTAGGATCCTAACTTAACCGCAGAATCTAGGATCTCCAAAGAATACACAAACTTATTCATACTATATGGATGCAACACATGATTTATTCCAAAAAGAAAATCTAGATGATACAAGAATTTTTGACCAGATGTCTGCAAATTATCTGTAGTTGTTCTAGCCATGAATAATATAAAACTAGGATCTGTGAAATAGACACAATAACAACCGACAGAGCTAGTTCAAAGAAAAAGAAGGTATGTCTGAAAAGCCCAGTCCTCTGATGAAATCCTCAAGAAAAAACCAAAGTAAAAAATCTTATTACTATACAAGAATAAGAATAATTACAAAAGAAGTCACAGGGTCAGGAAACCCTGGACAGAAGCTAAGGCGCTTCCGCAAAATAAGTGTTAGTTACAGAGGCTTTGTGGAGCCATATGATACTTTAATTAGTAGACTAAGCTAATGAAAAAGTATAACTATTTTAGAAATAGAAAATCAAATTCAGTTTAAAAACTGATTAAAGTCCACCTGTCAATGAGCATAGAATGAAATCAATGGCAGTTTTAATTAAAAAATGTCTGAAGTTCCTATTTAAAAATTAAAATTTTTTTATGATTAATTATCCTATAAGCTAAAGTGTTAAATAAGTTGGTTCTCCAAATTGTTTTTTTTTTTTTGGGTTTTGTTTTGAAAAAAATAAAGAAAAACTTCTGAAATTTCCATTCTTAATTAAAATTCTTTTTTTAAAATTGGAAAACTCCATACAATTTTTCAATCGATCATCAGTTTGTTCATTTTAAAATAAACTTTTTTTGCAAACTTAAGATTCTCTGGAGACAAAAACACTCTTAAGTTAATTAATTAATGTGTTGTCATTTGTGCAATCATTTTTTTTTTTTATTTTCTTCCATTTAAAAGACTTATTTCTATTCTTTTCTATTTTATTCTTTAATTTCTTTCTTATTGAGTATTTCATTCTTGAGCATCAACTACTGCATCAAACTATAATTACTTCTATTGCATTTGTGTGTGCGTATTTTTCTGTTATTTGCATCTTGTATAACATAAAGCTCTCAAAAGAGCAAAATCTGATATGCTTAAGAGTCTGGTATTTTTATTCTTAAACATTTTTAATTTTTATCCATCACCATTGGGGTGTAGTTTCGAAAAATGAACTTTAAAGACTGTAAAGTATTATAAGATATATTATGTAAGATTTGATGATAATATCGAAAATTGTTTTGAATTTGATATGGCTAGAAATCCTCGAAAAGTCATCCAGATTTGCTGCCCGGGGATCATCTTCAGTCGTTGATTTTAAACCGAACAAAAGCGCCTCCCCAATAAATCTTCTATGTTGTTCTAGATAGAAGATGTTGTAAACTCCGGAAACCATTATTTTCAAGTACCATGGAAACCATTAAAAGCACCTTAACTTTGCGTAGTTTTTTAATGGTTACTTTAACTGAATGTAAATTATGTTAATTTCCAAGACGATTCCCTCAAATTAGGTGCATGTATTAAAATTTATAATGCCACTTTTCAGAAGTTACTCCAATCAATTTAAATCATTTACGAAATAAAAATTTTTGGATTGCCATCGAATGTCCTTTTTTTCTAAAGTTTTCTTTCATAATTTAGACCACGAGGCACTAACAAAAGTCTTTTTTCTTTATTAGATTCTTCTTCCACCCTCTTCCTACTGCTTTTGGGAAGTCAATTTATTACTTCATCATGAATTAAAAATTACATTAAAAATTTAAATTTGAAAGTTGGGTTTTTTTTTTAAATTTAATCCTTTATCCTTTTTTTTTTGTTTTTGAAAATTTTATTATCCAAAGTGCAGTGAATGAAAATGATGGATGAATAGTTCTTCGCTTCGCATCAATTTTTCTTAATTTAAATGAGGTGTAAAGAAAATTAAAAAAAAAATTGGAAGAATCATCCGTCATAAAAACCCTTGAAGGACAAAAGAAAATAAGTTTGGTAATTTTATTGAATAATGACTCATGCAATTTTCAGTCAAGTGTGGAAAAGGTTTTCTTTGCAATTTTACTTAGACAACTCTTAAAATCGAAGATTATACTGGTTAGATGGTGATAATAGTCCTACAATTACTATAGGGAATGATTTTATACCTCATCCCTAAGAAAATATTTCACATCTCTATCCTCAAAACCAAACTCTGCACTTGTATAAAAGATCCCACTCTAAAGTTTAGTCTAAGAATAGTGGTTGTTTAGTGGGATAATGTCATATACTATGTACAGGAACTACGCACAGTTCTAATAAGTAGTTTTTGAAACTTTCCACTTACTTCATAAAAATACAAAAATGCAGGAGTCACAGAGAGTTGTGTGATGGAAGAAATAATCTTTCCATCGCTTTATTAGTTGACTAATTTTCAATACACCCATCTTCTAATAACCACCAAAACAAAGGCTTTTTTAACCATCAAATTCTTTCCAAAATATTTTCAATAGCATTTTCTTTGGAACTTAACATAACCTCAATGAGTTCCAAATTTTCTTAAGTTATCCACTTTGTTATTGTCCCATCACTCGTTATTTCTTTCGTTTTCTTTGCTAATATAACTGTGGGTCTATTGTTCTTATAATACAGCGAATTTTTTTTAATAAAGTGTCAAGAATTTTTTTTTTCACTCCTTTTACCAATTTTTTTTCCAAAAGAAAGAGAAAGGAACAAATAATAAGAAGTTACAATTACTTAGTATAATTAAATGTTAATGACTTTGTCAAAATTACACTACAGGAATAACAATGATGTCCTTAATATAAAAAAAAAAAATATGAAGTCAACAATATTTAGCAATAAATTAGAATTGAAGTGTTTTTATTTTTAAAATAAGTAAACTAATATAGGAGGAAGAGACTTGTACAGTGATGTAAAATGTAATAGAGGACAAATTGTAATTTCTTTGTTAAGCTTATAGATTATTTTTATATTTTTTGTTAAGTTATTTTTAAAGTTATTAAAGAGGAAGTATTTGATTTCAATTTTGGTAGTTCTTATTTTTCCAAAAGAAAGATGGAATTTGGAAGGTTAGCTTTGTACAACCTACGCTGGGCTGATGCACCTCATCTTCCATTTCATGAAACTAAAATCTCTGTTATTTATCTTAGTTTTTGACTGAAACGTTGATTAGGACGAACATTTTATCTGCCTAGCATATTATATGCGGCGATATTATAACCCCCTCTATTCGAGAACAAATGAGTTTGAGGGCTGAATTGAGAAACTTGAGATTTTTAGAACTTTATTATATATCATGTATTCCATATACTGGAAGTTAAAGCCAATTGACTGTGCTTTTTAATATTAATGTGATGGAATTAACAGTTAAACCCAGATAACTCACACTTTTATCATTTACTATAGTATTATACTGTTATTATTACTTAATCAATTAATGATAGTTTGCTCCAAGTGAATTCTTAACTGAAGCTTATATTAAGCTAAGATACAATCGAAAGGTATTTTTTACGGAAACGTACTTCTACATTATGATAATTTTTATCTTAGCCAATTTTTTTTTAAAACAATTTAAAATTATAATACTTAGGTTAGAAGTTTGACGATCGGTGCTTGACGATCAAATAAATAGTCAGTTTTAATTGCATAAATAAAAGCGTTTCCATAATTAACCAAATTAATTTTAGATATTCAACAATTAAAAGTGAAGTAATACAGATCAAACCTCCTTCTAGTGTTCTTTTACTAAGAAGCACTTATTATTCCAAAGAAACTTGCTAGGTGTTGCTGAATTTTAAATACCTGCCTTGTGAGCCTCCATTTTAAAATTACATCTTTTACACTTGCATTTGTACATTTTCAAAGAATTTCTCCTAAGAAGGTAGTATTAGAATTTAACGCACCTGCCTTGTGGGCCTCCATTTCAAAAACTAAATTTCGTACACTTGCATTAGTACATTTTGAAACCATTTCTCCTAAGAAGGTAGTATTAGACTTCAACTCCCAAAGAGTTCACAATGATCTCGTAAATTGAAAATCTATTACCAAAACCTTTACAACAATTCAAATCCCAATGTCTATGGTATCAACTTGTTTTTTTTGGATTACAGACTAAAATTTGTCAGAATTACCAAGGAAGTTGAAGAAAAAGGAAAATCTTAAGAAAAAAAAGAAATCAAAAAAACGTAGATCGGATATACGGAAGAAGAAACTGATTAACAAAAAAAAGTATTAAAAGTTTTAAGAGAATTAAAAAATTGTCTGCTCTTTAATAATTAAAACCAATTTTTGCCATTTTTATATTTTCAGCACAAATTTTTTTTTTTATTATTTTTAATTATTAAAGTGACAATACCAGTCGTTAAATATGAAACTTAGAGGAAAACAGAAGAGTTAAAGATAATTCCAAAAAAAAACTGAAGACTAAAAAAATTATCCTGTTTAAAAAAAACGATATAATAATTACTATTATCCTTTTAAGGATTCTTAAATGGTCAGTTTTACTTAAATAAAAGCCTTTTGTTTTTTTGTGTACTTTTAAAAATTTTTTTATTTATTTTAAGACCTTAAAAAAAGTTTAAGAGATGTACATGAGGTGCTTGAAAATATTGTGAAGAAAACGATTAAAAAAGATTAGCAGTTTCCGTATTTGGTATGACTTCAAAAAGGACAATTTTAAACTGATTAAAATTACTTATGTGAACATCTTGTAAAATAAATTTTTTGATTTTTTTTTCTTTTGGACTTAAAGTTTTTCAACTTTGGACTACATTCGGCTTCTAATTAAAGTTTTTTTTTAAAATATTAAGAAAATTTTAAATAATTTTGCTGTACTTTATGTTTTTACTTCAAAATTATGTTTTAATCTTTCAAAGGATTTCTTAAAAAGTTTTTTTTGAAAAAATTTTAAAATATTTAGCAAAGAGCTTAAAAGTTTTTCTAAATTTTCAAAATTTACTTTGAAGCTTCATAAATATTGGAAAATTAAGTATATTGGAAAATTTCTTTTAGACTTTAGAATTTTATTTGATTTTTTCATTACTCCTGGGTGCATAGGGCTTTCACTAGACATTTCCATCTAACTCTGTTAGTGTTGTTGTTTTCGCCATCTCCCACTTTGTACATATTAGTTTCATTATCTCCATTTATTTTTCGTTATTTGATGTGTTATATTGTTCCAGGGCAGAAAATTATCCAACATATTATCTAAAAAATTTATTTATGAGTAGCCTGTAGCCTGTTATGTGTAATAGACGATCTTGAAGTTAGATCGTCCTCGCTACCATACATTAGAATACTTTTTACGCATGCCTCGAAAATCTGCTGCTTGGTGTTTTTGGAGGATTGCGAGTTTCTTTCTACAAGTTGCAGTCTACCAAACGCTGCTGTCGCTTTCGACACGCAGTGCGCAGTGAACCTTCTAAACATGAAAACAACAACGCAAAGTCTTTGAACATAGCTTCTAGTTTCTAAATATTTACTGTAAATCAACTATTGTGTGTAAGCATGTATTCCGGTTTTACAAAATCGTCAGTATTTTGATGCTCACTTTCGTACTAGTGAGATCTTCAAAAGAAGTTTCCAAAGGAGGAAACGTAAATTTGGTGTATGAGTTCTTCTTCCATGAAAAAATTGCAGGTTTTAAAGAAATATTAAATAAGAATGGCAGTTGGTCCTTTATGACCTTTAAATTTCGATTAATGTGAATTTCCCAACCTTCCATTTTCAGAATACGGGCCAGAAGCAACAAACTTATTAAAAATTATTTGAAAATCGATTTTTTATAAGAACTGGTGGTTTAACTATAAGGTCAGCGAAAAATTCCCTCGGTAGAAAATTTGTTAGGCCTCATTTTCTGTTATGGAATAGGTATAAATTCCTACTAGAAGTACTTCTTCTTAAACCTTATCGGAAAACTTCCTGAAAACTGGGATCTTCGAAGGGATAGAACAAATGTTTTCCGAATGGGATGGAAAAAAATATTTCTATTAAAGCAATTCTTGTTATTTATTTCAAACAGGAGTTTTTCTAGCTAAAAAAATATCTAAAATGAACCACCTAAACCATTGCCTTCTCTACAACATCTGCCAACACCTTAATAAAATTTATTCACTTATAGTCAAAACACAAATCATCAAAAATTCAAATTCAAATTTCACATCTGTTAAACATATAAATTCTAAAAAAAGACTGAAAAAACCCAGTGCAATAATAAATTTTAATTTTTTTCTGCAGAATATTGTTAACAATAAACACCAATTAAAGTTTTTCGTAAAATTTTCAACCGCAAAATGATGTTTTTAACCATAAAATTACCATATAATTGGAATTAACAATTAAACATCATTTAAAATTGAACAAGTCCTAATAAAAAATTTATTTTTCGAATTTTTTGCAATTATCATCATAACATAAACTGTTCATAATAATTGTGGTTATAATTCTACATTACGTATAAATGTTCGTATATGTGTCTATTAAATTAAATATTAATATACACAATATTTAACAATGTTTTCAACTTTTTAAATTATATACCATCGATTTTAATATAATTTTGTATCTATCATAAATTATAGTTTTTAATAAAAATTTCCCTGCTGTCATAAGTGTATAATTTTTTAAAAATTCATACATAGAAATAAAATATTAATAGAGAAAGATATACAACAAAGCAAAGTCATAGACAAATTCAAATTTATTAACCGGATATTGGAATTCCAAAAAGCAATTCATAATAATAAAAGATGTTGCCTTTGATATTTAGTTTTGCCTTTTGGGTCCACTAATAGGCAGAATAAATATTATCTTTCCACTTATCATTGCTTTGTAAGAAACGTTTATCACATCGATCATGAAATCATTCGATTTCCTTATAACAAAACGAAAATAACCTCTTAGTCAGGAATTACAGTTAGATAGCATTTTCCTATTGTCCTCCTCACCAGATCCTCCTGCTTCCACTTCTAAAAGCAGGGACAGGTATAGGTGATCGTTTGGTTTGAATTCTTCTTCTCACCCGTTTCCTTTGCAAAAGCTAATACCTTTTCTGGATAATTTTTTTTGATGAGCGATTAACATTAGATGGTACATGCTGGTACCATGCTGATATCGGATTTTAGATTAGTTCTACTTAATTTTAAACCACTATTTGCGTGTTTCTTGTTCAAAGTCTTAGGTTCGTTCTTCTTAATTAAAATTTTTGCTTTATTTTGCCGCACAAACCTTCGGTATGTGATGATCATAGATATTAATATGGGTTGTCTCTAATTTACATCTGGGCTGGAGCAAGATTCGTTTTTCTTAACGTTAGTCTTTGCTTTCATTTGCACTGAAAGGCCTCTTGCATATGAAAATCAAAGATACAAATAAAGTCTGCCTATTGTCTGCATCTGGATTGAATACCTCCTATAATATGCTGCAATACTAAATGCGATTTTCGAATCGACTCTACATTCATCACTTTCTGTGTTTTGTGCGGATTGCACCATTCATTTAACTTGAGGCTAAAATATTTTCATTTATTCATTGTAATATCTTGTATCTATTGAATTCAATTATTGATCCAATTTTCAAAATGTGTAAATATAATTTTAAAGTTTTATTTATAGAAAAAAAAAATTATTTTTAACTGGTTCGTTGTATTTTTATGCCTAAGTTTATCGATCAAAATGAACGTTATAATTCATTATTTATTCAATAAAAATGATTTTACCGTTATAATGCTTATATGGAAATTATTTTTTTTATTTTTATTCCGCCATTGTCACAATTAGAACGATTTTTTATTAAAATTTTAACATATGATGTGTTATACATTATATTGATGTGATTAACGGTACATTTGAAATTTAATTGCCCCTTTAAATATGCAATATTATTATATGTAAATAATATAGTATAATATTTTAAAAGTTTCTATAAAATAAACAAAACAAATCCTTTCGGTGACCACAAATGCAATTTTTAATATAAAATATATAAAATAAACAATATTAATAAAATTGAAGTTTAGTAATAGTTTCGAAGGTTCAATGAACCTGTTAGCCGATATTATTAACAAAGCATATCTTCCACCCTGGTGTATTCCGTAATTCACTTTTAGTACTAAAATAATTTTTAGATATTTTCTTATTGGTCTTTCAAATAACGGAGGAAAGTGGTACCTGACCTATCTTCAATACTTCAAAAGATTCTTTAAAGTTTATACCAATATTAACATCTTTAACTAACTATTATGGCATGGCCTTCTTTTTGAACAAAACAAATATTCATGCTGAAATAAATATTTTTTACAAATTGTAGGATAAAAATCTCATTTACTCACGTCTTCAATGTATATTTGCAATAATTCAATAAAATTAACATATTTTTAGGAGTAAAATACATATTTTATATAAAACAAGTTTGCTTTGGTTCAAATGAATATAACAATGTTTCAATTAAAGTTAAATTATAATGGTAGAGTATCTATTATTATTATAACGGTATATTTTGAGAGCGATATAATTTTATATCAAATTTTTAATTTATTTGTATGTGTGTGTGTGCAAACGCTGAAAAACATATATTTATATCAACAAAACAGTTTTATTTTAAAAGTTATAAAATACCCCAATAGTATGCCAATTTTATATACATACATATATATAAATAATTTTTGTGTGGGATTCCAGTTGATTAGTATTGAATTATAATGCAATTTTTAGATACTTTAAAAAATTTAACAATATTTTGTTTTTTTGCTATCTATTGGGGATTAAATTTTCCAAAAAAAAAATGCCCTAGTATTTATTCCTTTATTTAATTAATATTTAGATAACATTTTTTTTGGAACTTTTTTGGAAAATTTATTTAATTTATTGAAGGTTTTTTAATAATAAAGATTAAGCAATTAATCCAAATATCGAAATTTTTTATTACATACCATTTATATCGAGACGTGTTGAAATATCAGATAAAACAATCAAAAATAAATTTATTGCGTATTTAAATCAGGGATCATTTTTAAAAAGTGCCACAAAATAAGGATTTTAACAAAATTATCTCCGCAGTTCATCTGTTTCAACACATAAATTATTACATTAGATAAAAATCGATTATAATCAGGGCTGATTTAAAACCATTTCAGTACTCAAGCAGGAAGTTCTGAAATTATGTGTCACAAAACAAAAGTTGTTGAGATCACCTAATCGTGTAATAGGTTCTTACTATTAAAGAAGCTTCATAAACTATATTTCCGAATCAAATGTAGATGAGAAAAGTTTTGCCAAGAACTTTCAATGATACCCGACTTGATGATGTAGGACATATATAATATATAAGTTAATGAAAATAAAAAATGAAGTGTTTAATTTCACTCTAAATTTTATTCTATGGAACACAGCAATTTTTACATTTCTTTTATTAAACATTATAAGCAATACATTACACGTTATTGCATTAATATTAATATAATAATGATATTACGATGAATGCATTTAATATTGTGCAATGATTAAAAGTTGATTACATTAACATATTTGATTAGGGCATTAAACTTTATTTAATGGTTTAAATTTGATTTCTGTAAGTTGAATAATTTTAATATTGTTGACTGTTCACTTATATGCAAATAAATCTCAATAGAACTTATAAAACTTAAAAATAGGAATGGAATGCAAGCAATGGTATGTTTTACAAATTGCATTTTTCCAACGAATTTTCCTACATTTTCAAGTCATAGAGTGAAAACAAAATATGATCTTTTAAATTGATATTCATAATCCTATAATCCTAAACTTCAAAAATTCTCAAAAATTCTTTCACATCCCTATCCTACAAACCAAACTGTATATTTGTATCACAGGTACCACCCTGACGTTTGATTGAAAATATTTAATTTCAAAATTAAAAATTTCCCAAATAACTTGGAAAATGCAACTAATTACAAGAAATCAAACAATCTTTTCAATTCATTAAGTCTTTTGACTAAATTTTAATTAAAAAATCTTTTTATGAATTATTAAATCTCAATTAAAACACTAAAGTTTGTTAATAATGCATTAATGTACTTTCTAATAAATCACTTAATTAATACTTTTGCAAAATCAACACAAATGATTTTAGAAAGTAAAGATATTCTCTTTGACTAATAAATGTAAAATTTGTTTATATGGTATAATATATAAGTATATTCATGTATAGCATATCTGATTTCGCAATAACATAAAATTGTTTGACAAAGTTGTAAACGATGATTCAAAACACAAAAAAAGCTCTCTCCCTTTCAATAAAATATTCTGAACATCTAATCACTTTTCAATAGAGTATCAATTTCTTTTTTGTAATAGGTATCAATAAAGAATTATTACTAAAAAAAAAAAAAAAAGGATAAGTTATTCTTGCCGATATTAGGAACAATAAAATACAATATAAAAACGAATCAATAATTAAGGATAGCTGCAAGAGGAGATAGGAAATTTTAGCACAATGTAAGAAAAGGATTAACAGAATAAGATGCTTATATCGTTTGTCAAAATGTCAATTTCCTAAATTTTGACACTCAAAATGTCAGTTTCTAATGGGAAAATGTCGGTTTTTGAAATTTATACAGAGGTATTTTAGAGTTGGTTTCAAAATTTGGTTATCCCGTCTTTCCAGATTATTTATATATGCATTTAACTAATTTTTTAATCGAGACTTTCTCCACATCGACTTAGAGTTGGTTTTAAATAACGGGGTTTTCCCTCTTTTCAGAATATGTATACATACATTTAACTTTTTTAATTGAAACTTTCTCTGCGTCGACGTTTTGTACTAGTTATGATTACAATTAAACCTAAAAAATCTAATTAAAAATATACACTATTAAACAAATCTTAAATTGGAGATCCTAAAGTATAATAGAATAATATCTGGGGGTTTTGTAAGACCTAGCTGTACTAAAATGTATAAAATATACCATTCTCTGTTAAACCTATTATCATGCCCTCACATACATATGCATTGCCAGTATATAAAAATTGCATATTGCTTAATCAATGTTAAATATTTGATGGAAAAATTCGATAGGTGTTATTATCAGAATCTATAGTAAGACTCTAAGAAATGAGTACATTAGTAATAACAAAATCGGTGATGCAGAAGCCCAATAATGCTGAAATATCTACTTCTGTTTCTCCACCTTAATATAATACCATTATTACTATTAATTATGCGTTTATTTAGAATTTTCCAGCATTTTCATATTCATAATTCTGTCTTCAAAGTTAAATTATCAATTATATTCCTACTTCTTTTTAATATTTAATATTCAAATCCAGGGTATAATCCTCTTCCCAGATCCTTTGATTTTAATTTAAAAGATGAAGATAGTTGTCTTTTATTAAAATTCCTAAAAAGGTTCTCTTTTAGAAAAATTTCTTAATTAAATTTCAAAAATTCGAATGAACTAAATTTACAATTCAAAACGTTAAGGGTGTCTTGTAATACCATACAAATTTTTTTTTAAATCCTTAAAAAGATAACAAAAAATGAAGAAGTAAATCAACTATAAAAATTCCAAAAAAAAAAAGACAAAAAGACATAAAAATAAAATAAAATAAACAAAAAAAACTGAATTACAGTTAGTTTTGGCGGAAATAATTCTGTTATTTTGCTTTTGTAGTTGTGGTGTTTTTTTTTTTATTTGAAATAATGTCCCTTTTGATTGGTGGTTCATTCGTTTTTTTTCTTTTAATACTTTTTTATTGTCAGTGTCAGTTGTCTTTCACTTAAAAAAAAATTATTAAGAAATTTATAAATGGCAGAAATTCGACAGTGGTAAAAAACAAAAAGACAGCAAATAAAACAAACAATGAAACCATTAATCATAATATTTTATTGGAATATTTTTTGACAAAATTGTCCACTTTTGGAATTATGTCATTATACACAGACGCATATGCTATTAAATATTATATTTTGGTTTTTTTATTTGAAATAAAAAAAATTTCGAAGAAGACATTGTAATTTACTAAGAAATAAATTGAATAAAGAATTGATTACATTGACAATTTTTATAATCCTCGGGGTATACTCTGCTTTAGGTACAATGTATGATCTTTTTCAGATTTCCCTGAGAAATACCTTAGGTCACGTGATGAAAACCTATATGTGTACGAGTTGATGTCAGGCACATTAAGGACTTCAAAAAGTCCTTTTATAAATTTATGGACGCACTTATTTAAAAAATTAGTTCTGGGGCCCGTGTAGCATTCTCATATAGCATCATCATTAAAAACTGGGTCTATGGCATTTTACTGAAAAAAAAATACCGAACGAGAAAATCCTGAAAAAAAATTTTACTTTAAAATCCCACCTACGTATTATACACATATCCTGTAAAAGGCTCGTAATTCTGATTTTGTATCCAACCCTAAAATCCTTTGTATAAATTTTATATTAAATTAAGAAAACTTGAAATTCGGGACTCTGTCGCATTCAAGCTTTTTCCCACAAAATTTAAATTCGAGATTTTTTCATTCGGATCCCAAAAAAATTTCTTAAAAACCCTAACCTAAGAATAATTTTCTAGATTGGTAAAATTTATTGAAAATTCAGAAGTGCTTCCATTGCAATATCCTTGACAAACAAGATATAAATATGAGAATATTAATATATTATTTATAGTTAATCTATAATCAATGGACATCAAATGTATAAATTTGAGGAATGATAGGAAAAACTACTCGTGCCACAATATAAAGTAATTGAGAAGTTTATTTTGATGAGTTGTCACAAGGACAAGAAATTGTAAAAAAAAAAAGAATTGTTAAGTTGTTGTTCTAGAATTTTTCAAAGATGGATAAGTTTTATGTTTTTTTTTTCGAAATAGGAGGTTATAAATTTTTTTGAAGTTCAGGGTTTAATTAATTGAACTGAAACAACTCTTTAATAATATTTTATTTTATTTTACTATAAAATTTATTTAAACTTATGTAATTTAATACAACAAACTCATATTTGAAATCGTCCTTAGAACAATTTGTGCATCTGACTGCTTTAGAATGAAAAATGTAAACAGAAATCCCTGACTCTGCAAACATTGATGTTCAGAAGATAGGAGTTCTGTGACTTTCAATATTTTAGAATATTGCACTAAAAATATTAATCATAGCTCATACATTTATTGTACATCAAAAATTTAATTCTAATTTTAAAATATGAAATTTCGAACAACAAACAACCGTTAAACGTTTCATTTTTATATTATTATTTAATTTTAACGGTAAAAAAATATTAATTTGAAAAAATGCCGGTAGATGAAATCTAATTCATTTTGCTTTTTCAAAAAAAATGGTTGTTGTATTTGCTAAATTAAAAATGAATTTAATTTTTATCCAAAAAAGCTTTTGTAAAAATTTTTAAGCAAAAGCTTCAACGGAAATTTGGGAAATTTTTTACTTTAGTGCAAGCCCTAACTAAAAGATAATAAGTTTTTAGTGAAAATGGAAAAGCTGTTTAATGTTGGGAAATAACTTTAGTATCAATTTAGTAAGGATTATAAATTCCAACGGATTTATAATTAAACTATAAATAACGGTAAATCTTTTTGAAATTTAAAAATTGTAAACTTTAATGAAATTTAAGTTTTTAAATTATTCAATACAAGAACGCTTTTTAAAAGCTAATTTTTTGTGTATTTATTAAAGTAAATTAAAATCTATAACACATACTAAGGACTGTAAAATTAAATATATTTATTATGCAGGATATAATATTTGTTGATTTAATAAATTTGACTTTATATTAATATTCCATAAACGGCTATTCTACGGTTTAACTAGTATCCGCGTAGGACCAAATGACTATATATAAAAGATAGCTGGTGTTGCCAGCTTTCAAAAAATATATAGCTTTAATGGCGCATATTGTCCTTTAAGGACGAAAAGGACATTTAAAAGTATCCTTGTTATTTTAGTCTATTTTACAAAAACCGTTATAACTAGCAATCTGTTCAATATATATATATTAAATCAAAGTTATTAATTAAGATGACGGTCTGGAGAATATTTTAACGTTTATTTGAGGACGATAGGTGCTGCCCTTTTGGAGATATTGCAATTTCAAGTGAAAATTTAAAACAAAAAAAAAAAAAATTTTGAACTTTCAAAAAAACCACTATAACTATGAAATTTTCAAAAACACCCTGTATTTTTTATTATACTGTTAGAAAGGTCTTTTGACACTCTTTCCAACGGTATATAATAAGTATGGTATATGTTGATAAATAGCCTCACCAGAGAACATGATTGAAAAACTGACACAACAATTTTATTAAAAAATACATTTTCATAGCTTTAGCGAGCAAGAATTTTAGAGTTTGTTACAAAATCAGAATTATACGCTTTTTCCAGAATATTTATATATTTGTATACGTGAGATTCTGAATTAGCAGGGATTTTAGAGTTGGATTCAAAATCAGGGTTTCAATAATTTGTTTAGCGGGGGTTTGGGGGCGGCAGCCCCCACTATTCTTAAACTTTTATTTGTTGAAATATGCATGTAGAAAATAATTAGGAGAGATTTTATAGTTGGCTACAATTACAGGATTATACGCTTTTTCCAGAATATTTATACATATGTATACGTGAGATTCTGAATTAGGAGGGATTTTAGAGTTGGATTCAAAATCAGGGTTTCAATAATTTGTTTAGCGGGGGTTTGGGTGCGGTAGCCCCCACTATACTTAAACTTATATTTGTTGAAATATGCATGTAAAAAATAATTAGGAGAGATTTTATAGTTGGCTACAATTACAAGATTATACGCTTTTTCCAGAATATTTATATATTTGAATACGTGAGAGTCTGAATTAGGAGGGATTTTAGAGTTGGATTCAAAATCAGGGTTTCAATAATTTGTTTAGCGGGGGTTTGGGGGCGGCAGCCCCCACTATTCTTAAATTTTTATTTGTTGAAATATGCATGTAAAAAATAATTAGGAGAGATTTTATAGTTGGCTACAATTACAGGATTATACGCTTTTTCCAGAATATTTATACATATGTATACGTGAGATTCTGAATTAGGAGGGATTTTAGAGTTGGATTCAAAATCAGGGTTTCAATAATTTGTTTAGCGGGGGTTTGGGGGCGGCAGCCCCCACTATTCTTAAATTTATATTTGTTGAAATATGCATGTAAAAAATAATTAGGAGAGATTTTATAGTTGGCTACAATTACAGGATTATACGCTTTTTCCAGAATATTTATACATATGTATACGTGAGATTCTGAATTAGGAGGGATTTTAGAGTTGGATTCAAAATCAGGGTTTCAATAATTTGTTTAGCGGGGGTTTGGGGGCGGCAGCCCCCTCTATTTTTAAATTTTTATTTGTTGAAATACGCTTGTAAAAAATTACTGTTATTAAAAAATATTTTGTCATTAAATTTTGATTTTTGGAATTTTTTTTGTTTGGAATTATTTTTTTTGGAATTATGAAAATGGAATTTCGGATATGGAATTTTTTTTTTGGAATTTCGTACCCAACCCATTTATAAACATATTAAAATTTTTTTTTTTTCAAAAATAAAATTATTTAATTCATTTAAAAAGTACGGCTGAAAAAATTGTAAAACATATCAACATTTTTTTTTATGCAAAAAAAATTACAAAACAAAAAATTTTTTATTTCATAAATGCTTATATCTTCTAAACGCTTTAATATAGACATACCTTATGTATGCCCAAATTATAGAAAAAAATAAGAGCTTTCCAACGATGTAAAAATATTTAGGGGGTTTCCCTGCAAAATTTTGAAAAATATGAGTTTTAGAGAAAGGATGTTAAAAATTTTTTTTTTTGCAAAAATTTTCAATTTTGAACTACAATATCTCCAAAACGGCAGCACCTATCGTCATCAAATAAACGTTAAAATATTCTCCAGACCGTCATCTTAATTATTAGCTTAAACTTAATACATACATATTGAACAGATCGCTAGTTATAACGGTTTTTGTAAAATAGACTAAAATAACAAGGATACTTTTAAATGTCCTTTTCGTCCTTAAAGGATAATATGCGCCATTAAAGCTATATATTTTTTGAAAGCTGGCAACACCAGCTATCTTTTATATATAGTCATTTGGTCCTACGCGGATACTAGTTAAACCTTAGAATCCCCCCATAAACTTAACCTAAAACTCAATATCACAAAGAAATACGTAATGGTAGATGTGTAGTCTCGGAAAATTGGGACTGCTATATGGTCCGTAATATTCAAATACAACTTATCAAAATTATGCAAGGTAATAATTTAAATGCAACTCACCAGAAAATATTGTTAGGTATTCTGCTCCATCTGCCCGAATTTCCCAAATTTCGGAAAATCTCAAATATTTCTAAAACGTTCAATTCTTAAAACTTTTCATTTAAATTTTATAACAATTTTTTTTGAAAGTTTTCATTTTGAATAACTAGGCATATAATGGAAATCGAATTAAAAATGTACTCAACAACAATTCAATTTATTTCCATAAGTAAATTATTATTGTAATCTTTAATGTTCAATTAGAAATGTGGTAATTTACTAAATAATTCATTATTTGACTAATTTATTTTTAACATAAAAACTCTTAAAGCCCCATATAAAATAATAAAAACTTCACAAAAACGAAATTGACATGTTTAATATCAATTCAATGTGACATTTTCATTTTAAATACATGACCTCATATAATTGACATATTACAATTAGTATTACATAAAATTTTGCAATTTTTGTTTTAATTTTGTTTAAAACAAAGTATGTACTCGTATTATGTACTAAAAGCATTGGTTAATTGTATGCAAATAATAATGTACAGTATTTAAATTAAATGCAGTGCTTGAAAACTTTAAAATAGAAGTAATAATGCCAAAGTGTACCAAAAATGTGCCAAAAATATGTGTCATAATCTAATCAAACAAATCGAATAATAAAAGTATTCGTTTTAATTAGTAATTACTAACGCCTTCAAACAGTTTGTTTGTATTGCGTTAAGTATCCGTGAGTGATAAAGTGAGAAATTTTTGGAAAGAAATCTCGATATAGACAAATAGCTTGTCCAACCACAAATGCATCAGAAAATTAGTATTAAAAAAAAATTTTTCTAAAGTAAATTGCTAAAATGAGAGAAAGTTCTTCCATCTGTTAACTTTAATCCAGCAATTTACTTTTATATTACAACACTTTTTAATGAAAAAATCTTCCATCAATTTTTGGTTAGTGAAAATTTTCAATATTTTAAACTTCAAGCATTAAAAGAAGTGTTTCTTATACCAGCTATTTACTTATATATTTAAACGGTAACACATTCCTAAGATCTATTATCAATTTTACAATTTAAGGGGTTAGTTTCACTTTAATAAAAGTATATATTGAAAGAAATATTTTTAATTATTTTTATTTTATTTTTGTAAGAATAGCTAATATTTACTAGAAAATTCGAAGTAAACTTAAATTTCATGTCCTTTTGTAAAAAATTTTAACATTACTGCAATTTGTTTGAAATAATATCAGTCACTACTTTTAAAATCAAAGCCAAAACTCAATTTACTAATTTCAAATAAATTTAACACCTATCAATTCAAAAGAATGGAAATTCTGCTGCTATACCCGTAGATTTTGATAAATTTACTAACTGCATATAGTCAAAATTAAATAACAACACCAATTCACTTTAAATATTACATTTTGATGGCATAAAACAAACGTTTACCATTAAAACATATTTTAAAAGTCATCGATTTTGTATTGTTTTTTTGTTTTGGCTTTTGGCTTTTGCATTAAACTTTTATATGAAAATATAATTAAATTTTTTTTTAATACTCTTTAAATTTATTTCTTGAAAAGCGGTACTGGTTTATAACATTAAAGTAAAAAAATTGGAAAAAATTATTTTAAAAGGTTTTCTAAATTTAATAAATTTTTATTTAATATTTTTTAAAAAACGTGAAAAGTACAGAAACGTTTAGATTTAAAAATTTAAAAGAATTCAGTATGTACATAAATAATAAACTGTATTGAATTTGTTGCTATGACAACCAACAAACCAAAATTTGGTTTCACAGTGGTTTATTTTGTTTTTTCCAATAGATTGAAAATAGCTTCAACATATAATATTAAAAACTATAATTTAAGTTCGTCCATATGTTTTCTGTAAAACTGACATTCACTGGTAAATGGTCACAGGCCTCATCTAAATTTTGATTAAACCTAACCTAAAAAATTAAATTTTAGAACACGTAGAAGATTAAATACACCTAAAATTCTGTAAAACTATTAAATTACTAACGGGAAAGCAAAATAATGAATAGTTTTCTAAATTAAATTGTTCAGCTTTCGCTTTTGTATATCGTGGCATACTTTGAACTCCACTGTCTTATTTTTTTTTCAAAGTGTCTAGAAATTTTAAGAATCTGTGACACAGTTAAGTAGCTTTTACATCTAATAGTCTCATTCGTTTCACAACAGAACCTAAAGGAACAATCATTAACCTGACTACTATTTCATTTAATTAGTAATGATTAGTTTATCTGTCAAACGAAGGGACTCGGGTTTAAATACAGGTCAGATATCATAATAGCATTCCACATTTAAATTGGAAACAGGGAATCCTACAGCTACCTGGTTCATCCATTGCCTGTTCCGACTCAATACTGAGTTTATAATAATACTCAAAATATGAACAATAATTTATAAGCTGCGAAAAGTTAGCAAATTTTTAAGCGCTTCGCGACGCTAGCCATCCTAAATGTTAAAAAAATCAATGGAATTTTTCAAAGCAATAAAAAAGAAGTTTTGAAAAATTTCAGTGATAACCCAAATCGAAATCAAAAGCTATCTGGAAATTTTATTTATAAAAATTGCCAAAAAATTGAATGTCAAAACAATCTGATGACTTAATAAATAGTATGTTATTAAAAATCTTTTATCAAAATACCGTTATATGAATTTAAATATTTTCTTCCGAAGATATAGTTCACATAAGTATATAATGTATAAAATTAATGTTCGAATACACCAGGTACAATAAAACAATAAAGCAATAAAACTTCATATTACAAACAAAAGAAAACACAACTACAAAACAAGAAAATGGCGGGCGATGGCATAACATTAGAATGTCGTTGTTATTTTACGGTACATAACTTCTATTTCGCTGAGATTTTTGTTGTTATTGTCGTTTTAGTTTTTATTTTAGTTATTTAAGTTCATATCCTATCTAGTTGTACTACAGTTATTGTTCTATTTATTCCTTTTTTTCAATTTTTTTATTATGATTTAACGGTAACAACCATTTTTGTGTTTTTATATTATTATTTTTTATTTCACATCTTTTATTTTTACTGTTATTTTTGTTTTTTTTTTTTTTTAACTATTCAACTAGAAAAATAAACAGTTCCAACATCCAGTTGTTTTACAATAGTAAAATGAACTGAATTGTCTTACAATTTGAAAGAGAGAAGAAAAAATATCCGTTATTGTTTTGTAAACTTCAAAAACATAAACGGTAAATTTTTAACGTAAATTGAAATAAATTATATTGATAAATTGTTTTTATTTTTCTATCGAATAACGGTAAAAGATTTGTATAATAGAATTTCAATAACCAAATAAAGATTATTGTGAAAATGATGATGAAAATGAGAAATGCAATTTTTAAATTTTGAACTATTAGATTGATTATTAAAGTATAGCAAATGACTTTTGAAGTTTATTGAATGATGGGCGTTAAATGAATAATCTTTGAAAGTTCTAATGAATTCATTTTTATCTTAGTTGACAGTTTGTCAATTAAGCAAATAATCGTTGGAAAATTTATTTTCTTGAAACTATTTGGAATTTTAAGTTAATAATAAAACTATTTGCACTTTGAACTTAATAATAATAAATCTTTGCTGAACATATTTAAGTATCTTTAATACTAACACTACATAAAGATTGACAACTACTACAGAATAGGTTTATAGTAGGAGAAGCTCTTCTTTAAAGTTTCAAAATGTTAAGGTATGCCTACATTTTTCGACTTTTTTTCAGTCTTTGATCAAAAAGTTGACAAACTGTCAAAAGGCTATTACTTCTTTTAAGTAAATCTGTCAAATATCATATCTTTTAATAAAATTAGGGTTAGTTTGTATATTAATATGACACCTTTGTTTTTTGAAATTGTTTATTTAATTAGATATTTAAAATTATTAAGGTAAATAATTAAATAAATCAGTATTAAAACTCATTTTTTAAAATATTGGTATTTAAAAATTAAATTAAATAATAATTCTTTTATTTTTTATAACATTGACTTACAATTTTTGAACGCTTATAGATCTTATATCATTTATATTTGACTAAAGTTTTTCTAACTTTGTTTTAAACAAATCCATTCAAAATTTGACAAATGAATAAACTTTTAAAAGTTAAATGAATGAACTTCAAAAGTCTGCAAAAGTGTGACAAACCCTGGATATTTAATCTGGGATCCTAATCAATGGAAACATAAATTACTAATCTGCGATCTATAATCATTTTTATTGGACTTATGTAATGATGATGAATGGTCATAATATTGAATTCACATAAAATGAAAATATTAGTTGTACAGCGTTAAATTCAAAATATTTATTATCTGTTTCTTTTTTTATTTATTTATTTTTTAATTTAATTTTAGACGATATTACATTATGCATTAACTTTATAGCACTATTTTTAAGTCTTCTATGTTTGGTGGACGTTCTAGCTTTTGGTTCATTTAATTTAAATCTATTCCTAGTGTTATATTTATGTATTTCTTGTCGTGTATTTAACATCCAATTAGATTTTACTTGTTTGTTCACTATTTTATGAATGTATTTAGATTTTTCGAAAAAGATCAACTGACTAATATCCAATTCTTCAGTGTCTTTGTACACTTTTTTTGTGCCACACCTCATATCTATCTTAAATAAAAATTTGATTTCTTTATTCATTATTGTACTTATTTGCTTTAGATGAAAACTTGAACAATGGCTCCAGCTTGTAATGTTGTATCTTATCTTTGCTTAAATGTAGCCATTATAAATGAATTTAGCTATTTTTTAATTACAAATCCTGATCTTCTTATTGTCATTGGTATACTGGGAGTATTCCATTTTTTATTTTTTTGACGTGGTTATCCCATTTACGAGTTTCGTTAATAATGACTCCCAGATATTTTACATTTTGTGTACTTGTAAGTGGAATATTGTTAACATTTATGTGAATTTCATCATAGTTTCTCTGTCTAGATCTGAAAATCATGTACCTTATTTTTTTTTTTTTTTTGTGTTCATAATAAGTTCATTTACATTCAGCCAATTGCTGTAGGCCTCTAAGTCATCATTTAATATAGTTTCCCAATAAAAATGTAAAAGAATTGAAGTTTAAAATTTGAATTCCTTTTAAGAATTAAAACAAATAAAAAAAGCAAATATACCGTAAAGCTAATAAATTTTTTAAAGTTTATCATGTAAACTTAATCACATATCAACAACAATTTTCATTACTTCACTAGTTAATTCTTTACAAGCCAAACTAATTATATTTAAACTACATAACATATAATATTATCTCTAAACCTAATGATACATATATGGTACCTATATACATTACTCTTAAATAGCATGTACTTAATTAAACTCTTTAACATAAAAATTTTTCTCAATTTGGAAAATTCACCCATTTAAACTGTCATGTAAATTAATATTTACAATTTTTATCGCATATGCTACTATTTTCAAGCAACGCTATAATATTTCAAATATTTGACAGATAAATACAAGATCTATTTTTTTTCTTTTTAGTATATACAAAAGTCATTCTGTCACATTCAATATGTCATTCTATTTTTAAAACAATTTTTATATCTTTAACAAATTTAATCGATTACAAGTGTTTTTTATTTTGTCTGTTCTTTTTATTCAGCTTTAAAACTTTAAAAGTGATTTTAAAAAACAAATATTTTGATTAATATCCAATAGAAGACATAAAATAAAATAAAAAACTATTAAATGTTAGCCTACAAATTAATCAATAAATTTTTATTATCAATATATATATAGTTATATGTATCTATAGTCTAATAGGAATTTTAAGGTGCGAGGCAGAATTGAACCGAGAAACGAAACAAAATAATAAAAATAAAAATCAAAAATACTTTATAATAACCATAAACCATTAACTAATTTCTTTACTATAGCTATAAAATTACTTAAATAAATGCTTTAATATTTAGTGGAAATTAATTGAACCAACTTTGTATGGTAATTGTAATTGCCGTTATTTTTGGAAATTTTAAACATTTGTTTAAGGAAATTGAAGTAATTTAACAGCACTATATTTCAACATACGTTAAAGGTTTTTCTTAAATTTGGAAAGAGTTTCTTTAAATTGAAGAAATTGTCTCTTAGTTTTAACCATTTTTGCTTAGATAATAATATTCTAGGTAAAATTTCAAATTTTGGTGGAGTTCACAATTGATTTCCTAGAACCTAAAAAAAATGGAAGGGTGAGGACAGGAGGGGGTTTGGCAGATCCATCATACGTTTGCAAAGCAAATTTAAGAACCTTCCCCTTTGAGGGGCTACTAGGTCTTAAAAATTAAAACTTTTATGCTTTTATAAAACAGTAACTTATTCACCAGTGTAAGTTTTTCCAAAATTAAACGTTAACATTGAAGCTCCAACATTATATTTCGCACTTATTAACAGGTTTTCTTTATATTCTAAGTATTTCACTATTAGTCATAATTAATAAATTGATGAAATAACTAAATTATAATATTATCATTTATTTTTATAAAAATAAATGATAAAATACTCATTAAGAAACCCTATATAATTTTGAAAATGTGCTTTTTAAAAACCCTTGGTTTTTTTCCGCACTTGTTTAATTTCTTTTTAATCAAAATTTATAATACGAGTTCGAGAGTTATTGATTTTAAGGGCAAAAAGGTAATACTTTAACGTTGCTAAGAACTTTAGGTATTAGTTTTTATTTGGATCCTATGGTATTTTATGAATTAATTAAACAATTCCCAAAGGCTTCTTACTGAGACAATGCCTCAAGGAAAATAATTACTCAATGGCAACATATGATTTTTTTCATAATTTAATAAATATATATTTAAAAAAGCAACGGGACAGCAGTTTGACGTTGTCTAAAACTAACTTTGGAACATACCTATTTGCTGTGATTTATACTTGCGGGAAGCGTCCATATTTCTCTAGGTGTATAGGGGAATCTAAGTTTATATGTAAATAATATCCTAAATCCCTCTTATTCTTTATAAAGGTTTGATATTAGGAGGGAATTTACATTTACTATAAATTTGTTCCAATTTGTGTTTTGAAATCATGTCTAATACAAACATTCGGCCCCAGGAAAAATTCGCTTAAGGGTATTCATATTAACATGACCAGTTTTTATATTAAAATTATTCCATTACATGTCTGATGAACTTATAATAAAACCATTAACATAAAAAATAAAAATTCTTAATAAATTGATTTGTTTTTTTTTTTTTTTGTTTTTTATTTTTTTACCGTTATTTTCAATAAAAAAAAAACAAAAAATAAGCCAAAAATTATATTCTGCTTTTTGATTTTTATTTATTATTAATATTATACCCGCAAAACACGCAATTTACTAATCAAATAAATTGAAAAACAACAACAGTTGGTTCATATTTCTTTCTCTCTGTCCTTCATTCATTCATTCATTCACTGCGGAAAATGAGAAAAATAAAAACACAAAATAATAAACAAAACAAAAATAGCGCCAAAAAATTTGGTTATTCTTAATAAATTAATTTAACATTCAAAGTATATTTTAAATGTTTAAACCATTAACATTTAAATTAATTTGATTATTTTATAGGATTGAATGCAGGGCATTCGCCTTTGTATATAAACAATAGTAATATTTAAAAAAAAAAAAAAGAATGTAATTTTTATAATTCCGAAGGTGGGCGTGGCCATTATTTTCAAATTTCATCTGAAGTTGATATTTAAGTGCAGTATTATTTGAGTGGCTCAGAAGTAAAGTGGCCTAACCAACATAGAATTTTTATCGTGAAAAATACATTTCAAATTTTTTTTTTAATATTTTTATAAAATGTTAACTATGATTGTGACTTTGAGCACGAATATATATATATGTTTTTTTAATTTTTCAAGCTCTTTACGATGGTGGTATTATTTTAGCGATATCTTTAAAAAAATGTGGGTTAGTCCGTTTGCCCTTTTAAAAAAATTGAAATATTTAAAATTATTTGTGGGTTAGGCCGCTTAAATTTGGGTTAGAAAATTTTATTTAAAAAGAAAATCGAAAAGCCAAAAATACTTTGTAGAATAAGATCAAAATTGTAAAAAAGTAAGTTTGTTTGAACATTTATGGATTTCTGCTAAAGTGTTCAACTTGAAATTTTACACGCATTATAACTCCTTACGAATAGAATAGATGTTGTTAATAGCACTTTGGGACCTAACAGATTTTAAAAATTATTTTATAAAGTTCTTTTGACTTTATAAATTTTGAATAAAAATATACTTAAAAAAAAAAGGGAATGAAAAATAGAAAAAGATGAAAAAAATGAAAAAAAGTGCAAGTTTCTGGGAAAATATACCAAATATTTATAACTTATAAACAAAAATATAAACAAAATATATTCTTTTTTCGCAATAAATTAAATAAAATCTAAAAATTTAAAAAAATATTCATATTATGGAATAGTTAGTGCTCTTCTCACTCACTAAAAATAATTTCATCCACGTCATTTTCGGTTTCCAGGCAATTATAGAAAAAATAATGGACTGGTGGTACGAAATTCAACAAATTCAATAGGCCTTTTTTTTTCTGATGCTATTTTTCTTCCATTTGGATACAGTAATGTATATTTTTTGATGTGAAATAAAGTATTTTGAAGGACATTTTTTTTACAATATGCATGTTCCAATTGCAAATTCTTTTCCAGGTACAACGACACCCATGTAATTTTCATATTGTTGTCCTGAATTACGCTTTCTTTCTTAACATTTCTTTTCCAGGTCTCTGGTTGTTTTTTCCTTTTGCGCGACATCTGATTCGGACCAGTTAAATCCAAGCTATATTGTGTAATATCATTGCTGATATTTGATGATATAGTGTTATCTAAAGAAAGCACATTTAAAATATTTTGTGTATTTTTTTTAATCGAGCACTTCATGTATATAATACGGACATACGTAAATACCTTATGTACTTTTATAAAGTTCATAATTAAATCTAAATTATAACTTTGCACAAAAGTATTTTGTTCTTATCGGGTTTCTTATAAAACAGTCACCTAGTATGATAAAATGAAAAAAGAAATTCCAAACTCTTATTCTTTTAAGCTTTTTAAGGTTTTCTTATAGATGGATTTGGGAATTTTTAAATATTTAATATGACAAAATGATATTTAATGAAATTTATATTTAAATACAAATATTAATAATATTTTAATAAAAAAAAAAGAAAAAAACCGGTTTTCTTATCAAACAAAACACTATGTTATGATAAATTTAATGAATTTAATGCATTTTTGACATCGATAGTAAATTTACACAAACGATGCAAATTAATGTCTTCCAATACAAAGAATTCTATTATATTTTAAAATAATATTTAATATTATTAAAATTTATTATTATTATTTATTTAATTTTTTCAATAGAAAAATGATCTAAATTAAAACTTTATTAATTTAATATATATATAGAGTTTGTCTAATGGTAATTCGTCTTAATGTAATGCCAATATATTACATTTCAATTATAAAAAGGTAATATTTGAGTTTTTCATAAATTAAGATATAATAATTTATTTATTTTATAATAAAATTTAAATTTCTTTGATAATCTGCTAAAAGAAGCTTACAAAATATATCTTTGATTAAAAAAATTAAATTCTAAGCCACAATTTTTTTTAAAGTATATTGTTTTTTTTTTAGTGTTAAAGTGGCCTAAGCCACAATGAGGGTTAGGCCACTTTTGCACTAAAAAAAATATGAAAAATGGGTTATGCCAAAAAAAATAACCCAAATGGAATAGGAAGTTGAACTTTTTAAGTTTGCAGCCTAATTCTACATTTAATTCTTATGCGATTTATGCAAAAAAAGCAAAATTTTTTGTGTTGAGGGTTAGGCCACTTTACTTCTGAGCCACTCATTTGGTAAATAACCATAGGAAGATGCACATTGCACAGCGCTTAAATTTATTATCAAAAGTCTTAAAATATTCGCATTAATCTAAAGGATGAAAAATCAACTTCAACAAAGACGCTCACTTCCAGGTGAATAGTTTCGTAAATAAGTACAATTGTATGGTATTATATTATCATTAATCAGTTTTACAACCCGTAACAAAAACGAACGTAGTTCTTTGAAAATAACACTGCAGTTACCGTTAGTCCAAACTCCAACATACTTTTGACTTCGACGATATTTGTTATTAACAAGATGGTGCAACATCCCATACATCTTCTGACACAATCAAATTATTCCATAAAAAGTTCTCAATAATTTGTTATGATCTTCAGAAATGCAAATATGAACTGACCACCAGAATTCCATTCGACCTTGTTCTAAAGGTTTATATTAAATCATTAGTTTACTGAAATAAACTGCAAACACTCAGTGACTCAAATTATTTTTAAAAAATATCTGTAACCAATATTCAAGAACAGCTGTTCTATAAATATCTACTAGATAATAATTCAGAAGAAATTAAAAATATCATGCCAAAAATTCACGATGGTACGATGGTAAATACACGCTCATAAGTTCAATATCTTTCATATACTGTAGTGCTTTTTCGAACTAGAACTCCTTTTTGTCTTGTACCCCGAAATTGTGGAACACACTTCCCCCGTTTGCGTTTTCTAATACTTATTTAGAAAAATTTGAAATAACCTTTTAACTTATACCTACTGGACTTCCTATTTAAGGCGTAATGGATATATATTTCTCATTGAAATAGTAGGTTGGATGAATTGGAATGGATATATATTTCTCAATATATTGAACATGTAGGTTGGATGCTTATCTCATTATTTTGACAACGGAGTGAAATTTTTTTTATAAGTAGGAATTTCACACTACCGGAAGATTGATCAGCCTTTATCCTTTGATTCTTAATCTTCCATTCTACCTTCCTTCGTTAGCTTCCCATATTCCATACAAAACTTCTAAATTTTCAAATCACAACTTGTTAGAAAATAATTTTAATGAGTAATTTTTAAGGAATAACAAAAAATTTAATTTCTACAAGGTATAGATAAATAAAAAATGGCATAAGAAATTAAAAATATGGTAAGGTCAAGATTATATTAAAATAAAAACTCAGTACAAAAATCAATATTAATTAATTTAAAAATAAAAAAATTGTTTTTCTGTCTTTTTTTTAAGCTTTCAAAACAAAATTAATGTGCAATATAAATAGTAATAATTAGTTTTAATTAATAGCTCGGTATATTGAATTTGTATTAGATCATAGATACCTTTATTTAAAGTGAGATATTAAAAACTTATTGAACATTTAAACTTAAAATATTCAAATATTTAAATTTCAACAAAAAAGCACATATTACCCACGTAGAAAAAAATATTCCAGTAATAAATTATTTAAATGAATTGGTAGAGATTGTTTTAAAATTTTGTATGGTAATTTATTATCTTGATTTATTATTACCTATATCTGTTAAATTTAATTTAACAATTTACAAAATACAGATAAACATATAAGATAAATATTTGAAAATATATCAAAAAGTAATAAATTAAAGAATAGTTTAAGCTGATTTATAATAAATTGTTAATGGTCAATCAAATTAATTTGAATCAACTATTAATTTGAAAGAGTTGCTGTCATGGCTTAGGAAAATTGTTGGCAATGGTTTTAATGATATTTAACAACTAAAGCTAATATTTAATGTTATTCAATTTAAGAACAATATCGTGTTAAAATTAATCAGAGATTATGTATAGGTCAGTGTTTAAGGATCTTGACGGCTAAGGGAGGCTGGTATTAAATAGTTAGATCCAGCAAAAAAAAAAAATAAAAAAACCAAGTTATAACACTAAGAAAATTAAAAACTTTTCGAATTTTCGTCTGAATTTTAAATTAAATTTGATTTTCCGAGAGGCTTTCGAACCTCGACTCTAACTTCCCCCCGTGCTTCTAAACTTTTGTAATATTTTGAAAACAATCTGAACGTGTTAAAATGACAGATTAAATCTCGAACTTCAGAAAAAATGCAGTTATTTTTAAAATAAATTTAAATAATATATTTTCTAAATTTAATCTGTGATATATAATATCTGAATGAAAAAATATTTTATAATTTAATAGTTTTTCCTAAATATATTTATTTATTTTTGTATAAACTCCTACCAGATACAATGGGGTAAGCGATTGGGTTAGATGTTCTTTTATTAGAAATAACCTGATAATCTGACCAGGGCTGAAAGCCCAGACCCCTACGATCGTTCTTTTTAAAATAATTGAAAATTCTTAACAAATTGAAAAACTTATAAATTCTCAAATTCTTTCAAATGAACTAGTGCTAGATTTTTCTTTTAAATAAAATTTAAGTAATTAAAGTTAAAATTAAATAAATTTTTTCATACATGTTAAGTGGACACTGAATTTGCAAAAAAAAAAAACGCACCCATATTTTTATTCATTAATCTTTTTAACCATTTTAGTGACACCAAAATTTATAAATTTGTAGTAAAATGTTTGAACTAATTTAAACACTCCACTTATGTAAAAACAAAACAAAATTATTTAAAAAATTTTTGAAATTAAAATAAAAGTGCACATAAATTATTTTAATTTTAGTATTCAAACGGTTTTCATACCTTTAACGTTTTATTTCGGTTTTGCGATACCGCTTTAATTCTTAAAATTAAATAATTCTTGGATACAAATAAATTATTAATAATAATAATAAAATCAAAACCACAAATTTAAATATAAAAATTTAATTAAAATATTATATTATAATATTATTATAAATTAAGTTTTTTTAAATAAATTAATATTTATAAATTGACTAAAAGGTGTTGTAATAGTCTCTATATTAGTATAAAATTTTATTTATTTGTAATAAATGGTTTTTTTTTGATAAGTTTATTTTTTATGATAATATTTAAAAATAGTTGTTGTTATAAAATAAAAATATAATAAATATTATTATATAATATTATTATTATTTGAAATATTTATTTATTATATAAAGTCAACACTATACAGGTTAGTAAACCAGAATATTTAAAAGTTTAGTGACATATAAAAACTTATTTTAATATTTCAATTGAATTATTATTATTGATATTTTATAAACTATAATATAAGTTATTTATATCTAATCAATTTTATACAATATACTCTTTTCACATGAAATTGGTCCTTTTAATTATGAAAGCGTCCACGTATTTTGGGACCCATAAGATTAAATGACAAAATTTAGAAAAGCTAGTCCTTAATTCCTATAGTAGGGGCTTTAAAAGAAACAATAATTTAAAATATTGAACCTAAATATTTGAGGTCTACTTTTATGAACACGCTGAGGATTGCGAACTTTTTTAATTTTTATTGATGTATTTGAATTCTACTATAAAATCGATGAGTTTCTTTTTTCTAATATGTTTATCGGACTGCTAGATTCCAAGATAGGGGGCTGTTAAAAAAAATCAATTTAATTCAAAAATTAAGGACTATTTGCATTTAAAAATAGACAAATTTCATGTGAAAAAAAGACTAAGGTCACGGAAAAAGGGTATATTTTATAATGCAATAAATACACTCAAATATTTAATTCAAGTATTCATTATTTATAAATACATTTTCAATTTAAAACTTTGTGTTAATAAATTTATTTAAATTATTTTGTAACTTTCCGCAATTTATCTTTGGAAAATTTGTACTTCACCACTGAACAAGCTAGACTCAATCTGAGTCTAACAAATCATTTTTATAAAAATTTCAAGCACTAATTGCTTGATAATAGAAATAAACTTCAATGATAATTAATATCATGCTAGAAAAATGACACTCGAAATTTTTGATATACATATATTTAATTAAATTACTCAAACAATCATTATAGACATTTTAATACAACTAGGCCTCCCTTACACACACCACTTATCAATAATAATATAATCAAACATCATTATTTTGGTAAGTTTTTCTTGAATTAAATCCGTATTTTAAAAAAATTTAATAGGGTTTCGAAAAGTACAAATCATACACTTATCAAAAATGATTTTTTGATAAGTGATGTGATTTGTGCAGTGGCGGCCCTGATTTGGATTTTTTACTGAAAAATTTAGACTATTTTGTGATTAATATTATCTGTTATTATCCTTTTGACTCGTACTCCGGTTTTCAGTTCTTCGAATGGGTATTAATCTTTCAACTTCGCTAATTTTAAGTATCAAATCAGATATTAAGAAAATTACAAGTGTTCATCTCTCTATATCTCTCTAATGAGCGTCTACAATTTAATAATGGTCTTAGATTAATCATTAATAGTTATAATTAATATTATTTTAGAAATATTTAATCTCCTGGTTTTGATGTTATTTATCAATTGTTAATAAATTTTCTCAAATATATTTTTGTTTTTTAAGATTTGGCTTTGGGAGTTTTTTTTTTGAAGCATGGGATAACTGATTCACACGAGTTTAAAAATTTGTTAATCTAAATAATGGTTAATATTATATACTGATTATTATATATTTATGTCATTTCTATAATATATTTAAAATTAATTAAAGTTATTTTTTTCTTTTACAGGTAAGTGGAATTTATTAAAAATTAAGACTTCAACAACGGTAAGACTATAGATATTTAAATATTAAACGCTCCTTAAAATTTTATTAAAAACAACATTATTAAAGATATATATGAAAATATTGAAATTTGTCTCCAAGTGGATGGAGTTGATAAAAATTAAGATAGTTATTTTATGAAAATAAATTATAAGATCTTCGTACGAACTAGGATTGCGCCCTAACAGCAATTCTATGTGGCAATTTTCAATTTCATAATTTTATAGCTTAAAAGAATCAACATTTCTATAGACGCAGATTTTAAGAGATAAATATGTTTCAACGCATTTTATGAATAATAAATGAATGTTTATGTTTTTAGAATATAATTTAAAAAAAAAATCAACTAAAAATATTAAAACAACTGCTTTAACTAAAACACTTTAAAAAAAAATAGCCCGTAAAAGTATGCAATCTTTTTTTAAATGAAACTGTATTACTTAAAAAAATTATGTTGAAAATTGAATAATAAAAAACTTAAAAGAAAAATAACAATTATAAAATTAAATATATATATATACACAAATGTGTGTATATATAATGCACAATATTACAAAATACTTTATTTTATAAATAGAAAAAAAATATTGTCTTTACAAAATATTACTTAACAAAAAAAAAATTTAAAATATAAAAAACAAAACTATCATCCATTCCATTTCGCTATCCTTTAGTTCCTTTAAAAAGAAAAAAATAAACAAAACAAACATGACTGATCCCCTAACAAAGGACTTTATATATTACAACCACTGATGAAGATTAGTTTTGTAGAGCTGCCACCTATGCTACTACTACCTAGTACGAGTATACCGAATTCGTTAAATTTTATGTTGAATTTTATTTTGTTTTATTTTCAATATTTCTTTTACTCTATTTGTGTGTGTAAATGTGTTTGTTTATATATAAAGATATAAAGGAGAAACCTCAGCAGGCGTCTATAATATCCTAGATGGTTATAAATTTTAATGTACTACAACATGATTACATGTACATCTTTATACGAGTAATATGTACTTTGTACATAGTACGTACGTATTTAATTTAATACAAAAGTGGACACATCATGAAAATTGAAAGAAAATATAATTTTTTGTATTTAATATCATTTAAGTGATTTCATTATTTTATAAAAGTAGTTAAATTACTGCATTTTTGACATATTTGACAATTTAATTGTATATTTGACAATTTAACTGCATATTTGACAATTTTATATAAAACAAAATACTGAATTTTAAAATGAATACTTATAGGTAAATAAATACAGAAGTGCTTAATGAATACAGTGAGTGCTTAATATATTCCTAACAACTTGCACCAAGATATAGAATAGCAGAGTCTTCAACTTTATTTAATAAACACGTTGGTAGAATGACAATAAGTGGCTAAAGTTTGAAAACCTTGTTGCCTCGCAGGATTAAATACATACCTTTGAAATTTGATTTTGCTGATGATATAAATTTGATCTCGCAGAGGCACAGCGTATGAGACCTAATCCTACTGTCTATACTCTATTGCATATATATATTTATTGATTTGTTTAAAATCCCTAATAACATACAATGTTAAGAGTGAGGGTAACATTTCCTTCATCTGCTAAGACGAATACAAATACATAAGAAATAATGAAGTAAAATCTCCAAGCTTTAAAGTTTGAATCCATATGCCACACTTATTTAAAGAGTTTTGCTTTGAAAATTTTGAAGACGTTTATGGCATAATGCTATCGTCAATATTTCGGTTTTATACAAAGGTACTCGACATAAAATAAAGATGTTTTTTTAGTTAACTTTAATTACAATATCAATATAACTGTTAAAGATTTCTGGGGAATCAAATTAGGAACTTATATCACAGATTTAATAACGTTGTTATATAGTCAGCTGTTCGATGCAAATGGCTCACTATGCAATTTATAAAACAATTTTTGAATGCTTTTGAAGATACTGGAATTAATTACTTCTGGTCTTTAATTGCCTTTAAAAAAACGAAAGAAATAGGACAATATATGTAGTAGCACCTACTACAAAATTCACAACGACTACACTAATAAATAACTTATAAATTATACCAATATATACATACACAATAATATATTCATTCTTGTGATAATGCAAGTTGGTAATGTAATATCCTTAAGATATTCTTTTTTATTTTTTTTTTCCTACAAAATTATACTTTACATTCACAAGTATAAGTATAGAAATACATATCTAATAGATGTTAGTATCTAATAGATGTATCTCCTTGGTTACATACAACTATTACTCGTATTATAAATTTATTTTATAAAAAACTGAGTGTAATTTTGTTAGTTTTTTTTTTAAACATATATCTGCATCAGCAGAATTCTATTTTTTGTACAAGATTCATTTTCATTTTTGTTTTTTTTTTTTTTTTTTTTTATTATTCTGATGGGACTTGTATTATAGTTTAGTTCGTGTTTCAAATAAACGCTCGTCTTTAAACAGTTTTTGTTATCATATGGTTTTATTTTGATTTTTTCTGTTTTTTAAGAGGAACAAATGGAAATTTAAAAGATGGAAAACCCGCTATTAATATCTTTCAGATACAATATAACCAATATGGAGGTCAGTATATCAAAAACTAAAATGAAAGGATTTCTTTTCTGCATTTTAAAATATACATAAAAATACAAGGACGAACTTAAAATGTCAACTTTATAAGAAGTTTTAACTCTGATTAAAAATTGCAAAATTTTGGAATTGGAAGATTTATTTTATGATAAAATCAAAAGTATATTGGCATATTCATTATTCTGTATTAATATTTTATTGTATCTATTTTTATTCACCCGTATCTTTGATAACATTTTGACATCGCTATTGCAACTTTTTTTTTAAAACTTATGTTTTAATGCAACTATGATGGGTTGTCGTGCATTCCCATATTCTTCAGATTCTTGATATTGGTAATAAAGCACTTTTCAACTTGTAATTTCTGATTTCCGCTCCGATCTAATTTTCAGAGGTCATGCGATCTCATTCTATTATTAAGGAATAGCATATGCCGTTGTAATACCTATGCTTTGCCCCACATTGTGCATCCCAACGGCAATTTTTTTTATTTGTTTTTCCATGTAACCCTGCGAGGGAGCATGTGGCTTCTATTTTCCATCTCCATCTCACACGCTTTCCTGCTGCTGTTTTTATATTCTAAAATGTGAGGTTGCAAATGGGGATCTCAAATGTGATTTTGGTTAAGTTCATTTAGTACTATGCGTCTCCTGGTATTGTTTTGACGTCTTCTGCCTTCTGAGGGGTTTCATTCCAAGGCCATGCGACTTATGTTGCTGTGATCTTTTCTTAACATACTATTTTTATAACTCCATTCATTTTGTTTGTTGCCTAGGTATGCATAATCTGGCTGGCCGGAGTATTCTACATATGATATGTAAACATTTTTTAATGAATACTTTCAGTATCTGACTAATGATGATGTTAGATATCACGCTTAACACGATTTTTACATAAGCTTTAAAGATTCTGAGCTTTAAAGACCAGGGTGTTTCACCATACTGGGTAAAATCACCCAAAAGCTGCCTTGGCTGGAATTTCCTAACATTGCAAGACATAATACTTCTTATTAATTTTTAAATTAATATAATTAGTTAGTAACCAAGGTGAAATTATTCTTCCATGGAATCTATCGGAATCTATCCCCTTCAATAACACTGAAATATCAAATATTTTCATTTCGAGGAGTCACAGTTTTTTAGTGAGCATTGCATAAAAACTTGTATTAAATCGTCATTTAAGTCTGACAAATGGAAATCGAACTTCGGGACACCATCCCAAACCAAATTGTGAATAAAAAATTTTATTATAAAAATAATTTATAAAGAAAACTATAATTCCAAACACGAACCCATCGTAAATTTGAACGCATGCAATAAAATTAAAACATGTTAACCTCTTACTTATCTCTAAAAAGTTTATTTGATAATATTCATAGAAATATAGAATAGTTATTTATCTCATCATTTTGGAAACTGCTTCAGCAGAAAAAACATGAACCAATTTCTGATGAAATTATTAAAATATTTATTTAAGTTATCCATGTTTTTATTTTTATATTGTACTAAAAATAAACTTATGTCTTTATGTTATTAAAATATTATTATAATTTATAAAAATTTGAAAATATAAATAAATTAAAAAATAAAAAATAGAGGGTGGTACATAAATCTACATATTAATATACAAATGAATTATATTATAACATAGTTTGTGAAGGTTAACACTTGGTAGCGTAAAATTGATCATATCAGACAATTTAGTTTTTTAAACATTTATAGGAATGTTAGACTTTAATTAACTAAAACCAACTGCATTTTTAAAACCTAACTTGGAATGGATCTTAAAAACATATGTTCCGTTTGGTTTTTAGAATTGGGATTGGAAAAGGGAAATAGGGTAAAGGGAATAAATTAAAGGGATATCATGAAGATGGATGTTCGTTTTCTTCTTAAATTTTTGAGGCTCCTACGTTATTTAAATTTCCAGCTTTGGATTCTATAATTGAGTCATATGCATATCAAATGAATTTCCATAAGTCGTTTTTCGCCATCTTATTAATTCAACAGTGTAGGGATGAGCATCTGTCATATTTCTTGTTTCACGTTGGAGAAATTTCAGAGGAGACATTAATTGTTTGATTCCTTTGAAACAGGTGCTCGTCCTTGCAAGTTATCATTAAAACAGAGTTAGTGACCAGACGGTGCGTCAATGGCTAAGAAGAGAAGTCTCTGAAGGTAATAATGAAAACATTTATAACACGGGTAGCTCTCTTTTGCACTTTATCAAGCTATCATAGCGCGGTTAAAGGATTAAATTTTTGTTCTAATGTAAAATTTTTAGAATATCAGGTGCAGAAGGTAATTTTTACTGCTTAAGGTTTATTTGTTTAAAGTTCTTTGTTAATTTAGATATTCTGTAGCATTTTTCTGTCAATTGTTTTATGATTTTTTTATTTTGCTGAGCAGTGTACAGATTTAAAGTTTTGAAAATTTTGTCTAATAACTCTTAAAGATTATTTAAAAACAAAAACCAAGCAAAAAAATACAGATGTCATCAAGTACAATCATTAAAAAATAATTTTCATATATTAAAAAAAAATATCTTTGTTGAGAGGTTTGGAATAGTTTTATTACATTTTATACACAATGAATATTATATAACACAACACCACATAGAAATTTGTGTTATTTTAGATGAGTTCGAAGGCTTCGTCTTCTTTTGTATTACATGTTTTATAAATTTTTTTAAACTTAATTCAAGAAATGAATTGAGAAAATAAATTTAAAATTAATTAATCATTAATAGATTAATTTTAATCCAAATCATTAGGTTTTAGTCGAAAAACAAGGATTAATATTAATAAGGCAAGGTCGATTTTGTCGTATAGACTGTTCTGAATCCACTGCTCGGTCTAGGATCTATCAAAATAAGGAGTTTTTCAAATCAAAGTTATTTGACATAATTTTTTTTACTTCCTTTGGATCTACCCTTTAAGGCACTACGAAGGTCTACTAATCTAAAGTCATTACATTGTTTATTTTATTATGGAAGAGATTAATTAATTCTCCAAATGATATGCGATGTTATTAAATCATTTTCTAGGCCCATATTGAAACTGGGAAATTGTTTTCCACGAATCATTATACCTTTCCATATTTTCATCGGCCATCAGTGCATCAATATTTACTCTTTATACACAACCAGTGCATCAATTTTTACCCCATTACATCTCTACCCTGGACAACTATTTTTACCCACTAATCATGATGACATCTTTATCAAGGACATTATTTTAAATTTTACGTATTATTTACTTTAAAGTATAATATAATTCACAATTACGCCCTCATAGTTTCTTTGAAAAATTTTAATGGATGTTAACAATTGTTTTAATTCACTTTAAAGTTTTATTTAAAATTTTTTAAAATGTCTTTTAAGTAATATGTGAATTACTTTTAAATTCTTAAAGATATTTTTTTATTATTTTAACAATTGTTACATGCACAAACTTCCTACACATCCTTATTCACATACAGTATACTAAAAAGATAGGTAGTATTTAACCCGTTTTATGAAGAAAGAAAGATACATTCTAAGTTCTTCTTAGTTATTATTTGAATTTTCGTTTAAAATTTTTCCTTTAAGATGACTCGTGCGTTCTTTTGTATTATTCTACAGTAATTTTAAAAACACTTTAAATATGGATTTTAAAACAAAATTTTACACTTCAATCAATTCAAAAAAAAATGGCAAAAGTTTAGAAAAAAAAACCGAAATATGGTCAATTTGATGAAAACGTGCGAAGAGTTTGGAATATTATTATTATATAATAAAAAAAATATTACAAATCTCTCATTCCTTATTTTAGATAAGTTTGTATTTGCTCTTGGTTAGAAGATTCATATTAGAGCAAAAACTTTAATATCTTTGCGCCCTATCTTAGAAAATTGCATAAAGCTAAAATTTAAGTTCTAAACTTATAAAAACGAACTATAGGGTTGACATTTTGAAGACAAGCTCACTTATCCATTCGAATACTAAAAGTATGCAGTGTTTTTTTTTTTTTTCATCCTTTTTTACTCCGCGAGTATCAGCATAGGGCTCCCTTTTGACATCTCCATCTCACCCGGTTTCCTGCTGCTGTGTTTGCATTCTCTCAAGTGAGGTTGCAATGATTGAGCTCGCTTATTATAGGTAAAACCTGATGCTGATGTTAATTTCAAGGCCTGCGTTAAGTGCTAGTCTTTCCAATTGTTCCAGTTTGGACTGCATATCGCTGACCTTGTGTGCTAGAAGATCTATGTCATCTGCATAGTCTAGATCTTCTAAGTGGCGATTGAAGCTCCATGTAATGCCTCTTTTTGCAAAGTATACAATCTTTAACGAGGAAACCACTTTGATTATAAACTTCCTTAGAATGTCTTCTTCAAATTGCATACTCAAACGGTGAACATACTATCAATTAATAAAATTACTGAGGACCGCGGTTGATGTCATGATGATCCTAGATAGATGATGAATGATCAACCGAAGACTTGTCTGATTCTCGATAAGATCACAAATATTCAACTGGAAAAGAAAATTCATGAAAAAGGACTATTTCATTATCAACGAAAACGCCAACAATGGCAATACTACGTCAGTTAACTCATCACCTTCTTAAATTTTCCACTATAAATCGTGAAATAATTTCCAAACCCCTTTTGATACCGCAGCACAAGCTCATATTTGTGAACTCCTAATAGTAACATCTGAACTCCTCATACTAACATCAGTACTGAAATGACACCTTAATGCACCGTATATTTAATTGTAAATAACAGCTTTGCAAAACATTGTGACATATATTATTACAAAAAATTAATACAAATTATTATTATACTTTTTAAAAAAAATTTAAAAAACAATTACTGAACATTTCTTTCATATTCTTTTACTTAAATTACACTATCAACTGTTTTTTAAAAATAAGTAATTAATTACATACAATAATAATCTCTTTGTATGTGTGTTTTTTATATGCATGCAACATAATGATAGGATATTAATTTACCGAGACAAAAGCGAAAAAAAAATAAGATAATTATCATTTTATTAAGTTTTATTTTTTTGATTTCATATTATATTGCATAATTTTAGGAGAATTCCATTAATAACAGTATTACTTAAAAACTATAATTTTTTTCCAATTTTAAATTAAAAAAAAACGCGAATGCGAACGCAACGGGTTATAATTCAATTCTCTATAATTAAATTTTTTTATTATAGTTTTATTACCCCCACCCCTTTGTTAACGTTCTCTTAATCCATTATAAGTAGAAAATGTAAGAACCGTAAGAACATATGACTATACTCGTACTATAAGTATAGAACTATCTACGTGATGCATTAAAAAAGTGATTTAAAGTTTATGGTTATATGTTTGTTTTTTTTTTTTATTCCTAGTTTAGGTGTAAAAAAATTGCACCATATTGTAACAGTCATTAGTTTAATTTAAAAAAAAAAAAAAAAAAAATCAACAAATTACAAAGGAAAAAGGAAATGGAAATAATATCAGTTATTAAGACTCATAAAGTAATCATTAGTAACAGTTACTTAGAGACAGCTATATTGTAATTATATTATACAAACATTCATTAATTTGAGTCTTTTAATAATTAATAATTCATTTTATAATTATATGAAAATGATATTATATAAAAATGCTAACATAATAATTATAAATAATTTGTATAGTAAATTACAATAACTAGGTATTGAGGAAGAAATATTAAAAATTAGTAATTTTTTTAATATAATTTTTATTAGGAATTTTAATTAAGATGAAAATTCTTGTAATGATTATTTAAAAGAATTTAAAAAATTTTTCTAAAAAACAATTTTAACCAACATCAACAATTGGAACCCATTCAATATGAGTCTTCAAGTTTTATTAATTTCAAAATTTTTAAGAAAATTGAGTCATAAAAGTTTAACATATGGGAGTCATATATTTGGAATTACAAATCATTACAACATATCAATATTGTCCAAATTATTAGTACAAGCCGTGACAGCAGATCTTCCTATCTCAGTTTCTCTATCGTTCGAGTCCCTTACATAAATTAACACGAAATTATTTCAATTCAGTTAATTAAAACAGATATGAAATATTTTTTAACACCAAACATTTTACAATCCTATTGACTAGGATATAAATTTTGCACCCATTATATACATGGGCCCTTACTATTGCAACAATCCCTTACCACTATTCAAATAATAAAAAAGATAATTACAGGAGAACATTAACATCTTTCTTCTAAATATCCCATCCAAATCTTTCACATCCTTTATAATCTTCTGATCAATCTGTACACTTTTATCAAAGTGCATTTTCATAATTCTCAAAAATCCTTTCGCATTTCTATGCTTGGAATCAAATTGTACACTTGTATGTAAATAGATCTCACCCTAAAGTTCGTTTTAAAAATGGTGACGATTTTGGTGTGTTAAAGTCACTACACACTATCTACAGGAATTGCGCTGAGTTCCAATACATGGCTTTTGAAGCTTTCCACCTGTCTCGTGAAGGATTTTTAGTCATCAAATTCTATGGAATTAATATAAATGCGGATTTTGATGCAAAAACTTTATCATATGGTCATTTGACCAGTAATAATCGTTTGATTAAATACGACCCTGTACGAGGATTTTATTACAAATTATTTACAAATCAAAAAATAAGACTCAAATATAAAAAAAAAAAAATACTCATTGGATTTCTAAATACTCATTATTAAAAATATTTTGATTATTACATACATTCATACATAATCGAACAAGCAAAAAAATCTGTTTCAATTTTGCAATTTATTATTAAATGTAATAATTTTTGCAGGGTTATAACTTATAAATATCCAGTAACTTATTCTCATTTTTTTGTTATTTCAAATATTAAGGAAAATTGAACTCAATTTATGAGTATTTTCTCCTTTTTTTGCACAAAAAAAAAATTCAATGATTTTTTAATAAATTCTCTCTTAATTAATTTATGATTTCATAATTTGTACTCTCTTCAGATTTATTTCAGATTTATTTTTTTTATTTCACTCTGTTTGTAAACAGAGAAAAAACTATATTTTTTATTTTTTTTTTTTTGTTTTTATTTTTTATTTTATTTTGTTTTGTTGTTTTTTTTATCCCGTATTTTGGTGTCTGTAAAATCAAAACAGAGCATGTATTGCGCAAATTTTTATCTTACAGATATTTTATAGAAAATTTTACTTATAGGAAATTTATTTATTTTTATAAAAATATAAAATTGGTTTATTTTTTAAAGTAAATAAATTATTCTAATTATATTTTGATTTCGATTAATATTGTATTTAGCAGGGTAGGTATAGTTTTATATAATGTATACAAAATTATTTTATCTTTAGATTAATGAATTTTCTACGTGTATTTCTCCACATGTATCGTATGACGTAATTGTGATTTTGCCAAAATTTTTGGACAAAGAATTTGGGAATTACATAATATAAATTTTGAAATTAATTAATAAATGATTAAATTTAATGTTCACTTAATTTAGTGTTGATATATAAAAATTAAAATTGGTAATAGGTTAATGGCTAAATTTTAAAAATATTACTTATGAATTTAAGGTGTTTAGTCAACTTGTCACTCTTGCCAATAGAGGCTTTCTTGTAAAGAGCTCTCGATGCTGTGTTATTTGCTATTAAAACTAATCCTAATATGATCCTACATTATTTTATAATCCCATCAGTGGCATAGTGGTAAAGTCTTCGATCTTTCAATCGAGGGGTCTCGGATTCAAACCAAGGTCGAACCACATCTAATAAAGAAATATATGGGAAATATCATAATAGTTTAATGTAAGAATTTCAAATTGCAAAATAGACAAAGTACTATTATAATATCAAGCAATATTTACTATTTCTAGTACTACTAATAAATAAATAAATTATTATAAATCATCAATTCATTCCAACTGGATTGCTAATCCTAGGACCTGCGATTGCCTGAATTGCTTTAAAGTTTTTATGTAATATTATTAAGACGTTAAGCAACCTATTGAAAGTCTGATTTCGATTAATACTGTATTTAGCAGGGTAAAATTTTTTACAATGTATACAAATTTATATTATCCCTAGGTTAACACAATTTATAATTATTTTATCAATTAATTGAATTTCCAAGTTGTAAGAAAGTTGGATTTTAAGTATCCAGCATTTTGTGTAATTACTTAAACTTATAATGTTTTTGACTGCAACTCTGGCTGGGGTATAATTTTAAAGGAGTTATTTATGATTCACAGTTATTCCATATAGAATTTCCATGTTCCTAAATTCTATGCACATAATTTCTAAATTTATAATCATTTTTATTAACTTATATGGGGTAGAATCATTTATTCAACTATTTAATTACTTAATACCACTTGTTGAATATACATACATATACACATCCTTTTCCTCCTTTTTTTTTTTGAGTACAATTTTTTCAAATTTATATCGTAATCTAGAAAATGGGGAATACAGTAGAAACTTAAAAAAAAAAAAAGTTAGAGATAGTAGCTATAGTAATAATTTGTATTACTTACAATAAAAAATTATTCAATATAATTTCCTTGATTTCCGGGGTGGTTTACTCTTTCTAAGAGTAAGATATTTTTTCAAAATATTATAATAAATGCAATTAGAAGCATTTCAAATTTTAATTATAATTAAATTTATTAAGATTAGTTAATTATAATACTTTTTACATTATTTTTCATTCAAATGTTTTACAAAATTCTTATATTTATTTCAAATTAAAGCTATCTAGGAAAATCACTCAAAATAATTAGTTTGAGTAAAATATGAGTTATTACTCAATTTTATACATAACTTTTATTTATAAACTAGCTAATTATTAATAAAACATTTTCTCTTAAAAACATAGACATTACGAATATTCTCTTATCAACTTGTTGGTTATATTTTATGTTTCATAATTAGTTTTTACTCAAAATTTCACTCATCAATGCGGTAGGTGTTTACATACTATTATTTTTTGTTATTATTAATTTTTTTTTATATAAACATTGAAAAACTGAAAAGGAGGACAGCTGAAAAAACAAAAGTTACAAAAAAAACTTTAATTACAAAAATATATATATAAAATTGTATGTTAATATCTATATATATATTTCTCATCATATATACAAATAATTTTATAATGAGTTTTTATTATATGGAAAATTCCTAAATTGTAAATTAAATTTTGTAAAAAAACTTTCAATTATAAATGGTGGAAAATTTTTGTAATTAATTATAATAAAATAAACTTAATGTATTTCATATTTGATTTAAATTACTATTAATTCATTACGAATCTCCTGGGATCTATTAAAAATTCCAGTACCTCTATATATAGAATATACTCAAGAGAGATATAAAACAAATATTGTAAAATAATAAATATGATCAAAATGAGCTAAAATATTTATTTTGATTTTTTTCTGAGTATTTAAAAACGTCATAAAATTTATTATTATGGTTTAACAATCATTATCAATCATCATCATTACTATCATATATCAAAACATCATATTTATATAATCTTTTGCAAATCTATTCAATTTTATTACAAAACCAACAAAAATGTGAGTGGTTTTTTCCAACATTTTTCACTTTCAATTCTCTCAATTTTTTCTGTTTTTTTTTTTTTTTATTTTTGAGTTTTCCATAACTGGATTTTTCTGTATCCACATCATCATCATCATCATCATCACCGTTACGATAATCATTATCATTAAATAATATCAAAATACAATATACATAATATTATATACTCATTATAAGTATCGTATAAGTATCAACCTACACATACATACAAAAAAAAAGTTTCCTTTACAGTTTAAAAAGCAAAGTCAAAGCAAAACAACAGAAAAAAATTAAAAAATACAAAAAAAAAAAAAAAAAAAGAGTTTTTCTGTCTGTTGTATATTTATTTGCCAATTGCCAGTATGTTCTAAGCGGGCATGAGAAACGGTATTATTTTGCTTTTCTAACGGAGAAAAAAGAAAAATTTTTTATTAACCGTTATAAAAAAAAAAATACAAATTAATAAAAAAGAACTATTTAATTTTTTATTTGGTAAATTTTGATAAAAAAAAACCAAAAAATAAGACAAAAAAATCATTTGATTTTGTACACAAAATAAAGGGATTAAAAATACAAAATAAAATAACGGGAAAAGCTGTATATGGTGTATATAACTGTTTTTAATTAATTTGAACACTTTTACTCTTCTTACTTATCAGTTAAACTAATTTACATTGTACCTAAACTCTACCCTAAAAAATATTTAAAGTGTATTAAGGTGTAAAATATATAAGTGAAAAAAGGTATAAAAAAAAATTCACTCAATTTTATAACGGGATAACCAAAATTTTAAAAAAAAACAAACTGATGAATACCCCGCAATTTATATTCGAGTCGCGATAAAATTAATTCACGTTTTTCGGTTCAATAATAAACGCGTATTATACGAACTTTAATAAACTGTTTTTTTTATTCAAAAATAAGGGACAGTACGTAAAGTTTTCAATTGAATTTAAAAAAAGGGTGCACATATAGTGACACTATACAATACACTACTTTCAAACTATTAAATATTTCCGTTATAAATATTTCATTTCACTTTATAATCAGTTAATAAAAAACTGAAATACTATTCAGTTATACAATATTGTACATATTATATTGTATATCCATAATATTATGATCTAAATTGTAATCAAGTTAATTAAGACCTTTTTTACAAAAAAGAAACACCGAATAATTTATAAATAAAAGGTAAATAAAACAACAACAACCAAAAACCAGCATATCTTAATCAAAACAATCAAAAACCTTGAGAGTAACTGATACTCAATTAACACTAAAAAAAAAAATTCAAAAAAAAAACCTGTAAAAAAAAAAAAAAAAAAATTTGAAGCGTGATAAAACTAAATATTATCTATCAGATAAATTCACAAAATCAAAAAAAAATTCAAAAATACCGGTTTATTACCGTTACAAATCAAAAAGTAATTCACGAGTTAAAATGCCTACATAATATATATGTATATAATACATCAATATAAAATATCTTTTATTAAATTCAATTTCAAAGACAATCTTTTGCTGGTCCAAAATTAAAAATCTAATAAAAATCGCGTATTATTTCGCGTATATTTAAAATTCAAAAAAAAAAAAAACAAAAAAGTTGTGATCTTTTGTAAATAAAAAAAAAACTTGAAAAAAAGCTCTAAAAAAAATCTAATCAGTAATTGATCGCATATTTTTATTCGTTTTTTTTACCTGTATCTTTTTTTGTAGGTAATCAAAATCATTTTAAAAAGTCAATAACTGTTTGTTGTGTTGTATTGAATATATTAAAAGTTCAATAATAAATCTAAAACTAAAATATAAAACTTGAATTAAAGTCTTTTACTAAATAGTGCACAGTATTATATATAAACACATGTACATATTATATAGTTACACAGGTATAAATGCGTACATTTTAAAAATTTACAATTTACCTTTTAATAAATATCTATAGATACATCTATAGATTAAAAAAAAAAGCTTTGCATTAAATTGCATAAAAACTTTACTTGTTTTTTTTTTTTTAAATCTAACGAATAAACGTTTATTCGCTATTCAAAATTGAATCTGTAGATTTATTATACAGAAATCTAATCTAGATTAAATTCTATAGATAAAAAAAATATAATATAAAAAAAAAATTGTAAAATTTAAAAATTAATTAAATTCGGTTTTAACGAAAAAAAAAAAAAAAATAAACACAAAAATTAAAAAAAAAAAAACAAACCACATTTTTCTCAATAGTGTTTTGGTTTTAACAATTATTAATTTTATTTTAGTGGTTTTTTTTTTTTTTTAAATAACTACTTTGAAATATAATAGGTATCTTATAGATTCAAAAATATGATTAAAGTTTGTCAACTTATTTTTAACTTATGCTTTGATGGATTATTTGATTAAATTATATTTGTTTTTGTTTCAATTTTTTAAATCTTTAGATTGAAATTCAATTGCAATCTGCAGATTGAGATACATTTTATTTTTTTAAGTTTTAATTAAAAAAACTGAATTAAATTTAATTGGAATTCGAAAATTCGAAGAAAGAAAAAACTGTTGTTAAATATCTGAAAGATATTTTTAAAAAACAATTTAATAACTTTATTTATGAAAAAAAATAATTGGAACTTATTGATTATTGAAACTTATTAAAACTGAGAAAAATTAGTCGAACGCGCGCGTGTTTAAAATTAATAAATATTGCAATCGAGCGGTATATTGCTTTGCTTAGTATAACAGTTTTTTTTTAAATCTCATGTAATTTTAAAGTTTTATGAAAAAAGAAGTAAAAAAAATTACAGAAATAAAATTATATAAAATAAAAAAGTTCACAAAAATTTTGTCTAAAATTATTAAAAAGAAAACAATCTTAAGATACGTAATTGTGAATTAAATTTTTTTTTTCAAAATTAAAAATTGAAAAAAAAAAAAATTATAAAAATAAAAATAAAAAAATAACATAATAAAATTCAACACTATTTCAATTGTAATTAAAATAAACAATTTTTTTTCTATATTAACACAAGCCATTTTTATAATTTATAAATTCTTTAATATTGTTTTTTTTTTTTTAAATTGAGTGAAAATTATGTGAAAATTTTTTACAAGTGAATGTTTTTTTTTTAAAAATAATTATTAGAGCTTAAATAATTAAAATTTTGTTTTATTTTGTGAATATTTTGTAACAAAAAAAAAAAAAAACAAAATACAGGAAACAAAAAGTATTTGTCACACATTTGAATATTTTTGTAAAAATTTAAATATTTTATAATATATGTAATATTAAATGTTGAAGTGTTGAATATAATTTCTAATTTATTTATAAAATTAAAAACAATAGTCTATAATTCTAAGGTATATATAATATATATATAATAAGGTATTTAATAAGTATACATGCGTGTATATTATTAAAAAATAAATAAAATTGAATCTAAAGAAAAAAAAAAAAATAATTCTTTAAAAAATATCTTAAGATACAAAAGTATGCAACATACGAAAATATCATAAACAAAATAATCACACATTTTTTTTTTTTTTTGTAATTTTTGGTACAATCTATTTTTACACCTAAAAAAAAACATATAAATCGAATTTTTTTTTACTTTGTGTTCCGTATGATTTTTCATTTTACAGTTATTTGTTGTACAAAAAAAAAAAAAAAAATTACATATAAAACTGGAGAAAATAAACGCGGCGAAATTTTATTTTCTTTTATTTTCATCTAACATCGAATAGTGAAAATATAAAAGAAAATTTATACCATATATAATTTATTAAAAGTGTCTACAAATTTCTTCATAGTATTTAAATACGTGTGCAGTGGAAACTAAGTTTTTTTATTTTTAAGATTGCGAGCATTATTCAAGAAATAAAAAATTGTATGATAAAAAGGGCTATGAGACTTGAGAATTTAGGTAGTTTCAAATAGGCTATATCTTTTTTAATTCCATTTCCACTACCTTAAGGAGTATAGAGTATAACAAAGTCATTTATAATAGGCTTTAATTGTATTAATCATTATTTTCACTACGCCGTTGATTATCCGATTCAATAATAGACAAATGCAATTTTGTGCACCATCTGTTATCTAACACTTATACTTTTTATATAAACTTATTTTATATCACGATATGAACTTTATTTTGATGAATAATATTTTTTATTAAATATCATCTAGCCAGGGTCTGAACCCAAGACTTTCCTCTTAAATGGTCGGAGTCTTAACCACTACGTCATTCATCAAATATAAAGAGATAATTAGAAATACAGTGAATAAAATAGCTTAAATTCAATTTGATCATTCGTCGCCTGTAAACAATTGATAAGAAGAAAAAATGTTTTAAGACCAAAATAGATCTCACATAGAAGACTTACTAGTTATAGCGTAACTTTTAATATGTAGCGCTATTATAATCACTATGTAGCTTTAATGTTCGAAACTTTAAAACTAAATCTATATTAATTAAAACCTGAATCTATATTCGGTACATTAACCTTCTAGATATTATATTTGTTTTAATCTCCAAATCAAATGATTGAGTGCATTCCCTAACCGAGCACTCACAAAGGCGATTCCGATTCATAAATATTTAATAAAAATTAAAATTTTTTTAACCAAATCACCATGGTGACCAAAATGTAAAATATAAAATGCACATATAATTTTAAAATTAATAAATATTATGTTCGCTATGCACAGGGACTGTTTCATTTATCTTAAGCCTAACATATTATTAAATGTACCGTTTTATGCTAGCAAAATTTTTTAAAACTGTTTTACTCTTCGCATCTTCAGCCAATTTAAAAAAAGGAATATAAAGGTCTAAGGGCTGGCTATTGTGAAAAATTTTGGAAATATTGTAAATAAATTTAGCCACCAAAATCCTGGATACAGAAATTTTTTACAATTTTCTTGAGTTTGACATTTTAACTGTGACATTTGACACACAGTCTGACATTTCAACAGTGTGTCCGTTCTAAGCTAAAATATAGCGTCCTATAGACGCACTTCGGTCAATCCAAATCAAGTAAATTATTATTTTTGTCAGTAGCTTGGATTAGATTATATCTATAACTGATTTGAGTTTAAGCCTACAAGGCACTATAATAGGAAGGGATAACTATTATAGAAATATTTTTTTTTTAAGAAAAATTAATAAAAATATTAAAACCAATCCTTAATTAAAATGTAAACTTTTTGTACTTAATAACCTTTGGTACTTTTAGTCTAAAAGTCTAAAATCAAAAATTTTCCGCAATATTTTGGTTTTTTATAATTTTTCTTGTTTTTTTTTTTTTTGTTTTTTTTCTTCTTGTTTTTGTTTTGAATTAATTAATGTGTAAAATACGTAAATGATAATGTGAAGCACAATCTAAAAAAGAGTTTATAAAATAAACGAACAACGAAATTATTTTAATGTTAATTCTGGTGTTATAAATTATTATTAAAAAAAAAAAAAAAAAAAACCAAAAAAAAAAATAAAACAGAACTTGTTGTTTATTTTTTAATTTACATTTTTTAACGTTCGCTGTTTTTTTTACAAAATAAAAAAAAGAAAAATTGAATTTTCTCCATTAAATAATTTACAGCATAGCCTGGTACAGTTTTTTGGTTTTTAAATTTTATGTTTGAAAATTTTCAAGTAATAAAGAGATCAAAAGTAATAATAAATGTACTTTTAAAGAATTTAATTAGGATTGATTATAATATTCTTATATTACGATTTTCTTCAAATGATTTGAAAAATATTCAAATTTTCAGTTATTTTGAAAATAATTTCCTGTTTAATATTTTAAATGATCAGTGAAATTAATTAATTAGTACCTTTTTCCAAGAATGTTAATAATTCTAGCCTCTGTAGTTCAATTTTAAAAATTTAGGTTATACTTAGAATTACTTTATAAAACGTCTGGGTCCTACATAAAACGTCTGGGTTACTTATTAATATAAGGTAAAGACTTTAACACTCTGGGGTTTATAAAATTTAATATCCGCAATCTAAGAACTGTAGAGTTTTTCAGAGATCATAATAATCTTTGAGAAATAATAGTATATAATATATGTATTATATTCTACCATATAGATACCATGTCTTTAAAAGTACTGCTGTTAAGTAACTTTTACAACCTTAAATATGATTTAAAATCCAAGATTTCCCAACCCTTTCTGGAAAAATAATTGAGTCCCATAATAAGATCCCATTTAAGACTTCCAAGCAATTCAAGTTTAAAGTAACTGTGGAGATTGATGAACTCCTCTTGGCAATTGATGAATTACTTACTTTATTATTTAATTTGGTGCTCTACTTCTCTAGAAACTCTCCTAGAAAATACAATTACCAAAATTCTTAATCAATATATTTTCATATAAAATATGGAAACTCAGAAATATTTCATTATGTTTTTGGTGTTTTAAATTGGTTTTTAAATTGAACAATTTTCAAAGGAAGTTTATATTTAAATATTGTTCTAATTAGAAAAATTCTTATCTTATGAATATTTTATATATTTGTGGGAAAGTACAAATTTTAAAAAGTGAAAATTTAAAAATTTATAAGCTTACTATTTAATTTTTACTTCCAAAAAATGAGGAATGTGAGATTTTAACGTATCTGCTCAATATATCTGATCCAAGAGTAGAAGTAACCTTCTTCTCAACTATTTAACACTTAAATAATCCGAAAAAATAATTCTAATTCCCTAGTATTCCAGTAAGCTGGAATATTAATTGTCTAGGCAACATTTAGTTTAATTTCAATCTTTTTCCAAAAATCTCATCAAATAATATAAAAATCAGTGCATTTATCATAAATACGATAATGGGGAACTTATCATCATAAATACGATAATGTGGTACTAATCATCATCAATACGATTATGGGACACTAATTATCATAAATACGATAATGGGGAACTTATCATCATAAATACGATAATGGGGAACTTATCATCATAAATACGATAATGGGGAACTAATCAAAAGTAATGAGATAAAAGTTTTTCATGTAATTTTTATATTAAAAGTTATAGTGATATTTTAACTTAATATTCCAATTTTTGTTTTAAGTTTTCAGTTCGGTCTCCTAATTATGTACTAAAGCAAGACCAGTACCCCAAAAAGTAGATATGTTAAATATGTTTCTTCATTCAACTTCATTAGATGTATGGTCTCTTAATAAGGAATTTGATTATAGCATATCTACTTTTTAAAACTATTTATTGAATTTTTCTTCTGGCATCGATCAATTCAAATTCTCTGCCGAATTTACAAAACTTCTTATAATTTTATATAAGGTATATAATGATAATATTACATAAGAATACATAAGTATATTTGCCTGAAAGTTTTAAACTTAATTTAAAATAAAATTTATTTAAGTAAAATTTTTTCAATAAAAAGTTTTATTTTTTTTATTTTTGTTTCAAAGATAGGCAAAGAAGTATGGAAAAACTTTATTGAAATAAAATTTATCATTTCCTTCCGTTTTTTTTTTGAAAACAAAAACAAAACGCGTAAAGTTTATCTTTTAAAATTTAATTTTTCTAGCACAAAAAGGGAAAAATTCAATATCATATCACTTGTATCAATTTTGTTTTTTCTAAAACATGTGATAATTCTCTCATACACGTTTATTGGAAAACTTACAGAATTGAAGAATTTTATTTTTTTTTTTTTTTTACTTCTTAAGGCATTTTTGAATTTTTTTATCAGGTTCCAATTACCAAATTTCGATAGTCGATCGTTATAATAAGATCTCTTAAATTTGTTTGATTTGTAGAATGTCTTAATAGTGAATTTAGTAATCAAATATTATTAAACTAATCCCTTGGACTGCATAGAGCTTCCATAAAGCCTCTGTATCTTATTCTGTTTTGTACTAGCACCTAAGTTTGCACCTTGTTTTGCTGCTTCCTGTATTTCTATTGTTATAGCTCTTGTCCATGAGATTTGAAACCTTTCGACTTATTTTTTTCTTTGTGGATTTCAATCAGGGACTCCTTAGTAATCGAGATATTTTTTTTTCCTTATGCGTGGCAAATCCTTTTTTAACTTCTTTTTCTAATGGACAGTTCTATGGGTTTCTGTTTTGTCATTTTCCACAGGTCCAATTGAAATTCTTTGTACCAAATATATCCCACATATAATACACTGATATCTATTTAGCAATACTTGATGTTTTTGTACACCTTTCTCTGGGACTAACCATGTATCGCTGTATACAGCAAAACTGATTTTACGAATGCTAGATGACTTACTATGTCAAATAATCTTGGATTAGTTTTTTCTAAAGGCAAGGTGAAAGTTTTCAAAAAATACTAATTAATAGTAGAATTCTTCGACATTGTACTCACTTAAATACTGTTAAAAATACTCAAATATGGTTAAGGTACTGATTAAGTACATTGTATAATAAAAGACTATTAATGGAAAGTGGACAGGAAGAACTTGTTAATTTAAAAAAATATAAAATGGATGTGTTCCAGGATTTTGGGTTGGCTTACAAGAGGCTTTTCACGTTTAATAGTTGTAATTCCAGTTGTGCTCCACTGAATAAAAAACTTAACATAGCTTCTAAACGGAATTTACAATGAAAATGATAAAGGTTGCCTCCGAACATTTACGTAAAAATATTTGTCGAACCCAAAAACAGATTCTAAATTTTAACAGAGACTTAATCGATCAAGTCACAAGTGTTATGTAACATTATTATTATTAAAGATGCAAATAGTTATTTTGGGTACTTTACCCACATATTGAAGACTAGTGCCGATTTGTCATATTCTTGGCCACAGTTTTCCTACTTATAAATTGGAATATTTATTTCTTATTAAACTTAAAATCTAACGGTATATTATGGAGCGTAAAACTTTAAATCGAATGAAAAGATTCTATAATTTAATTACACAAATATTTCCATTAGTTGGTAGATGAATGATTCCTATACTTTAAATACTGGCCAGATAGCACAAAATTATATTGCCATATAAATTCTAATTGTAGCTTAAAATAGCTTTTTTATTGACTTTTGAATTATAAACTTTGAATTATAAATCTTTAACCAAACAAATCCGAACCAAATATTTGAAGTATCATTTTTTAGAAAAATGAATAAAACCGTCAAATCAATACCATATGGGAAAATTCGTAATATTCTTTTTAAATTTTTTTGATATATGATATTACAAACAAAACATTCTGACTACTGGGTGGTAAAAATTAAAAAAAAAATTTAAGATTTAAAGCAAGGCAATGTATAAATCAAATACTTTTCAATGTACACATTTTAAAAAACGGTCAGATTCATACTAATTTTTTCATAATTTATCTTATGTTTAAAAAATATGAACGCATTTATAATAGACTCGATTCAAATGAGTAGTTAAATAATTTCAAGTCTGTTTATAAGGGAGCTCTTTTGCATTAAAAAGATTAGAAAATTTTGCATTAAAAAAATTTGAAAAGACTGTCGTTGTCGTTGGCGCACAATACAATGACAGGCATATATTTGACATTTAAAAAAGGAACAAATTGGTGACAAAGAAGTGAAATTTTTAAAACTTTTCAAACTATATTTATTATTAAAAAAATATCACAAGAGTCAAAGAAGAAGAAGAGATATTGGATACATGAATTGTTGCGACCAAGAAACCATACAATTTTTAAGTCTTCATCCATTTTAAAAATAATTTCAATTGTCTTCTAAAGCGTAGTATTTATTCTTTGCCTGAATACCTGATCTTAAACCTTTTTAGTTGAATTGAAAATGTTAAATTTAAAATCAACTTTTTTTCTTTTAGATCATTTATTATTTTAAAATTAAACGGTTTTTAACATTGAATGTGCAAAATGCATCATAAAATTAAAACAAAAATTCAAACGCAAATTTTTAAATTATATTCGATATTTTGTGTACATAAAATTCCACCTCTACATCTGATTATTTAAAAACTGATAACAAAAACTTCATTGTGTACACACTGTGGAAATTGTCAAAATTAAGTTCCACAGCGTTTGTACATGACAGCGTTTTTTTGACATTATTTTATTTTTGTATTGTATTGTAATAGTCATTGTCGTTATCATTGTGCGTGGACAGTTAGAATTGATCTTAATGAATTCCACATACAATTTAAACATAAGATATTATACCAGGCATTATAATATGTAGAAACGTCTTGTATAAAAAATTTGATTAATATTTGATTATTAATAAATGGTTGGCGCAAATAAAGCCTTGAATTTGAGCCCAAATGATAAATCCATCCTAATTATAATGGTTAATAGATAATAACAAAAAGCAGGTGCTATAGAATATATTTTTTAATTTTAGACAAAATTATATAAATGGAAATTGTTAAATGATATTAGATCAAACAAATGTCAGTTCTCTGAATATTGACAAATATTTGGCACCACTATTTAAATCACTTTACCTTAAGTATTATAGACGCCACTATTCATGGTAAAGACGCCGCTATTCATGTAGAAATTCTCAGGTTCAAATCCCGGCCAAATCATATCTAATAAAACAATATCGTAAAATTGTATAATTATATCGTAATAGTTAATATCGTAATATAAGATAAAATTTAATATAAATATATAATTCTTGTGTAGAATAATAGATGGCACACAAAATTAACATTTGTGTATTCATAACCTTAGAAGATAGCTACAGCCGAATAATCAACGGCTTAGTAAGTATAACGATTAAAAAAACTGAAGCTAAAATTAATAATAGAACATTGCAGTTAATAGACAGATGATCAAAGCAAAACTTATAAAACATTTTATTTCTAAGAAATAACTGTAGAATTCAAAAGCTTCATAAAAAATCTAAAAAGAAAATTAAATAATTTTCCACTAAATAAACAAAATGAAGAAAATTGACACTAAATACTTTTTAAAAGAAAAATAAAATTTTTAAGAAAACAGAAAAAAATTAATAAAAAATTAAATGAAAAATCAAAAACGAAAATAAAATAAAAAAAATTAAATAGGTGTAAAATTACCATCATAATATAACTTAAATAACAAATGGATGATTGTTTTTAAAAAAAAAACAAAAACTTTTGTTTATAATTTTTTATAATTAAAATTAATCATTTTAATGTTATTTTTATTTGTGTTTAAAAACAATTTAAAATTAAGATAAAAGAAAAAAAATTTGTGATTATTTTTATAAAATAATTTTTTTTTTTTACATTTTTATTATATAAACAAATTAGTTCAAGTACACTAAATTTTAGTATATACTCGTATATATATTTATAATATAAAGATTTTTCTTTAGAAAAATTTGATTATATTTAAGAATTTCAGATTTTTTATTAACTTTTCTTTAAATGTGTTGTATTATGACTTAATGAGTCATATGTTTGGGTGACATCGTAAATGTCGTAAAAAAACTTCAACCTGATACAATGTGAAAATAACACAATGTAAAAATTTTTGAACACATTGTGTCGAAAATACAATGTATTTTATTTACAATTCTGATTGCGTCAAAATGAAATGTCAAAAAATTTAAATTTTTTCTATAGAAACTTTCTTTGAAAAGTATAAATTAATATTTAGACAAAATGGATATTAATTTCGTTAAAAAATTTTTCTTCAATTATTTATTGGACTGTGGTGAAGAAATAAGAGTTTCCATGACCACAAAAATAAAACTTAACTGACAAAAATTCAAATTAAAACTTCAAAATTCAATAAAATTTTTTTTTGTATATCCAAAAAATTTTTGATACTCAATTAACAACACGCGTCGTGAAAATGGGTCGCGAACACAATGTAAAATGAATTTACGATCATGAGACAATGTGAAATTTTTAAGTTTACATTTACGATCATGCGAAAATGTATTCACGACGTCGCAAAGACATTTACGATGTCAGGGTTTCTATAAACTGTTCTTATATCTACAATGGCGCTCTCGTTTCGCTTTCGTTTCACTCTCATAACCTAGTCAAAAAATAAGTTTCCACAATGAAATATACATGACAGCGTTTTTTGACATTGTTTTGTTTACAAATTTCATGAATTAAAAAATATTCAATAGTTTAAAGTTTAGTGTATAGCTATTTTGAATAATGGTTTGATATTGATTAACCATAGATAGAGAAAAATTAATAATTTTAATAATTTTTTATTCTGAAAATATATTTTTATTATTTTTCAAAGTTCAATTATTTGACATTTAAATACGTAGAGAAAACGAAAAAGCTAAAAGTTGAACAACTTTTTTTAATGACTGCGTAATGGCTGCGACATGGCAGCGTCTATTGTAGACACCGTCATATAATTCAATACATTCAACTTATTTTGACAGATAACTACGTGTAGAGAGCGAAGCGAGAGCGTACATTGTAGATAGACTATTAGGATGAAGAATAATTAGTTAATATATTGGAACTGAAAAGTATCACTATCGAATATTAAGTATGGGATGGAAGATATTTTAGATAAATTAGTTCGAACTATATGTACTTCAAAAGAAATATTATATTTTTTAAATCAAAACATAGTCAGAGCGGTTTATTGGTAAACTCTCTTTGGTTAAAATTTTTTAGTTTAAATGTCAAATAGCCCTCGAGTTGGTGTTTTTGTAAATGAAAAAACTGTCTTCTCTTGTTCTGTTCTATTTTGTTCTGTCCTGAAAACTAATAAAGAAACCTAAAGTTAATTTTCGACACAATTTTGATGAATAGATTTAACTAGAATACGATATATCTATACATATTTCCCCTTTACATTTTAGGAAATAATATATGAGTGAATGTGTATATAACATTAAAAAAAAGAGTAAATATATTATTATTTATAATAATACTAAAATTTTGAATATTATTCACCACACCATAAAGAATTATTTTAGAAGTTAAAATAAAGCCATAATGCTAAAATAACTCTTTTCAATAGAATTAATGCCATATTGGAAATTTTTTCTCGCATGACTCTATTTCTCATTCAAATACGAAATAATTACGAAATCTTGACGTGACATGAACCAAACAATTGAACAAAGAAAACCCTCAAAGTTTTATTCCCTTATTAAAATATTCACAATTTTATAAATGCAAAACGTCCGGAATAAAGAGGGATTTTTAGAGGATTTAGCCAATTGGCTTTATTTCATTTTTGAAGGTATTGCACGACGCTATTATTCTATTTATACTGTTAATTAAAAATCCATAAAAAACTAGAACCAATATTTATTATAATATTAAAGAGTTTTTTATTATTTAATAAAATATTTAATTATTATAGTCTTCAACATTTGACACTTTCAAAAGTGTTAATTTTTTAAGTCTTTTACGATATACGTTTTATGTGACATTTCTTAAATTTTGTGACTAATATAATTTCAAAATTTTGTTTATGAAATTTATTGACTAATAAACAATAAACATTATATATAACATTTTATAAGTTACTAGTCTAGTACCAACATATAATTATTTTATTAAACAACTCATATACCTATATTGTATCTTTAAACAAATAAAATTTCGTTATGTTAATATATATATATATATATATTCATATGTATGTAAAATTATGTCAAAATTAAAACAGATTGTTTTTTTTTTAAAGTGTCTTTGAAAGTATCTTCAAAATTGTGATAATATAATAGCTACATGTGTTCATATATTAAAGATTATGTTAATCCAGACGCTGTAATAAAAATTGATAAAATTGTTTTGTAAATTTTAACTTAATATTTACCTTTTTTTTATAATTCAATTAAAATTTGATAATAAAAATTACTTACAAAGTAAAAACTAAAATTTTTAAATTAAACTTGTTGACGTCATACTATTCAATTCGTATTAAGATTATAATATGCACTGTGTAAGTATAAAGCTTGCAAATCCCCATGGTGGCCAAATATATAATTTAAAATATACAAATATATAATATAAACAAAATAAATAATATTACTTATAAAATGATAGAAAGTATTGAAAGAGGATGCACAACAGGCTGCAGAGCCTCCGTGTTAAGATGACACATAAATAAATATGTTAAACTTATTAATCTGGAAAATTAAAGGTACATAATAAAAATTTAACTAGTTCAACATCCTTTTATTACTTAAAATGTATAGGTAATTCAAAAGGACTTGAATTATTACACCCGTATGACTATATAGTCAAAGGGTATAATAAATTTGCCATTACGTTTGTTATATAGATGCAAGTGTATGGATCGGATCAGAATCGAAAAATAAATCGATTTAGCTATGTATGTCCGTCCTTTTGTCCGTCCGGCCGTCACCACGATAACTCAAAAAATAAAGGAGCTAGGATCTTGAAAATTTCGTAAATTAGTTTTTTGCAATAGCCGTCATCGCTATTTAAATTCAGCCATTTTGGTCCATGGGTTCGGGTAGCTGCCATGCAACTTATTTTTTTATATGAGTATTACTCTGTACCTATTACAGCTGCGTGTCTGAAGTTGCGCCAAAAGTAGTTTAGTTTTATGGCCAAAGTTTCTGCAAAATTTGGTTGGTCTACTGCAATGGGTTCGAGTAGCTGCCATACAACTTCTTACTTTATATGAGCATTACACTACATCTAATAAAGCTGGTATGTTTGAAATTTTGCCAAAAGTAATTAATGTTTATAATAATAATGATATGTTTATATAACGGTCATACGGGTATCCCAGAGTTGACACAGTCTACTCTACCACACTCTTCCTCGTTTTTTATACTTCTTCTAAAATTCTGCATTAATTTTTTTTCATATTCAAAAGTACAAATATACAAATAAAAAAAACTCATACAATATATTTATGTTTATAAATTTTGACAACAACAAAAACTCAATGTCTATAAAAAAAAAAAATTGTAATGTCTATACCAACTTTACAAAGATGACAACACCTTAAAAAAAAATAGTCTTCAAGAATAGCCAGACGTGATAATTTTTTTTAAGAAGAGACTCGCTGAGAAGCGATTCTTATGAAGTGATGAGCCTTCAAGAATCGGGGTGATAATTCTCGAATTTCAACAACATGTTGTTAAAGGAGCGAAAAAATGTTGATTGTGTCAACGTGGTTACGCGTTGAAACTTTGTTGCTACTTTGTGTGTATTTGTATTGTTTTCCATATGTTTAACTTCGTTATTGGCTGCGCTTATTGTCTTCCGGAAGTCAACAGAATAGGAACTTTTTAAATGACATGATTCCCATTTATCATTTTAATAAATTATATATTTGTGTTCTGAATTATACATTTTCATCATTTTTTTTTTTTTTCTGAATATGAATCATACAGATTGCTTTTAATATTATTTTAATATAATTAAGTATTGACAATCAAACATTCATATATATTTGAATTATGATATAATAGCACAAATAATATATATATATATATATATGTTTAATTTACAAAAACTTATTTATATGTAATATATTATAATTCGAACCTTCAGTATTGCATAGATTTTTTTCAAAAGCCAAACAAGAACAAAGGCAACACATACTGCACAATAAGTACTGTTATAATGTAAACTAGCCAATCCATTCTTGAAAATATAATTTGTTCTACTAAATATATTACTCATTCCTTCTACTCATGAATTTATGAAAAGTTTGTTTTAGAACAATCTATAAAAATTAATAATTTTAAATATTTTAAAATTTTCAAAGAAATAAAGAAATTTTACTTACAAATATAAAAAAACATTTCTTTTTTTTCCAATTAGTGTTATGTTAGTGTATAATCTCCTTACACCTAGGACTTTCATTACCCAATGTCAATGCATTCTTATAATTTAAAAGTAACATTTTATATTTTAAATAATATTAGAATGATTAAGTACTATTATAATATTTTATTTAATAACGAAGACTATTCCATATCCAGCAAATAAGATAAACAATACCAATGAGTACAATAATTGTTACTATAGTTCCTACTAGATAGTCCAATGAATAAGTGAAATTAAATATGTCCGTTATTGAAAACATTGTTCGCAAATAGATTTTACTTTTAAATATTTGTTAGTTTTCCTTCTATTTCTTCTGGATTGAGAAAAAAATTCTTCTTCAAATGATCTGAATAATGATTAAAATTTTTAATTAATTACTTCAAAATATTTTACAACTTATTTAAAAATAAAATTAAAAAAAAAAAACAAATGAATACTTACAAAAATTATAAAAAATATTCGTTTATATTAAAAATTTTGTCATTTAAATGTTGGATGACTAATTCGTTTTATGAATTGAATTTTTAAAATAATTTTGTTGGATTTTGAACAGTGTGTAAAATGAGTCTTATAAACAGATTATATTCAAATTTTTAATCCAATTCTATGTTTTGATGCAACAACTAAATAAGCCCAAATCAAAAATGTTGCTGAAAAATTGAATTTGAAAAAACAAAAACAAAAAAAAAACCCAAAAAAGACGTCAATGCAAAACACTATTTTTTGTTTCGAAATTTTTGATAGCCCGTTATCCCAAAATCTAAGCTTTCTCACACCCATTGTGCTGTGCTACCTTTAACTAAACTATCAATAATAATTAATAAACAATAGTTTTTATCAAAATACCAATAATGTTGTAAATTTTACTACTAATGTACTAAAATAATTGAATATTTTAGTAATTATAAATTTTTTTCCATAGCCAAACCAAACAAGATATAATGATTGCTGCTACAATAATTGATACTAAAATGGGTGGTAGCCAGCCACAGTCTTCCATCATAATTCACAAATAGATTTTTACTTTTTAATATATGTTAGCTTTCCTTCTTTTCCTTATGGATTGAAGAAAAATGTAAATTCTTCTTTGAAATTATTATCTAATTTTAAATTGAAATAATTAAAATTCAAATTTTCAATTCGAAATTATATTTAATTATATTGATAAAAATAGAAAAAAATTAAAACAAAAGTACTTACATAAATTAAAACTGTACTAAATGACAGCTAACAAATCCGTATTTCTTGAATGACTTTTAAATTTAAGCTAATTATTTTTATTTGATCAGGGAATTTACAACGTAGTTTTTTCTTTATAGGCAGATAACATTCAAAGTCATATTAACAAACTCAATAGAAATGAAAATTTAGGAGAAAAGAGTTAAGCGTCGTCTTTAATCTTAACACCTACTGCCTAACAGGGCGAAAAATTCGCAAAATTTTAATAATTCTAATTGCGATGCGCAAAATTTAATTCGATGCGCGAATCGAATCAAATTTATGCACAAAGTGCGAATTATTAGATGGAATCATTTGCTGTACCCTATGCAACACTAGTTTGAAAATAATTGCAACAAGAAATTGATACATGTCATGCAAAGTTCTTACATAATTATTCGCCTAGACTTTATCAGACACTTTATACTACTAAGTGATAATACTTTATATTTTAATTCATTAACAAAATGTTTTTATTAAAAATTTCAAAAATTTTGGAATATAACAGGTGCTTAATACATTCTTTTTTGTTTTTTTTTTACTCACGAAATTTTTGATAAAGCCAAACAATTAACAAATAAACTAATAATACAATAACAATTACGAACAAAATCCATATTATCAAGTCCAATACAAACATTATTAATATTATTTATAATTTTTTATAAATTGTGCCCTTTTTATACAAATCTCTGCTACCCTTCCTTCTTATCCTCTCGATTAAATATAAAATTTTATTTTTCGATAATCTAAATAATTATTTAATTTTAATTAGTTCAATGAAAATTAATTAATATTTTTTTAATTAATACTTACAAAAATATTATAAGAAATTTTTTTGTATACTTAAAACTGTCATTAAAATATATGCGCTACTAATTCGTGTTTATTTATTGACTTTAAAAAATAAAATAATTTTGTATAAAATATATTACGTCTGTTTCGACACACTACATTAAGGCTTCTAGCTCTAAATTCTACATATATTAAAATTATAAAAAAAAATCAAAAAAAAAATAATTTTACATATATTCCTTTAATCTAGAATTTTTACGATTATTAAATGTAGTTGTTGTTGTTGTTGTTTGGATATGGGGGATAGCACGTACCTTATTTATTTTATTTATATTATGTATTTGTATATTTTCAATTATATTTGGTAACCATGGGGATATAACTTTTTAAGAATTTTTTTCAATTAAAAAAATTCATGACCCGTTCGGCAATCTAACCCGCTTATGCACTAACCCACCGAGGCTCCACTAATAAATATTAATAATTAAATTATTATGCCCTAAACCTAAAATGCATATACGCATATACTTGTTAAATTTGGCTTGCGGTTTGTATCTACCAAAACATAGTAATCATGTCGTCAAATCCAATTAAGATAGAATCCGTCTTATGTTCATAATATTTGGATTGAATTGGAATGGTCATTTGAAGAGCTCTCACATATCTCCCAAGCCTTAAAAAGATATTTTCGTAATCAATAAAGATATAGAGCACTTTTTCATCAAATTAATAGTTATTATTTTATTTTTTTTATTTGGTTTTTGTTAATTTTAAAGGAATTTAAGCAGTAGGTCAGATAGCTGCAGCTCGACTCAAATCAATAAAAATAAAAATTGATATTTTCAAGTGTATAGGGTATTACTAAGTCAGTTGCATCGACTTTATATTGTTCCATCACTTGTTTTTTATAATAGGTGCCTTGAAATCAAAACAAAAACTTCCACTATGGATTTGAACCTAAACAACGAAACTTGAGCTTTCAACAAAGAAGCAGAAGATATTATTAACAAATAAAAAGTTACTGCAGTACAGTAAAACTAAGGACTTTAAAAAAAAATAAATATTTTCCTTGCTTAAAGTAAGTATACAGGAAATCACAATGCTCATTGGTACTTTTGGTCACCATCAACATCTTATAAATAGATCAGCATTTCCCTCAGGCCATTTTTCTTTAAATAAACTGCTGGTACAATTTAAATGATTCTTGGATTTTAAGAAGAATATAAAACTAATGAATGTTAAAGAAAGTTAAAGAATATAAAAAAGAAATTTTTGGTAAAAAAAAATATTTAAATATTAAATAGGAAATAGCTGTTATGTGTAAATTATAATATTTCTTGTGCATTTGGTACCTCTTTTGTTTTTGTCGACTAATGTCAATTAAAATAAGTAAAGAAACAGCCAGTTCGTGCAATCGACTTAGAAATGCCCTACACCTATTTGGTTCAAATTTAATGGGAATTCCATAAGTCCTTTTAAAACCATAAAAGCTGTTATTAGTTTGATCGTAAGACATAGCTAACTAAATTTACTTTATAATACTTAAAACATTTTCTAATTACCTACTTTATCTATTTAAAAATATTAAAAAACAAAAAAACTTGAATTAAATGAAAATATATTTATTTCAATTAAATTACAAGAGTTAAAAAATTTTAATTATTAAATTTTGTGATAAAAAACTAATAAAAGTATAATATATTTAAAAATTAAAATTTTTCAAAACTGCAATTATTTCAAATTCTTAGTTTATGTACCTATTAGAAAAGCTTATAAACGCAAAATATGCAATAAATGTCTTTCTAAAATATAATTAAAAATTTATAATTTTTCATACAATTCATTTAAATATAACAATAAATTTTACATAAATGCAGCAAGTACCGTTGAATATAGCTTAAGTATTGTACACAATGACTTAATTATATATCACCTATGGTAGTAATTCAATAAAATATAATATGATATAATAAAAATTAAAAAAAAGGAATTTAATGGTTTATTAAAAAAAGATTTTATTTTTAATTTATAAAATGTTATACAAAATATGTTTTATGATAAAATTCTTAACCTTTTAAAAATATAAAAGTGTTAAATAAAAACGGAAATAGAAAAGAACCCTCGTGTATCAAATTTAAAGTTTCTATCTTCATGAATTTCGAAAATAAGCTTTTTAATTTTGGGATTTCTTAGGAGCCACGTGAACCACCACTACAATTAAGCCTAAATTTCGGGAACTCATAGAAATTATACTCGTTTGGCCTCTGATCGATCAAAAGCTTCTAGAATCCGAACTCGACCAGAACCAATTCCCATGGTACTTCATTACTAGTACCTAACCTAGAGTTTAAATTTTATCAAAATAGTGGCATTCTTTTTTTTAGTTAGACTGCTTTTAAGATATAAGGTCGTTAGCTCTTAAATTTTTCAAAGGTTCCAGAACCCGAAACCATGGTACGATTTCGCCCATATGCATTCCCACTCATATTTTCAATAGTAGTTAACCCTTGTACACAATTGGAACGTTCTATCTTAATTTTAAGTTACTATTTTTATTAATTTCGACGATAGGCTTTTAAACCTTGGGAGGTACTGAACCACCACTCCAATTGATCCCAAATTAGGGGGCCACACAAATAGTAAAGAACATCCTTGTGCCAAATTTGAAGATTCTACGTTTGTTTCAAGTTGCTACCTTTATTAATTTTAATGATATGCTTCAAGGTCTTCAGAAATGTGTAGCTGGTTCCCGACCCACTACTCCAATTAGGCCCAAATTTCAAGGACACTAAGGAAATAGGAACGGACACCCTGATACCAAATTTGGAGGTTCTATCTTCAATGGTTTCGGAATTATTACGTTTTACGGAACGTTTAGCCTAAATTCGATCAAAAAGTTCTAGGTTCCGAACCCATGGTCCAATCTCTACCATATGCAATCCCCGCCATAGTTTCATTACTAGTAACCTACAGCACAAATTTGATGAAAATAGCGTCAATAGTTGTTGAGTTATCGTTTTTTTTTATATAAGTTCGTTACCCCTTGGACCGACTAAAAGGTTCAGAATCCGAACCCATGGGCCATTTGCAATCCCCGCCGTACTTTCAATCCTAGTAGCCCACAGTTAAAATTCCATCAAAATAACTCCATTATTTTTTTAGTTATCGTGCCTACGGACGGACGGACATGGTATCGACTCTGGAGGTCACGCTGATCATAAATATATATACTTTTCCATATCTATCTCACTTCTTTTAGGTGGTTACAAACACCATACCAAAGTTAATATACCCTTTTCTTATTTCATTGGTGTAGGGTATAATAATAGAGTTAAATTTATATATGCACTTGCTATATACACATACATATATTTAGTGCTATATAATATAAAGGTGACTTCGACCTTTTAAATATTAATTAATTTTTAAAAATATTAAAGAAAAGAAAACAAACAATAAATGTATTGTAATATTATTTAATATTTTTTATGTTAAAGAATGAAAACAGTTTTAAATTCAAATATAGTACAAATTATTTTATTTAAATAACTAAATTTTATAATTGACATACCTTATATTTACTATACATAATTAAAAGTTTTACTTAATTTTATTTTGTTTGAAGTAAATTTTGCATAAAAATCAGAGTTTTAAAATCTAAAGTACATTTAACATTTCAAAAAAAAAAATTTTGTTTTAATTCTAAAGCCAAACCACAGATAAATATAAAATTTATATAATTATTACCAACTTTCAATTTATTATCTATTTTATTATTTGTCTTTAATGGAACAGGTAGATTTTTTTATGATTTTGCCTAAACTTACTTGTATATTAAATATTTAATTTTAATTTGAAAGTTCATTGAATCAATGGTAGTTGATTGTAAAACAGGCGGATACAGAACAGCTGTTTTTGACTTTTGTTTACAAATTGTGACGTAGATGTGCAGTAACAAAACGCAGAATTCAATAATAAAACTCCGACTATAATTCCTTTTTAATTCGTTCCGTGATGTAGTTTTACTCCGGCCGTCGGACAATATTCTTGTTTTATTTGGCTTCCGATGTTGTTGTCAGTGTATTTTGAATATATTCATAAGAAATGAATGTCCGGTTAACGCCAGTTGTTTTTAAATACAGTCTGTGCTTTTTAATATAAATTTTAACGAAATTTTCAAATGATTTTATAAAAATGTTCCTAAATAGTTGAAATCTGCCTGTCCGTCCCTAGTACACAAAAACTTTTACGCCATTTAAAATAGAGTAGAGAAATTTTAAATACATGTAGGTTTTTTCTGTAGCCCCACCCGTTACGGAAAATTTAAAAAAGTGTTTAAGTTTTAACCATTACTGCTTTGACAATATAATTTTAAGAAAATAAACTTTCCCGAATGTGATATTTTTTGGGTGTGTAGGTATTTTAAAGTGTCGATAAGTCCGTAATTTTTTTTGCCTGTTAGTTACGATTAGAAAAATACGGTGTTTATTCGAAACCATTCTTTCTTAATAAATAATACTTTTTATCCAAATTTCAATATATTTAAAGCACAAAATAAATTTTTTTAATTATTACGAAGTTTATTCCATAGCCAAATAACCAACAAAACAAGTAATATTATTATAATAACTGATATTAAAATGCTTATTAAAGTGTTAAAAACAATAACCATTGTTAAAAATTTCCTTTGCTATAGATTCTGTTTCTTAATGCTTACTGGTCTTCCCTCTTGTATTCTGGATTAAATAAAAATTTGATAATCTAAAATATTATAAATTTAAATTATTTACTTTAAATATAAAAATAAAAAAAATAAAAAATTTTAAATTATGACTTACAAAAAATAGAAAAAAAATTTTCTTGTATTTATAAAAATTTACGTATAAATGAATGCTAACTAATTGAATTTTTTTTTTTTTGACTTTATAATTACAAAAAATGTTATCTTGATTAGAAAATTTAATTCGTCTTAATAGTTATAATTTTATAGTTATAATTAATTAATTATATCTAGTTCTCCTTCTCCAAAGCTAAGTGAATAGACGTCTATTAACTGGAAATATAGTTCTTAAGGAAAAACGAGGAAGAATGTAGTAGAGTAAACTGTGTCAACTCTGGGATACCCTTATGATCGTAATATTAACATTATATCATCCGGTTAATTACTTTTGGCAGCATTTCAGACATAGTTTTAGCTTTATTAGGTATAGTTTAATGCTCATATAAAAGAAGGAGTTGTAGGGCAGCAACTCGAATCCTCTGCAGTAGACCAACCAAATTTTGCAGTAGCTTTGGCCATTACACTAAACTATTTTTAGCAAAATTTCAGACACCCAGCTTCTTTAGGTGTAGAGTAATTAATGCTCATATAAAATAAGAAGTTGTATGGCAGGTACTCGAATCCATGGACCAAAATGGCTGAATTTGTGAAATTTTCAAAATCCTAGCTTCTTTATTTTTTGAGTTATCGTGCGGTCAGACGGACAGACAAGCATAGCTAAATTGATTTATTTTTTGATTCTGATCTGATCCATACACTTGAGTCTATATCTACCCCCTCCTTCTCTGCGTCCCAAACGTAATGGTAAATTTAGTATATCCTTTTGCCTAACAGTCATACAAGAATAAAAATTAAATAGAGATGTAAATTGTTTTTGAGTTTATAATTGAAATTGGTGATCACCTTCTCCAAAGCATATTCACCCGTAATTATATTGCCTATTGCCAAAATCTTCTATTATTTTATAAGAAACTGTTATCCACATCCCATCCACCTAAAGAAAGTTCATTCCAAATCCCAAACTCATCAATCTATGGAGAAAATCAAAGTAAAGTAGACTAATTTACTAAGTCAAAAAATATTTTTATACCATTTTCTTTTTTTAAAAACTTCAGAATTTTTAAAAGTTTTAAAAAATCTACAAAATAATAAAGTACAATCCTTTCCACAAACTTAAATCTAAACAATGGGTACAATAGAATATATTTTTCTTGCTTTATTTGTAGTAATATTAATGTATTGCGTTATTCGCATCGTTTTGCTGTTAAAGATCGCAAATATTAATACATAGTTTTAATTTAAGACTTTGTTCTTAATGCAGATTATGCCTGGGAAAGAAACTAAAACAAATTTCAAAAATGTTATAAACTAACATAATGTAGACTACCATCATCATGTAAATTAAAAAAAAATTAAAAATTAAAAGACTGAGCACACCTAAAGTCAGAAAAAAGTTTTAATATTTTAAAACAAATGTGATATTATTTTTTAATCCTTTCCTGATTGAATATAAAAGTTGATTGTGTGTATAAAGATCACAAGAATCTTAATGAAACCGAAATAGATTTGGCCTTTAAATCAAAACCAAGATATATCAAATCCCTTATTAACCGTAGTTAAAAAAAAAGAGCATCAGAGCAGTCGTTATTATGCTAAATTCAATTTTTTTAAAACTATTTCGTCATAATCTTTGATAATGTACTTTCGCACAAGTTGAGACATAATGTTGAAAATTTCTTTCGAAACGTTGGGCAAAAGTCTAGGATCTAATTTAAGTAATCTAATTTTTGAATATTATTTTTTAGTTAGAAATCTCAATTCTAACGGTTCAATCAAAAAAGCGGTTCTCGGGAACCGGAAATCTAATACAAATAATTTAAAAAGGTTTTTGGGTACAATTAGAAATTTATAGCACTTTTCTGATTTTATTTTTCATAGATATTCTAAAGCAAATTGACAAGGACTCCCAAATAACGTTTTATGGGTGTTCAAAATTGAGGTATAATTTTAATTTTAATAAAAATAGACTTTTTCTTTGAAATATTAAATATGTTTTTATTTTAATTTATTACAAATAGATTCCGGTTAAGAATGATAAATTATGTCGGCCAAGTGGCCCTCCTACTACTTCGGTAGGCTTCAAAAGATCCATTATTTCTGTGTAGCAAGTGGCACCGTCCTGTTGAAACCACATATTCTCTACGCCCAAATCATCAATTTCCCGCCACAAAAGGCTTCGGATCATCTCCCTGTAGCGATTTTCATTGACCGTAATCGCATTTCCTTTTGCGTTTTCAAAAAAATATGGTCCGATGATTCCTCCTGACCACAAACCACACCAAACCGTAACTTTTTGTGGATGTAATGGTTGCTCTAAGATAACCCTTGGATTCTCTTCACCCCAAATGCGGCAATTCTGTTTATTGACATAGCCATTGACCTGGAAAATAGCTTCGTCGGTGAAGATTATTTTGTTAAAAAAATTCTCATTTTCTTCTCGTTTTTCGATTGCCCAAGAAACAAATTGTCGACGTAATGCATGGTCAGATGGTTTTAATTCTTGCGTCAGCTGGATCTTATAAGCCTTTAAATGGAGATCACGATGCAAAATGTTGAAAAATATGGATGGTTTGATGTTTAATTGCTGCGAACGATGACGAATAGCAGTTTTTGGATCTTCTTCAACCCTTCTGCTACATTCTCGGTTGAACGGCCACTACGTTGATAAATGTAGCCTCTGTTATGAAGAACAGATCCAGTTTCTAGAAATTTATCAACAATCGCCTTAATGGCACGATTTGTTGGAGCATTTTCTCTACCAAATTTTGTTCGAAATTTCCTAATTACATCTTTGAAACTTGTACCATTTTCAAAAAATGTTGTAATCACAAAAACACATTGTTCCTTCGTGTAACGTTCCATATTAACTAACCGGAATGTATTTAGAATATACCTAAAGAAACCTCGTATAAAAATTCCAGGTAGAAAAAAAAATGGCGGCAAAATCAAAATGATACCTCAATTTTGAACACCCTTTATTTTGGGCCTTTTCCATTTTCAAACAGTAAACAATTACTGTCAATATAACGAAATTATATTAAACTATAACGATATAAGCCATAACTAGTGTTTTATTATTGCAAATATATTTAGACGTGACGTATAATACATTTTTTCATCTGTGACAACATCAAGAATATGGCGGAATATCTCTTGTATTGAATTATTAAAAAACTAATTATATAAGACTTAAGAAATTCAATTTTAAAAAACTTTCCTTTAATTACAAAAATTTATTAAAACACATTTTTTTAATATTCAAAAAAATTTAACAAAACATTTACTTGCACTTACAAATATCCAAAATAAAAATATTAATTTTACATAAATTATTAAAAATATTAGATAATAAAATTTGAAATTAACTAGTTTTTAGCTTCAAATTATATTCCAATAGTTATTCTCTTAGATTTTAAAGATGTTTTCAACTTTTTTCACACATATTTTGTCACAAAATATTCAGAGACTTGGTTGCATTAACTGGTTAACTTGATTGATATATAATATTAATTTATTTTTAAAATTAATTAAAATAATTAACAGGTGGACTAATATTACATTATGAAATTTTAATATATTTGTAAATAATATAACTTAATAATTAGAAAGGTTTAATATAATAGACGACTTTTGAGACTTTCAGAATAATTTTAAATTTACTTGCTTAATTTTTTAAGATCATATTAATATGTAGAATTTGAATAATTTTTGAATATTAATTAATTTTTTTAAATTATATCTTAATTAACAGTTAATCATTTCAAATAAAATTTCCTCCAAAGCCAGATAATGAAAACCACAAGAATTATTAATATAATAAATGTTATTGTAATTTTAACAGCAAAATCCAACATTGTTACAAAATAAGACTGGCATAAATTATTAAAATATATTTTTCTTCTTATATTAATTACTTCTTTAAGTTACATAAAAATTTTGTAAAATTTAATTAATATGATCTTGAGATTAAAAGTAAAATTTTTATTTAATTAAAATAATTAAAAATTTTTTTGAAATATTTAAATATGACTACTACTATTGTTATTTTTCATTGGTTCATAATATTTTATTTTTTGAAGTTGAAGTTGTTGGTGCGTTTTACACTAGAGCAACATGTTGCTTGATTGTTTTACTGCAACAACAGCTATCGTTTTACATCAGATTTTTTTTTGGTTTGTAAATGCGAAATATGTTTTTTATTAATGTCTTTATGGAATAAAGCAAAAACTTCATTAAAATTTGGCTTTATTTATTGAACAGTAATTACCAACTAACTTTTTTATTTTTCATCGCTTTATCAATACTTAAACTAAACTTAAAAAAAAAACTTAAAAATAAGCATTTCTTATTAACTAAGCTGCTAATGTAAAATTATAAGTTTTAACAACATTGAACTTGAAGAGTTCAAGGTTTTCTAATGTAAAACAGAAAAAAAAAAACAAAAATAATCTAGAGTCAGCAGTTTTACATATTTGCGAAATTTTTCATATGAATATAAATTTTTTAATTTTAAATTAAGTTTCGCAATAAAGAAAAAATAAAAAGAAAATCAAGAAAATTCAGAATATTTGAATAGTTTTAAGAAAATAAATTAAAAATTAAGAAAACCTTTAATACATGTTAAAATATAATATTTGCGCTTTATAGCCTATCTACAATGAAAGTTCTCGTTTCGCTTTCTACACGTAGCTATCTGTCAAAATTAGTTAAATGCATTGAATAATATTAAAGTGTCTACAATAGACGCAGCTCTGACGCAGTTATTAAAAAAGTTGTTTCAATTTTAACTTTTCCGCTTTTTCTATACGCATTCAAATGTCAAAAAATTGAACTTTGAAAAATATTTTTAATTGAAAAATTAAAATATATCAGAATAAACGAGGCAAAAATAGTTTAGTGTAATGGCCAAAGTTACGGCAAAATTTAGTTGGTCTACTGCAGTGGGTTCGAGTAGCTGCCATACAACTTCTTTTATATGGGCATTACATTACACCTATTGAAGCTAGGTGTCTGAAATTTTTCCAAAAATAGTTTAGTGTAATGACCAAAGTTAGAGCAAACTTTGGATGGTCTACTGCAGAGGGTTCGAGTGGCTGCCATACAACTCCTTATTTTATATGCGCTTTTTAAATTTTGCCAAAAGTAATTAACCGGATGATATAATGTATATGTTACGGTCATACGGGTATCCCAGAGTTGACACAGTCTACTCTACTACACTCTTTCTCGTTTTAAATGTTGTTAATTAATTTTAATTCCAATTTATACAAAATTAAAATTTTAGAAAATGTAATAGAGAAATATAATTAAAGAAACTTAATTTGGTCACAAAAATTTATTAAATCACGTACTTTTTTAATATTTAAAAAATTACTTAAAAATCTCCACAAAAAAAAATATATTAATATTACATATTAAAAATATTAAATATAAATACATTTTAAATTAAAATTATTAATAATATTTGAAACCAACTAATTTTTAAAATTTTTTCTTCAAATAATTCCAATAGTGTTCTCTATTTAAATTTTTTGAGATGTTCCAACCATTTGTTCCCAAATTTTTTGACGCAAGATATTTAGAGGCTTTATTGCATTTTGCTTAACTTGATTGTCTTTATATAAATTAATTTTATATTTTTATAATAATTAAAAAATATTAATAGATAGACTCCTATAACATTATGAAACTCGAAATATTATATTTGTAAATAATATAAGTTAAAATTCAGTATGATTTTCATATATAGACAATTTATAGTTATTTCCTCCATTTTTTTTTTTTTTAAGATCATATTAATATTTAGAAGTTGAATATTTTTGTATTATTAGTTAAATTTTTTTTTTTTAAATTATATTTTACATAGTTAATATATATTATTATTAATTTTGTTCCAAAGCCAAATAACAAAAACTATAAGAATTATTATGCCAGAAAATGTTATTAAAACTGGAATCCACCATTCCATAATATTAAAAAATTAATTTTGGAAAGAAATTTTAAAAAAATTTTTTTATTCTTTTTCACTTCTTTGATTACATAAAATTTTGCAAAATTAATTAAAAATTTAATTGATTTTTAATTATTTTCTTAATATAAAAAAAATATGATCTTGATTGAAGAAAAAATGATTATAAAATTATTTTTTGAAATATTTAAATACGACTACTACAGTATCATTATTTTTTGTTGCTTCAAATATTTAAATTTTAAGGGGATGAAAGGTCTTGCTCTTGTGGAATTTATTTTGAGTATTAAATCATAATCAGCTCAGACAAATAGTATCGCATTTATTTTTAAATATAAACTTATTAGTTAACTTTCCAGAGTCTCTGGCTCTGTTTTTCTTTTAATTTCAATAGGTTTAGATTTATAATGGTTTTGGGCCTAATAAGCCCTTATTTATATTAAAAACAATAGAAAATTTTAGTAAATTAAATTTTTTGATAATATTTACGATACTGATGTAAAAAAACTTTTTTAAATTTTTTATTTTATATTATATTATCTTTGTAATTTAATGCATTCAATTTTCTGAATTTTCATATTATATATGTATAAATTATATGTGTAGATGATTATAATTCATTCATTTCTTGCTCTTCTCAATCAAAATATCGAATATAAAAAGCAGACGAATAATAATAATTATAATCATTATAACTATGAAAATGGTCACAATCGTATTTGTTTTCTTGTCCAATTCCATTTATTCCAGTCCCTTGTTTTTCTTCTTATATAAATTGTATAAATAGAATAAAATGTATAAAAAGTTACAAGTTTTTAATATTAAAAAAAAAAAAAAAAATTAAATTTTGACAAAATAATTTTTTTTTAAACTGGGTTCTACGAATTTATTTTGACGATTAAAATTAGTATCCTATGTTTGGCTTTGGGTTACAAATTTTAATATTTTTCATTTTAATTATACAAGATATTTTTTAACCCTATATACAATGAGCGCTCTCGTCTCGCTCTCCACACGTAGCTATCTGTCAAACTAAGTTAAATTCATTGAATAATATTAAAGTGTCTACAATATATGCAGCCCTGACGCAGTCATTAAAAAAGTTGTTTAACTTTTAACTTTTCCGCTTTCTCTATATGCATTCAAATGTCACATAATTGAACTTTGAAAAATAATAAAAATATATTTTCAGAATAAAAAATTATTAAAATTATTAATTTTTTTTCTATCTTGGGTTGAATAATATCAAAAAATTATTCAAAATAGCTATACAATAAACTTTAAACTATTAAATATTTGTTATTTCATGAAATTTGTAAACAAAACAATGTCAAAAAACGCTGTCATGTACATTTCATTGTGAACAATCCTATGTTGACTACGTAATGAGAGCGAAATGAGAGTGAAACGAGAGAGTCATTGTAAATAGGCTATTACGATATCCCAAATACCAAATGAATCGAAAAGTATATTTGGTACCTATGACATTCGTATATATGTATTATACTTATGCTAAAGACGGCGTCTACAAAAAATAATCATTTAATCTTTTTTATTGTTAAAAAAAAACATAGCGGTATTTCCTTCCGGCAATTTAGGTAATTTTTGTCCTTATCTCGCATTTATTAAAATCCATAAGTTATTTTAGATAGAAATTTAGTATTGAATCAAAGCATTAAAATTTTTTTTATGACAATTACACAAACGACCACACTTGAAATCATATTAAATTTCGGGAAATTTTAAAGGAAAAGGCAGATCTCACCTTGTACTAAATTTAAAGTTTTCATCTTTATTAATTTCGAAGTTTTGCGATTTAGGTTTTGGAAGGCATGTAGCAGGTAAAATATTTACTTCAATTTCAAGTGAGCTCCGTTATAATCAAAGAAAACCTGCTAACACAGTATCGTACACACGTTTAAATATAATGTTAGAAATTTAATTTTATGTGTATAATTTTATTTTCAAATTGATGTTAACTCTAAACAACTCATTGCACTTATTTCAAAGATCTAACTTCTCTCAAAGTTTCAATATTTTTACTTAACCTTTTTGATGAATAAGGATAAAAATATGCAGGGTCATAGCTCAACTCCTTTACGGTATTATAACTCATTTAGTGGGACATAAGTCCCTAAGGTTACTTGACTTATCCCAATAAATGGGCCCTAAGTCCCCAAAGGAAATTATGACCCTTGGAATTATGACATTGCATCGATAAAAATTTTCAAATATACCGTAAAATATTTTAAAATACCGTTATTAACGATATTAAAGAACTAAATTAGCGTGAAACTAATATGAATTTTTGAACTGTCAATGGATAAAGTATATAGTAGACTTGTTTTTACAGCCAAAAGAAAATTATCAAATTTTATATAATATAGGAAAAATCTACAAGAAATCCAATCTCTAGAAAATAGCAAGTGGCATGCAAGTGAATAGCAAGTGAATTATAAATATTTGTTATCAAAAAATTCAAATCATCAAGCGTTTTATTCTAAAACGAGGAAGAGTGTGGTATAGTAAACTGTGTCAACTCTGGGATACCCGTATGACCGTTATATAAACATTATATCATAATTATTATAAACATTAATTACTTTTAGCAAAATTTCAAACATACCAGCTTTATTAGGTGAAATATAATGCTCATATAAAAGAAGGAGTTGTATGGCAGCTAGTCGAATCCTCTGCAGTAGATCAACCAAATTTTGCAGTAACTTTGACCATTACACTAAACTATTTTTGGCAAAATTTTAGACACCCAGCTTTAATAGGTAAAGAGTAATGCTCATATAAAAGGAGTTGTATGGTAGCTACTCGAACTCACTGCAACAGACCAACCAAATTTTGCAGAAACTTTGGTCATAAAACTAAACTACTTTTGCCAAAATTTCAGACACGTAGCTGTAATAGGTACAGAGAAATACTCATATAAAAAACGAAGTTGTATGGCAGCCACCCGAACCCTTGGACCAAAATGGCTGGATTTAAATAGCGATAACGGCTATTGCAAAGAAACGAATTTGCGAAAATTTCAAGAATCTAGCTCCTTAAGTTTTTGAGTTATCGTGCGGACGGACGGACGGACAGACATACATAGCTAAATCGATTTTTTTTTCGATTCTGATCCATTCCATACACTTGAGTCTATATCTACTCTCCCTCCTTCTCTGCGTCACAAACGTAATGGCAAATTTATTATACCCTTTGACTATATAGTCATACGGGTTAGGTTCCAATATATAGCTAAAATAAAAATGCACATAAAAATAAACCAAAGGAATTAAAGTTCAGTTCAACGCATTAGAGCCATGTCACACTTCTAAAAGTGTTTACTTTTAAAAATTTTTAAATCGACAACTCTTTATTTTTGACGAAACAAAATTTTTGACTTTTAGACGAAATTAGACGAAAATTAATTGTACTATAAATGTTTAGCTTTACTTCCACAATCCTTTATAAAAAGTTATCAGTAATTATCCTCAAGTTTTTGACGATTCAGAAAAAGTCGAATTTCGTAATATCTACAGCAGAAAATATATATTTAACTTAGAATTGCAAAGTTAAAACAAATCGAATCTAACTGTTGCTGCAACATTTGTTAAACATAAGTAAGTTGAAATTCTTTGATGTTGCGAATTACGACGTTTTTATGAATAATGAAATGTATTTCTAATTAAATTTGAATTTTCCCACTATTCACTCTTTTTTAAAAATTAAATAAAAATTTGAATTGTTAAAATACTTGCAGATACATAAAATTTTAATGTTGCTCACATTTACGAAATGTTGACTAATGTTGCTAAAGTATTAAATTATTCATGTTAATCGCATGATTATTTTTAAATCAAATTTTGAAGTTTAAAGTCTAGGTATTATTTAAAGAATATAATATGTAAATTATTAATTTAAAAAACTATCTTTTGATCACAAAAATTTATTACAATACGTATTTTTTTTTAATAATATTGAAAAGATTACTTAATTCTCGAAACTATAAATCTTTTTTATATTAAAAACAAAAAATATTAATTATATACATACATTCTAAAATAAAATTATTAATAATATTTGAAATCAACTAGTTTTTAATTAGTTTCTTCAAATTATTCCAATAGTTCTTAGATTTTAGAAATGTTCTAACTTTTCTCCTCTCCGAAATATTTTGGCACAAAATATTTAAGATACTTGATTGCAGTTTCCTTCACTTGTGATTGTCTTGATATAAATTAATTTTATATTTTTATAATAATTTATAAATATTTATAGGTAGACTAACTACTCTTGATAACATTTTGGAGCTCAATTATTATTATTTTGTTAAATATTAATAATCAATATTGTTTCATATATAAATAGACAACTTTTGACACTTTCAGGATAATTTTAAAAGTTATTCCTTCATTTCTTAAGATCATATTAATATTTGGAACTTGTATACTTTTTTAATATTAATTAAATTTTGTTTTTTTTTTTAAATTATATCTTAATAATTATTTAGTTATTTATTTGAATAATACTTTTATCCAAAGCCAAATAATAAAAATTATAAGAATTATTAATACAATAAATATTAATAAAACTGATATTCCCCAATCCATTATGAAAAAAACTGCCAAAGTTTGTAGGATAAATTATTAATTCCTTCTTATATTTCACTTTTGAGTTTGGAAAATTTTGTTATTAACTTACGACTGTTTTTTTCATTTACAATTTAAAAAATTTGAAATTTAATTAATTGTTTTCTAAATAAAATAATTAATCTTATGATCTTGAAAATAAAAAGTAAGATTATTATAAAATTAATTTTGAAGTATTTTTATATGACTGCTATTGTAATTTTTCACTGCTCCAATATATTTTTTTTTAATTTTTGAGATATTATTGATAATATCTGGTCTTAATTTCATTAATGTTCTCGCGACCAAACTATAATCATCTTCATTATTAATTGAGTGAGACAAGTCACATTTTATTATCAATATTAAATTTTGTATAAAATTTTTGACAGAGCTCTGCAACTGCTAAAACTTATTTATTTTTACTATTGAGTTTTTCAAATTTTATATCCGGCAAATTTTAAAATCAATAAGACCAAAAATAGAGCTTTATTAGGTGTAGTGTAATGCTCGTATAAAAGAAGGAGTTGTAGGGCAGCTACTCAAACTCACTGCAGCAAAACAACCAAATTTTGCAGAAACTTTGGTCATAAAACTAAACTACTTTTGGCAAAATTTCAGACACGCAGGTGTTATAGGTACGGAGCAATGCTCATATAAAAAAAAGAAGTTGTATGGGAGCTACTCGAACTCACTGCAGCAGATCAACCAAATTTTTCAGAAACTTTGGCCATAAAACTAAATTACTTTTGGCAAAATGTCAGACACGCAAGTGTTATAGGTACAGAATAATGCTCATATTAAAAAAATAAGTTGTATGGCAGCTACCCGAACCCATGGACAAAAATGGCTTGATTTAAATAGCGATGACAGCTATTGCAAAAAAACGAATTTGCGAAAATTTCAAGATTCTAGCTCCTTCAGTTTTTGAGTTATCGTGTACACGGACATATAGTCATACCTATATGTCCCTTTTTTATACGGGTATAAAAATTTAACATTATTTTTATTTGTAATAATTTATTTCGCAATGTCAAAATTAGTCTACTATATCATGTTCTGAGTTAAAAATTTATTAAGAAGTAATGTATTAAATATTACATTTTTCGAAAAGCACATTTTCAAAGAATTTTTAGAAAAATTTATTAATTCTGTCCGGCCGTATGTCCATTCATTACGGAGTTACAGCTCAGTCAAGTGTCCTACATTTCAACTGTTATATAAAGTATAAATTCAATCAGAAAACGATAATAAAATTCAATTGTTTTCAATAAGGAAAATATATTATCAGATAAATTTCAACAAAATCTTCGGAATCTTAGCTTTTGAAAGGGAAATATAAAAATAAAAAATAAACTTTTGACACAAATTAAAAACTAATTAATATGTAATAAATTATATTTTCTTTAATAATAATATTTTTTTAAAGCTGTTTACTTTATTTTTTATTATTAATATTCAATATTATTGCAGAACATTAATACTTAGATGTATTACAAATATATTTTTTTTTTAATTTTTTCAACTACTTGATAATTAAAATTAAAATCACAGCAAATGTTAATAAAAAAGTTATTAAAAAAATTAATAACAGAGCAAGTTTAATCCACCAAATCTGGAAACATTTATTTATTATTTTCATAAACAGTCTGGAATAAGTTCTGTTTATTTCTATTCTTCTTTTTATAATTTTGTACATTTAAATATTAATATTAAAATTTAAAATATTATATTTAATTTAATTTAAATATATAAAAATAATATAAAATGATACAGCATCAATTTTGTTCTGATTGTTACAAATACTTCAAAAAATTTTGAGTTTTTTAAGTTTTTAAAATTTAATTTTTTTTTTTGTCAATTTCTGAAATTTTTGAAACTGCCAAACGTCAGCTGTTTTTAAGATGATAATTTTTAAAATGAACAATGGGGTAAATCAGGGTTGCCATGTGCTGTTGTAATTTTACCATCGTTATGCATCTTAAATTGTTCCACCTTATCATATCTTTAAAACTGTACTTAAATAAATACCTAGATACATTTAAATTGGAATAAAACAAAATTACAGATAACAAAGTTTTAATTTCATTTAAAAATTGTTGCAAGCAACTTTTTGATTCTTCAGTGTATATTCTTATTCAATTCCTTGGTTTTGAACTTCATTCCCTGCCGACAAAAATCTAAACAAGTTTAAAACTTGATTTTGAGAAAAATTTCCTGTTAAGAGTAGGAGGATCCTTAAAAATAAAAGATGAGTTATATAGGAAAATAAATCCTCACCCCTTTTACGAGCTGTAAAGGGTTGTAAACTGTAAACTGTAAGCTGTAAACTGTAAGCTGTAAACTATAAGCTGTAAATTGAAAATGCGTCATGCTGATTTAATCTGCAAAAGCTCAATCTCAAACAAAATATTTTTACCTTTTTTTAACAGTTTTCTTAAATTGAGAAAATGTGTCTCTATAATTTCACTTACATGTGAAATGAAATTTCCAACAAATGTTCCTACAATTATTATGCAAACTTTTTTTTTAATACAATTTTACGAAAAACATTATTATGAAACATTGTTTAAATGTTGAAAATGTGCTCTTTTGAAAACGGTTAATTTTGAAATTTATACAAAATCAACCATACAAAAATCCACTAATTTGTACAAAATGGCGCATGATTGATCCGACTATGTCAAATAACCATTTATTTAAATACAATTCAAAATAATATAAAATAATAATAATATTATATTAATATAGTAAATATAATATTATTATCATGATTTTTCAACATCAATTCAATAATATTTAAAATACGATTGTCGTGGAATAGATTCTTTATTGATTCCCATCTCTTTTCTTTTAACAAAATAAATTACAATTTATAAAAAAATAAAGATTTTGAAATTAATATTTAAAAAAAATAAACTAATCTTTTTCTCAATTCTAAAAAAAATTAAACATTACATTTTGGTAAATGAAATAATTCTAAAAATAGAGAAATGTCCTGTTTTTTTGACAGCTGTCAAATACACTAAAATATGGTGTTGTCTTCACTTCAAGTTTTTTAATTAATTTTTTTCCAGCAATTTTTTTGAATTGTATATATCTTATTTGTTATTTTTTTATCAATTTTTACAAAGAAATCCAATATTATAATATATTAAATATATCTATGCAACATAATTATTACATATATATACATTTCCAAAATTATTTCCAAAAATAATATATAATAATAAAAACAAGAAAAGCCACCGAAAAAATTCCTACATAAAATGACAAAACAGGTTCAACATATCCAAAAAAAATCTCCGAATCCATTCTTATTCAAAATGTCTTTTCTTGTCTTTTGATCTTTGTGAAAAAATGTATTGCAGAAAAAAAAATAAAATAAAATTTTTTTATTATATTAAAAAATGAAAATAAAATATTATTAAATATAATTTGGATTTTGATAATAATGATATTGGTCTACTACGTCTTATTTTACAATAAATGATTAATATTATGTTTTTAAAACATATTGATTATTTGACATTTGTGCAAGTATTTGTTAGAGTAGAAACGCTCTAGAAGTCGGGTTGGATACAATTTTAATTAGATTCCCTATACTAATATACTAATACTATTTATTATATTTATTTAATTTTATTTTACTATTATTACATTCGATCATTCAGGGGGCAAAGAATATTTTTATTTTAATTTTTTTTAAATAATCATTTATTTTGCTATAATTTTACAGACTTTTGGATATCTAAACCTACAAATCAAATATTATAAACCAGGTTTACATATTTTAATTTTTTAACATTTAAAAATATTTAGATTGCTTTATGTCAAATTTTCCATCTTAATAGGAAAGATCTAATGTTTTTTTTTTTTTTTTAAATAAACTTTTATTTTGTTATAATCTTACATATGAGTATCTTAACCTACAAAACAAAGTTAACAAACAAGGTATAACTCTTTTATTTTTAACATTTAAAAATATTTGAATTTTTTTATGTTAAATTTAATATATAGTAAGTAAAATTATTTCTGTCTTAAAGTACAAAACTATTGTAATAGACTCTTATAAATACATCATTGTAAAATTTAAAAAAGCAATGTTTAATATTTTTTTTTTTTTTAAAACTTAACTAACTTAACCTAACTTAACCTAAACTTAAATTTATCTAAACTAACTTATTGACTATAAAATAGCACAGGTGCTTTTAGAAATTATATTAAGATGTATTTAACCACCAATAATCTTTATTTATAACTTTATATTTTTCTGATATAGACATTTCATATCTTAAATTATCTCCGTTAATATTGCCTGGGATATACTCGATTTTTTTGCATGTAGCCCGTCTACTATAATGAAATAGTATAGGGACATGATCTTGGTTTTGAGTGTATCTATATTTGTCTAAGAAGATGAAGTGCTCAGGAGCTATAAAACCCGTGAGCAAGGTCTTCTTAATGTACTCCTCATTGTGGTAAAATATATGTGATATTAAACCATTTTCTGGAGTTTTTAATGCTCTATCAAAATGACTTCTGATTAATTTTATCATAAAATTATCTATTCTCATGATTTTGGCTTCCTTGTACAAATATTTATTAGAATAAAAATGTTTGTATTCGGAGTCAGGCTTTCTATGTTTATTAATACAAACTCTTATGCACTTTCTTTCGAATTTACGTATTTTTTCCATTAAGCTTGCACTGATGTTGTACCATATGGGTACACCATATACAAGCGTAGGCCTTATTAATGTTAAAAAACAAGGTTGACTTTTTGAACTAAAAATTTTAATTTGTTATTTATTAAACGAATAACAAATTTTAGATTTTTATATTATACTAGCTAGTACCCGGTGCGCGTTGCTGCGCCTCTCAATGGAGGTTTAATTGAAGTTGATGTTACTGCAAAAAGTTAACACAAAAATTACACACGGTTTACACATGTAAATTTTAAAATGTATGAAAGCAATCTTTTTAAAACGATTTTTCTAGGATTATGCTAGGATTTTTTGAAACTTTCTGTAATTCAAAGCAGTACAAACTACTTTCCAAAAATTTGACGTAATTTACTTCCAAAAAAATTTTTTTGACCAATCGTAGGACCGACTGTTAACAGTCTCAACTCCATTTTCAAGTTGCTTCACACATATAAAATTTGAGGTCAACCGGTCAAATCGTTTCTAATTTAGAGTTAAGTAACGCAAAAATCTATTAAAAGCCACTATGCCCCACTGGGTTAACGGAACTACACTTTCTCTTTGGGCAAAGCAGTATTGCGCAAAATTGGACGTAATTTGCTTCCAAATCACTCAACAAAATTTTTTTGAGGCTTTCTTTTTAGCCAAAGCAGTACTTCGCAAATTTTGACAATATTAGCTTCCAAAATTATTTTGACCAACCGTCGGGCCGACATGGGTTAACAAATTCCAAAACTGTTAATAGTGTCAACTCAATTCTCAAGGAGCTCCACGTATACAAAACTTGAAGAAAATCGGTCAAACCGTTTTTAATTTAGAGTTAAGTATTGAAAAAACCTATAAAAAGCTGTTGGGCCCCAAAGGGTTAGTGCAATACAATAAAATTTTTTTGGGGCTTTCTTTTAAGCCAAAGCAGAATTTCGTAAGATCGGACAAAATTTGGACCCAAAATTTTTTTTGACTACCCGTCGGCTCGACATGGGTTAACAAATTCCAAAACTGTTAATAGTGTCTACTCAATTCTCAAAGAGCAACACGTATACAAAATTTTAAGTCAATTGGTCAAACCGTTTTCATTTTAGAACAAAGAAGTTTAAATACTTGCACCACAGCCCCAACTTGGCGGTCCGTTAGAGCAAAATTTTTGGGCCCCGATTTCTTTCCGTACCCAAAAACCCTATATACAAATTTTCATGAAAATCGGCTGGGCAGTTTAGGAGTCTATTCGCTACAAACAAACAAACAAACATACAAACAAACAAATAAACAAACTTTCGCTTTTATATATATAGATTAGTAATTACGCATATTTATTTTATGATATGTGCTGCAAACTTATCACGTTTAAGAGAATCCTTTAGTAATGCATTGCAAGTCAATATTCATCAAAATTATTTGAAATACTGAAATTTAGGAGAGTCATTTAGACTAAGCTTCAGTTTCGTTGATTATTATTTTGCCAAAGCCGTAGCCATATTGTATAATATATATGCTATAAAAGAAATGATAAATTCTATTTTATGTTACACCATTGCCTTAAAGAATTGTTTGAAAAATTTGAGTAAAAATAATATTTAATTTAGGTGTAAATTATTAACCTAAGAAAGTATTAATATGATCTGCCCTGTGTTTGAAATCACTGCATTCGGATTCAACCATTTTTTACTTAACAAAAATACCGTTCGTGAAATGGATATAAAAATAACACAAACCATTTAAAATTTTTAAATGATTAACAATTTAGACTTTGACTTTTTAAATGTCATTTGATTTGAATATAATTTTAAAAGTAACAAATTGATAAAACAACCCTCGTACACATTTGAATAATAAAAGAATATAAATTTTTAATTTGCTGTCAATTAATTTAATTTTTTTTTTTTTTTTAATTAATCATTTCAAATAATCATTTAAGACTAGATTTGATAATAATTTAAATATTAATTTGAATTAAAAAAAATATATTCCAATTTAACAGGGTCCTTCATGAGCAAATGAAACTGAAACTCCATTCTTAATATGACATCTTAATATAGCATCATTACCGTAAGTAAGTCCATTGTTGCCACAAATAGGTCTGTGATCTTTTGAAATTGCACATGGAATTTTAAAATCCGCTAGCATCTTAAAAGTATCAGTTGTATCTTGAGCAATTGCCATTGCTAAAATTAAACTTATATAAAATAATAATTTTATGATAGTTTTCATTTTTATTATTTAATGGAGTTTTTTATTTAATAAAATTTTTTAATAAGTTTTCTTTGACTGTACGCGAATCTTTTAATACTTCAAACTTTAATGATTTTTAGAAGTGTTTTTAGAGGCTATTTAAATAAAAATAAATTCATTTTATTACAACTGTATCAAATTGGTAGGAAACTATTAAATCATTCACATTAATTCAAAAATATATGTTATGTAATATATGTTATGTAATGATGACTTTAATTATTTATTTTTAGTTATATATTATTAGATTGATTGTGTAGAGAGTATTATAAAACTCATATTTCATTGAATTGGACTTTTTCCATGGATAATGTACAGCGCTAATGAACAGCGTGTCCGAAAGTCACGATTTATGAAGTTATAGAATTTTAAAAATCTAAATAAGCAAAACATTCTTCTAAGAACGGTCTCTTAAGTTAATTCCTAAAATCTTAATTATTTAAATTGCTTCGTTTAAGTATCAATCCATAGGCATGCTTACTTTAATAGTTATAAGGTTTTCTTATCTTATCCCTTGAATGAAAATTTTATCATCTTGCTTGAAACAGATGAAATATATAACTTCAAACATACGGTAGCTTTTGGTTAGAGAACTTAAAATTGCTCTGACTTTTATTAGGATCTGATGTTTTTATTAATACAACTCCCATTAAAATCAAATTTGACTAGTAGTTTCTGACGCTTACATTTTAAATTGTATTATTGGAACGATAATTTTCATTAGAAAAAAATCGAATCCTATTGTAGAAAGAATACATTTTTAATTTTTTTATTTATAATTGAAATCTGCGATAATAATGTAAATAACAAATTTTTAATAAAATTTTCAAAACATTAAAATAAGGGTAAAATTTATAATATTAAATTAGTCACAGATGAAAATTTTTCGGGTGTATTTAATTTTAAAAGTGTTAAAAATTGTTTGATAATTTTTAAACTTTGCTATGTATATTAATAAAGTAATGTATATGTTTAAAATTTTCTAGTATGGCCAGAGTTTGCGACGATGTCGTTGGAGTTTTTTAAAAGGCTCAGACATAAAGACTTAAGTTAAAGCTCCTATGGAAAACAGTGTTTGTTTGTATTAAGAATTCATTGCTTTTCACACAATGAAAGTTTTGAGTCTTGGTTTTAAAAGATATTTTTAGAGATGTAAATTTACAGTTGTTATCGAATTCCATACTATTTAATATCAGAGACACGAAAGAGTAGAAAGGAGCACCTTTGTACCAAATTTGAAGGTTCTATTTTTATTGGTGTCGGATTGTCTTATTTTACAATAAATGATTAATATTATGTTTTTAAAACATATTGATTATTTGACATTTGTGCAAGTATTTGTTAGAGTAGAAGCGCTCTAGAAGTCGGGTTGGATACAATTTTAATTAGATTCCCTATACTAATATACTAATACTATTTATTATATTTATTTAATTTTATTTTACTATTATTACATATTTTAATTTTTTTTAAATAATCATTTATTTTGCTATAATTTTACAGACTTTTGGACATCTAAACCTACAAATCAAATATTATAAACCAGGTTTACATATTTTAATTTTTTAACATTTAAAAATATTTAGATTGCTTTATGTCAAATTTTCTATCTTAATAGGAAAGATCTAATGTTATTAGTTTTTTTTTATGATTTAATCAGTTGCATAACTTAAGGGGCACATACAAACTGACATCTGTTAAATGTCATTTGTTTTGATAAAACTCGAAAAAAAGTAAAAACTAAAGACAAATAAAGTGAATCAAAATTTGTATATTGTGTTGTATGGAAAATAGCAAATCCAATTTTGATAAAGAAATTTCAACATAATAAAAAACTTTTAGAAAGTCATACTACTTGCCAATTTGTAATGGTGCCCAAACACGGCGTACCTAGTTGTACACCATGGCCGAGGACTTGATATGTTGTGTTATATATGGGTTAGTTGTACAAACATTTCGAAGTTTGAAAAGTTAGTTCGATAAAAATAAAAAAAATTTGTTTTGTGGGTGTATTATTTGATTTTTATGGTTTGCAATTTGAGGCGTATAGTGTACAATCAAGTTTTATAACTAAAACGTCATTATAATTTTTTTCTTTAGTTATACTCCGTTTTTTGAAAACTGAATTACAGAGAAATAGGAGAAATTGTAGAACTCTACAAAAGAGAAAAACACTTTGACATATAAATAAATATTAATTATCATAATCCAGTTAAATAACAGCTGTTAAAAATTTAAATTCAATTCCTGAGACACATTTGACATTTCACATATTTTTCAAAACAAAAAAAAAAAAAATTATTTAATTGATAGTTTGATGATAGAGACACAGAGTGTGTATACTATGGTTTGCAAACCTGTCCGCGTACCAAATTGTACGGCCAAGTCCGACGTTTATGGGCATAACTAACAATAATAAATTAAAAAAAAATTCAAACTTTGAATTATAAAATTGCTTACCGAATTGATGATATTCTAAACAGATAACTAAGGTAAAACCATGCTTTTATCTACAAGTTTTTATTTATTAACAAATCATGAATTTTGTGATTTTAAAATTTTATAAAATAAATTTAAAAAATGTTTAATAACGACGATAAGGCATTTCATTTTTAAAATTATCATTGGAAAGGCGGCTTAATAAAAAACAAAAATAACCAGAAAGTATAATACGAATAATTTAAACAATGAAACTTATATAATATTAATTAATTATGGATCTTTCGAATTAACAGCATTAAAGGTTATAAAACTGTTATTAATATTAAAATGTTATATTATTAACTACTATTTGCAACCATCGTTGTATTATAATTGCTCAAAAAAAATTCATATTATAGGTACAGTTATAACATTAGCATATAAATATTAAAAAAAAAACTCTTCAATAATAATAATACATATACATTTTTGAAATGAATTAAATAATTTTCTGCAATTTAATTTTTTTCTTTTATTTATTTTCTGCCCAAATTTAATTTACCGTTTATCTTTTTTAAAATTTACAATCCAATTCACATTTTGCAGTTATACAATATAAGAATGCATATTATGTTATATTTTTATACTATTATTTAAATAGTATATATACAGGATATACCGTTATTACTTTATTTGTTTATTTCTGTGTTCTATAGACATTGGCCAATAATTACTATGGAAATTTTCTCATATTTATGAATAAAGGGGCCTCTTGTTTCAATGTTTAATATTTTAATAATTCATAATTTTTCTTAATTTTACCGTTTTTTTTTTTTTGCGCCAAAATGATTTTAACATTTTATATACATTTTTTTATTGTAAAAAGTTTATACTTTTTAATGAAGTTTTCTACGTATCCATATTATGCATATTATGAACTTAATAATTACATACAAAATAATTCTGGGAAAAAAAGATTATATTTAAATTAATTCTGATAATTCTTAATAAAAAAAAAAAATTAAAGTGATGAAAAGAAAGATAAACAGAGGAAATTTAATAAAGTACCGTTACTTTATAATTTATTTAAAATATTTTTTTTGTTTGTAATTTTAAAACTTTCTGTACAAATGCAAGGTGAATTTATAACAGATAAATTATTATTATTATTCATAAGTATAAATATGAATAATATATATTTTGTAAAATAATTACGACTCATACATTAGTCGATAGGAACTATTTTTTGAAGAAATCTTATTATAATTCTATAATTACTCCCATTCTAGGAAAATAACATTATTAATTGTAAAAATATTGAAAAACCATTTTATATTGTACTTTTTCATCATAATTATTAGTTAATTTTGAATTTAATTAAATTTTACAGTAATCATCGCATTTCAACATTTAACATCGAATATTTTTAAATTTTATGGTTTCAAGTAAATTCAGTCTAAAAGTTTAAACATATATATATATAGTACAACATATATATATATATGTATATATATAACTTATATATATATATGTATATATATATATAAGTTAAGATATATATATGTAAATCTTTTCTAATATAACTTATTAAAAAAACAAACAATATAAAATTTTATGATCAACTATTTTATTAATAACCTATTATATTAATAAAAGGTAGCATAATTTTAGGAATTATAATACGTAATTTTAAAAAACTTTGATTATACTATAATATAGTTTAATAATTAATTATTATATATATAATTTATGTACCTTTTTTAAAGTTTAAAATATTCCCTAAATATTTTAAGTTTAACAATTAAAATTTTTTTAAATATTTTAATAATAAATAACTTTTGATTAATTATTCAAATTTATAAAAAATCCTAGGTTAATTATTAATTTAAAAGGAATTAATTAAATAAAAAACAAAATTTTGAAGAAAAAAGATTTTAGATAATTAAAAAAAAATAATTGAAAAATTCGAATTATAAGAATCCAACATATTGTAATTTGAATAATAAAATTCAATATTTAACCTTTTACTCTTTTAATAAATTATTGTATCATAGAAAATAAAATATTAAATTCAAATTTTTTATTAAAAAGTAATTATTAAGATATATTAAATATTTTTGTAACATTTTTAATTAATATTAAAATGAATATAAAATCACAATAAAATTAAAGAATAAACGAAAACGAATACCTGCAATCTTTTAAATAACTTGTATGTCTATAATTCCTTAAGTTCTACTTCATTTTATTATTGCAATAGTCCTTGGAACAAGACTTTCTTACTAGGTTTTTTTTTTTAAATAGATCTGCAAATATCTGAGCACGCTCTGAACAAAATGAGGACACCCTGACCAGAGCATTGACAGAGTACGCTCAGAGCGTTCAGATTTAATAAAAAAACACGATTTGAAAAAACTATAATTTTTATTTCAATTACGTTTTAAATTGTCATAAAATTAAATTAAACAAGTTATGAAAAAAACCAAGGGTTTTTAAAAAAGCACATTTTCAAAATAATATAGTATTTCATACTGAGTATTTTATCGGAATATAATGTTAACGTTTAATTTAGGAGATATATACGTTGGTGACTACGTTACTACTTACTTATAAAAACCGCAATTTTTTTAATTTTTATGTCCTAATAGCCCCTCTATGGGGAAGGTTGCCCAATTTCTCAAGGATCTAATCCTCACTATTCCCCTTTCCCCATCTTTTTTAGCTTCAAGGAATTAAATTGTGAATTCTACCAAAATTTGGAATTTTATTTAGAATTTTACTATATAAGCAAAAATGGTTAAAACTGACAGACACTTTCTTCAATTTAAAGAAAAAGTTAAAGTATAATGTTGAACCTTAAAATTTTGTATATTAACAAAAAAAAATTTGAACAGGTATTCAAGTTACAGGTGTTTAAAAATAGCAAAATTCAATTTTCGGGCCTTTATAGCTGCTAAACAGGGGATGTAACAAAAAAAATTTGTTAACCGACTTCTACTTATTTCTGAGGATCTAACTACTCCCATAATTTCAAGACCTTAGTTTGGCCCGTATAGAAGATATGTGTAGCCAAAAATTTTGCAAAAATTGAGTTTTGCATAAAGGTAAATTTTAGTACCGTATGGCAACCCTGAACATTTGTCTTTTAAAATACACCTAATAGAACTCTTGTTATAACAATTTGAATATAGGGCTTTTCCCAACTTTGGGGGGCTGCAGCTCCGTAACGGGTGGGGCTAGAGAAAAAAATTCTTCTACGAAATAATTTTTTTTGTAATACCTACTCGTGGTTAAAATTTCTTTTCTCTATTTCAAACGATGTAAAAGTTTTTGTAAACATACGGACAGACAGACGGACAGACATACAGACGGACAGACAGACGGACGGACAGACAGACGGACGGACGGACGGACAGAGTGAAACTATATAGGCACATTTTTACAAAAATTTTTGAAAATGTGCTAAAAAAGATAACTAAAAATAAACGAAACATTTTGACTTTCATTTTACAATTAAAATCTTAAACAAATGTCAAAATGTCTTTGTATTTTATTTTGCTCAGCCGTGCTCGATATATTTCTACTGAGCGTGCTCTAGGTGCGGTCTGATTTAAAAAAAAAACCCACGAATCACGAGCTCTGAAATTTTTTTTTTTGACAATTCATGCTCTGCTCTGATTTAAAAAAAAACAAACGCCTACTATTACAGTAATTTGACAAATGAGTTTGACAAATAATTTTTGACACATCGAAATAAAACCTTTGCTGTGTCAACTATACAGAACCAAACGCTCTTACAGAAAAATGATAATGTGAAATAGTGTAATGTTTATCAAAGCAATATAACGTTTAATAATTATAAATTTTTTTTTATCATACATAAGTTCATCTAACGCAATTTATTTATTTAAGATAAACTAACTGGTTATTGTGTTAATAATTATCAACAAGATTTTTGAAAGATTCCAAAACATGCAGACAAAAATTTTATAATCAGTCCCTTTGTTATTCTCTTTCCCTTATTTGAAAAAATAACTATTAGTTATTTAAAATTCAATAGAGCGATTAAAATACCACAAGACGTTCTAAAAATAACATACACTTGTTATCTTCAGATGCATGTTGACTTAAATAATAAAGTTGTTTAAAATAAATTGAATGGTTCAGTGCGTTATAAAGTATACTTGAAGTCACTTAAAAGTTAAAATACTTTCAAGTAAATTATTATTATTTAATTTAAATTTTTAATAATCTTTAATGTTATCTTAAGTAATAAAATACACTTTTTTATTGAATTAAAAAAGATTCTCTGAAACCTTGGAAATCTAAGAATTTTACAAAGTAATAATTTGTATCCAAGTTATATTAAATTATTAAATTAAACCTCAATATGGACCTTGTTTTTAGTACTACTCCCCATTCATATAAAATAGAAGAGTACCTACTGATGAGTTTTTTTAATTATAAAATTTTTCATATTCTTTAAAAATTTTAACGAAATTTCTATTAATATTTCTAGCAGAATCAAAAAGCAGCACACATTATAAACTAATTTTGTAGATTTTCCTATATACAATTCTCTCAATTTTTAATTTACGTCTACTTCTATTACTATTATACATAAATTCAATATACATCTAACATCTAACATAGAACATTGTGATTATTTAATTTAATAAATGAAGTTATTATTATTAGATTAGAATTACATGAATATTCTAAATACACTTTCGTAATTTAATCAGAAAATTTTGTAACAAATATATATTCTCAATGTCATAATGAATTTGTACAGATGGTGTTGTGATTATGGTAAAAATTGAACAGAACAAATAAAAATAATAGGTTCATAATATACTCTTTTCACATGAAATATGTTTAATTCAAATTAGATTGGTTTTTGTTAATTTGGTTTTATTTTTAAAACTACCGGTACTTTGGGACGCAGAAGTTGAAATTACATAATTTGAAAAATCTAATCGCCAATACTATGGTAGAAACTGAAAAAATGGCACCCAAACTTTCGATATTTTAATTTTTAGACATCTAAGTTCAATTATAAAATCTATGAGCGTCGTTTTTCCAATTTGTTGATCCGACTGCTGTATCCCAAGAAACTGGGCAGATTAAAAAAAAAAACCAAATCAATTTAAAAATTTGGGAATATTAGTACACCTAATTCCCTTTTTACGTGAATTTAAAACTACGCGATGGAATTTAAAAACATGATAAATTTCGATTTAAATTATTTTTTATTATTTTTAAATAATATTTGCAGATACACATATGGATTTGTGTTCCTTTGAGTAACTATCGTGAATTATACAAAAATGTTACGAAAAATGAAACGAAAAGATCAATAACTAATTTTGTGACCAAGCCCCTACCAACATTACAGCAGCATGAGTATAATAATGAAATTTCGAGTATTATAAGTTTTAAATTATAATATTTTTAAAAAATTTATATATGCATTAAATAAGTTTTAAATTATTATTTAATTAATTGTTAAACAGCTGTAAGAGTACAAAAAAAATAACAAATTTGAGTGATGAGCATTATATTCAAGTGACAACTGCCACATGTCAAAAAAGAATGCATATCGCTGATTAAAAAATTCAAGAAGTTAAAAAAGACCTATTATTTATTTTAAGAATATTTTTAATGCACAATTCCATTTTTGTCTTAATTATTACGTGTATTTGAATAACAGTGTGCCATACACGTTAAAAGGTCTGGTATGGAAACATTTCCCTACTTTCTATGCACTTCATATATTTTTTTACGCGAGTTTTTTTGCGCGGATTTTTTCGGAACGTTTGTTCCGAAATCTATTGCGTAAAAATCGAATTCGGTGTATTTGAAAAAAAATTCAAAATTGATTTAAAAATAGAAAATTTCTTGTGAAATAGGGCCAAGTTCACTTGGAAAGAGTATACTATTTTGTTGGCCTAAAATTTGTTATTTTTATCCAAAATTTTTCATCTTATTTCTTTGCTTTTTTAAGGCCAAAAATTTCGTATTTTTGTTTATCGATTTGGAAAATGTTTACTAATCAAGAACATTAAAGAATGGAAATGGAAAGCAAAAAACAAAAAGAATCTCAAGATACAAAACAAATATTAATTACAAAACATCAGGATTTAATTAATTTAATTTGGCATGAAAATCTTTGTAGTAAATTTTTTGTTTTTTGTTTTTTTTTTTGCTCTCCCAAGACAATAATTTATATTATTATTGAATGAGTTCTCTAGTGATTGTGCTAATAGCAACACTTTTTGAATACAAAGCAACTCAATATTGTTTTTCATTTTTCTGTTGTAAAGGTCAAATAATGGACATTGCTTTTGTGTTATCAAAGTTTATTCTGATGCCCTTGAACAGAGTTATTTTTTGAAATGAAATGAAAGACATAGAAATATTAACCAATTTATTATAATTATTTATGATATGGTGTATTTATAGACGAGTAGTTAAATTTACTAAAAATAATATATAGGAATTTATAACACTTCTCATTGATCATTTGGAATATCTACGCATAGCTTTTCAGCTGAGATAATGTGCTGAGATGGTATGGTATCATATATGGTCTGGCTTGTAACATAAATGAGCATTTTAATTTTCAGGATACGGATTTGGAAAGAGAGCCATTAAAATGTGTATTATTTGAGAGGACTGTAAATTATTTTAAATAGCTTCGACTGGGTTACTATAACCAAACTATTTATTCCATTAGTTTAGCAGCTGCATTTACATTTTCCAAAAAAGGGAAAACTATGAATTTGAATCAAACAATAAAATATCTCTCAGTTCTAAATTCTTTTTTTTTACAAGGGTCATGGAAAACATCGAAAGCCAACCTTTGCAGCTGTCTACAGTTCCTTTTAAACACACTAAAACCACACTCTTTTACACTTTTAAAACAAAACTTTAGATTGAGGTCTTTGATACAAATGTGCAATTTGGTTTTGAGGATGGGAATTGAGAAAGAAAACTTTAGGAGTTGGGATTGGGATGTCGGATTGTGTAGAATAACTGGAAAAATTTGGGGGATATTAAGTAAAAAGATCTTAATATTCGTTCCATAATCTCGACGTACGCTTAACAAACGAACTTCAAATAAGCCGTGCTACGATATCTTAACAATTCGGCAATGTAAGGATGTGCATCCGTTCCTTGCTTCACCTTACAAAACCTTCGTTTGAGGCATTAATTGTTTTATTACTTTAGAACTCGTGTTAATTTCTACTGGGTATTTATAAAACAGCTTGCTTTACCAGACTTTACGCCGATGGCTAAGTGAATTAAGCGTTGAGGTATATAATTGAGGTATATTGATATATATAAAATGCTGGATTTGCTTGTTCCTTTAAAAATTTATAATCTTAAAGCTTTCATAAATAAATTAGTATAAAATAATCTAATAAATAATTCTTTATTTTTATATAGTCGTAATTTCTACAAAATTCATAAAATATACCTTCAAAATTTAATGTAGGTAATTCCTAGAAATTTCCTTTACTTTAAAAGCTTTATATTTCATCCTAAATAAATTATGAGACCTTAAACAATTTTATTTGTAAATATCCAAATTCTTGGACAAACCTTTTTTTTTAAAGGTCTCAAAACATACGTCCACCCAATAGAAGACCTTGGAAAAATAAATATCATCATTAAAATTATAAATACAAATATAAACATTCGAAATATTACATAAGAACATTGTTAATACATATATGAAACATATTATATGGGAGTTAGATTTACAAAAGGAAAATGTACAATACAAGAAATTTATAACATTTCTTTGATTATTTTTATTTATTTTTTTTCTCCATCAAACAAATTTTATAAGTTATATAAAAATTATAAAATCATTCGTTTTTATTTCCCACAATTTTTTTTTTTTATTTTCAAAATAGGAAAAACAAAATTTTCCGGTCTATGATGACGAAGGAAAAAAAACATTTTCTTTGTAAAATACTCTTTGTACATATATGGATGTTGTGTATTGTAGGTGTATATATTTTCTATGTACTACATGTTTAATACAATATCCGAATCCGACAGAAAGCGTACTTCAGAAATTGTAATTATAGTTTATTCATTGACTGTCAGCAAATTTTTTTATCGTTTATTCTGCAAGGCATGACTATCAAAAATTCAAGCCATGGCAGGCACCGAGTTACAATAAATCAGATATTAATGTGAGCAATCCATATATATGCATTATTTATGTTGAAATATTTATTTGTCAATTATATTCTTATAGGGAGATCAGTCAAAAATGTCCCAAAGTCAAAGCTCCAAAGACAAAATTCCCATTGAGACAAATTCCCCATAAAAACAAAAAAATCAAAGTCAAAATCCCCTAAACCAAATTCCTCTTTAGAAAATATTGTATATTTAAGTACATATAAGAGATTCTGAATTGACAGATTTTCCACATAAATGGTTATAAAACCAGGGCCTTACAATAAGGCCTGAATATTAATGTAGGCCTATTTGTGATTCTGAATTAGAAGCGATTTTATAGTTAATGACAAAATCATAGTTTTGGATTTTAACTTTTAGCGATTTTGGAATTTTGATTTGAGGGATTTTGCTTTTCTAAGTTTTGTCTACGGGTATTTTGTCTTGTAGATTTCATACCCAACCAACATTTGGTGTATTTAAAAGTTCCGTAAATATCTCCCAAGTCATTTTTCCTATTCTGAGGATGCGTGATTCCTAAACCAGTTCTTTTCAATATTTCTTAACAAAAAAGAAAAATTGATATTTTCGGAAAATTTTGCCCAGTACTGTAAATGAAAAAAACAATATGAAAAATTACTTTCCATTTCACAGACTTTGGAAAAAATAATGAAAAAAATTTACGTTTCAAAATAAACCATAGATTTTTTGCATCATAAATCAAAAAAACTTTAAAACTCGATATACAACATATTTAATTTTAAAATTAGTTTCTGTGATATCTTAATATATATTGTAACTTAAACTAACCTTAAATGTAAAGCAAACTTTTATTACTTGTTCTCAAGGTTTAATAATATAAAGAAAACTTTATTTTTTATTTCAAGGTTAACGTGCGTATCATTTTGATTTACGGAACATAAAACGTAGAACTTTATAGTAATTAAAACAAACACAAATTAAACACCATCATAAAAATTTTTTTATTAGTTCCTTCATATTGCGTACAACTTTATTAAAACTGTATAATATGGAAAGTTTTATAAACTACCTAATATGTGACTACGTATAATCTCCGGTAAATCATCAGTAATCTTATATGTGATTAAGTTATACGAGTTTACATACTAGATAGCATATGTAAACGTGGTGGCAGAGAACCAATCCATTATTCTGGTAGAACTATTCCATGAGATTAAAGTTATTTCTAATGTAGCATTCGCTCTTAGACTGAGCCTTCGAATTCCTGGAATGGTTCAATATATATACATAAAAATTAATGAGTGATTCTGAAGGAGCTCTAGAGCAATTAATACCTTAAAAAAGCTCATTAATTATCAAAAACCAACTCAGGTATTTTATTAAGTACTTCATTTGCCTCAGGTGATTTTTTAAAAGAATTCAAGAATTAATCATTATACTTGATGTAATATTAATATTTTTAAGGACATAGTCAGAAGATTATTTGAGACGGTGGGAGACTGACCAATTAACGAACTTTCGGTCAATCTAGCTATTCCAATCATGTAGGTGCGGCGAACAGAATTAGAAGGAAACAATTCTAGGCTCAGCGTGTAAATGTCCAGTGCTGATGCTCTGGGTTGTGACTAATGCGACGGTCTTATTAACAATCTAGTCATTAGGAAACCTGCAGGTAGTTTCTGAACCTAACGTAGTGGATCTAAATTAAAATGCAATACAGACTTAATACAAGTCTAATTGTAACTGTTGAAATAGCAATATACTAGTAACTTGGTACTTGGAGTAATTGTCAACCAAGAATTTTTAAATTCTATTAATTTTTCATTTTGAACAAAAGTTTTGTAAAAATTTAGCTCCGAGGAATAGTTTGATTCCAAAATTTATAATATATAATTACTACAAAAAAATTTAATTTTATTACAAGAGAATCTTAAAGATTTTCTGCACCAAAACTAGAGAATGGAAACTATTTTCTATCAAATAAATAGTTTATAACAGTTTATCTACCTGTCTAGTTATCCAAAAAGAAGAATTACTTAAAACACATGTCCAATAAGTTGTAAAACAAAGTATTTTTAATTATTTCACAGGTTTTTCTGATCTCATTCACTCCTTCCCCAAAAACAGATCTTATAGATTATTCAGTAGGGTATTAACATTTTCAAATCAGCAAGAAAATACCTACCATTTTACTTTTATTACTCTCAAATGAAATACAATATATATGTAATCATTACATAAATACAAAAATAAAAATACCTATCGTAAAACGTGACTCTTAAAACTATTTTCCCAAAAAAAAAAGTTTGAGTTTTAATTTTATTTTGTTTTTCCCAATATATGCCTTCGTTTAGAATCTTAAAGTTACATACAACGATTTTTATTTTTAAGGAAATAAATTAATACATTTAAACTATTTTCAACAGTTGTAAAAATGTATGTTTTATACGATCGAATAAGTATGCTGGCCTTTTTTTATAACGTTTAGGGATAATGAATACGTAATCAAAAAAATATTCGAGTTTTATTAAGGATTGTCCTTACTAAGGCTTAACTAGCATAAGAGAGGAATAACCGTTATATTGTGTAGATCACACAATTGAACTTTATTGTATTGACCTTCCCTTAGAATTAAATCATTTAATGATATTGTAAATAATAAAAATTGTTGATTTAGTTATAAAATATTAAAAGAACCATTTGCAACTCGATTCGTGTATATATTTGATTCAATTCGATACATCATTATGCGATGCTACGAAGAAAAGGTTCTGAAGGTAGTGGATTCAATGATTCTAAAATTATTATTTACCTTAATAGTAAATAATTATACACTGATGTTCTGGGTATGATTCTAATCAATTGGGTTTGTAATTATATCGAATTTTTTAAATTGTATCGAATCGTTATCATCGATATTTTTGTTGATAGTAGACACTGCCCTTATGCAATCTTAATACAAGCCATGGCTATTAAAAATTTCTGAACATTAATTATAACTAATGACATATTTAAATTTTAATTAAGGAAACGCTTTCATACCTCAACTGTGGTGAAGCAGAAAGATTCAGAAAGAAACATTCCCTTATTTCCTTTTAAAAATTTTACTAATCGATAACTATATCGATTATATTTGATTACTACATTACTTATTATTTAAGCATGAACAACTTTATCTCTTTGTTGATTTTGTTGTAGTTTGATAAGATTTGTAAGTATTAATAACACGATAATAACAAAATTATTATAATTTTATTTACTTTAATACTATAAAAAACAATGGGGTAAAAACAAAGTATATTATTATATTTTTAATATGAATGCATACATTTGTAAAGCTGAAATAATCGTAATTTCCTTTAATAATTTCTAATAAATCAATAATTTTTTAATTTTTAATGTAACTCTATGTTATGTTAATTTTTTTATTACATATCTATTGGTACTATAATGAGTGCCCCGTTAAGGTATTTATCATAGAGTCTCTAAGGCTAATGGCCAATCTGAAAGCCACAAAACTGTGCAGTTGGTCAATGCTAGAGACTGCCCAAGTTAATTAAAATACAATAATATCAATAAACGAAAAGTACGCGCAATGGTTTTAATCTGCAGCAAAAAGTTTCTTGCAATTTGTGCTGCAAAATTTGGCCTCCAATTCTCAGAAAACATTCAATTAGATTCCATAATGCAATCATGATTATAAGCCAAATTATTGTAATAATTTATTGAAGCTCTTTTATCAAAAAAATTTTTTTTTTCCTTTTGTACATCTTTGGGGAGCTTCCACAAAGCTTCTCTATCTTATTCAAGTTTGTGATAGCAACTTGATTTCCGTCGACCTTTCTCCTGATTCTTCAATTCCTTTTATATAGTTCGTCTTCATCTAGTTTGAGGCCTTACCATTTTTCTTTACCCTTATAGATTCCAATCGAAGACTTCCATGTCAATCTAGTTACTTTTCATTAGCGTGTGATCCATTTATACTTTTTTCCCCTGGTAACCGGTTCTATGGGTTTCTGTTTTGTCGCTTTCCACAGGTCTTGGTTTATGACAATTCTTTGCGGCCATAATATCCTACATATAATACGCAGACATCTCTTCAGGAATACTTGAAGTTTTATAACTATTTTTTCTGTGATCAACTTATCAAATTGATTTGATATTATATTTCCCATCAGTTCGATGACACCTTGTATACCAATATTAAAATAATATCTTGTTAAACCTTAATTATAACAAGTTTTGTGTTCAATTCGCCACATAGAACTTCATTGGAACGTTACAATAATTTTATTTAGTATGTATATTATTATGTTAAGTTAATTACACTAATGAATAAACAATATAAAGTCTATGATTAAACAAACTACAATAAGTTAATTAGTTGAGTAAAAAAAAAAAGTATTGTTTTTGATAAAATTAATGAACTAACAAAATACATAAAAATCCTTAAAGCTAAATTGTGTTATTGGCTCATACATTGTTTAATTCAATTTAATCCATAATTAAATAAAATTTTTCTATCCAATACGAGTATTAGTTATTTTTCCAGAATTGGAATATTAAACTTATCAGTTGAATCGAAAGTACAAATGATTTTTAAAATAAGTTTTGTACGATAAGTTAACATAAAAATTGCATCAAATACAAACTTAGAACTTTAATCGGTGACACGGCTTATTGGCGGGAGTCAAAAGTCCCAATGGGACTTCTAACTCTCGTCATTAAGTCAAAAGAATCACTTCAAAGAGACAGAGGTGTTCTGGGACTTCTGGCACTTTTTTTGTCGTTGTGGGACTTTTGTCTCATGAGTCAGAAGTTCCATTCAATATTTCATATAGGTACATATTCTGGAAATAGCGTATAACGTTGCTTTTGTAACCATCAACTATAAAATCCGAAAATTCCAATAGCTATTATTCCAACAACCATCTGCAAACGCAACGGCTGCGGCTCGGGTGCTGTCTACGAATGCGACAGCCACCTTGCGGTCGAGTTTTAGCGTCCTCCGATAAAGTGTGCGCGTGTCTCTCTGAAATCGGACGCTTCGAAAAAAATTTCAACAGTTTAAATAAACAAAAATTTAAAGAGTCAGAAGTCAGACTTGTCTCCTTATAATCAGATTAATCGAAAGTTCGAATGAATATAGTTGAATTTAAAATAAAGGGGAAAATATGGTTTTATTTGATAAGTTGAAATAAAAATTTGATTAGACTAAATATTTTGATCTGAAGGTATTAAAATATAATTCATTTTACATAAGTTATCGCCCACAACTGATTAGTAATCAAAACATGAACTACAGATAACAAGTTAAAATCATTAAAAATTCGCGCGTTTTATAATCTTGGCACGAATAACAATTACTTTGCATATAATTTGAGTTTGCAATTGATTTAAAATCTATTGAACCTCAAATTTATTAAGCAATTTAACCTTGATCAAATTATATTTAGGTCAAATAAAAGTTTGCTTATCATAAATAAATAAATGCGCATGCTTTATGGTTGACATTTACCCTTTAAATATCGAAAAGAATTTTTGGACCTTGGAAAAATATTTGTCGTATAAAGTTTTTTCGAATTTATTTCGAAATAAATTAGCACGTGTACATGTTTAAAATATAAAAATTCAGCTGAAATTGAAAAATATAACTTTGAATTGTTTTAATAAAATCGGTGGTAAATACTTTACCAATGGTTCACCATAGCACTTATAATCCACTGCAGTTAAAATTCCCCTGCACAATGGAAAACCTGAAGATAATAATCGCTTTATTTATAAATTTTGAATTGAAACACTTTTAATTAACTTTGTCGTCCTGGAAAGTTTTTGTTTCAAAACCTATAAAAAGTATAAAACCCCTAACAACCGTGTGTAAATGTTTTAAAAGTTCACTGAAAAATAAAAATTTTCATTTCGAAATAATTTCCCTCTAATTGATTCATCGGTTTTTCAATTTTATTTTTTTTAATATTTTAACTAAACCATAAGTGAAAATCAATTACTTTACTTTTATAATTTTTTTGCAATTGCTACTGTTTGAATTTTGATATTGTATCAAAATATAGTTTTACTATACCTATTAGTAAATGGTTAGATTTCCATTGAATAGGATTCAACATTATGTTATATTTTTTATTTCCTATTAACCTTATTTTAAAATATACTGTCATATATTTCCACTAGAATAATAAAGTAACAATCACACATTTCAAATGAAACCTACATATCTTGAATGAATGATTTTTTTATTTTAGGAAAAATGAATAAAACATAAATTGTTTCGTATTTCCAATTACAGAAAAATATTGAATTTTAATTCTGTAATTGGAAAATATGATGTTTAATAATAAAATTGTATATTGGGTTGCAATTGCTTAATAAATATTGAATGGAAGTGTTATATTAAATTTTGTGCACCTTAAAGTATGCAATATTTTTTTAATGTACTTTCATTTGAATTTTTTCTGCTAATAAGTGGACGTGTCTCAAATGGGTTGTTTTAAACACAGGAATTGTTAGTAGAGGGTGAAGCAATTCGAATTCTACTCACAGGTACTTTAAATTGGAGAGAAAATAAAAAATTAGGATAAAGGTATCGAATCCCGCTCAAGTCACAGGAGAAAATAATTAAAAAAGTAAATTTTATTTACAAAATCGTTAGTGATCAAACATAAAGTATATAAGTAATAAATAGTATTAGGTGATTGATATTCGTAATATTACAAAATCGGGTTTCATTTTGAATATTTAATCTTAAAGAAAATCATAATATGTTAAATATTTTACGCCTTTAAATATGCAATTCGTTAAATTCGCTTTCTGAAATCAAAATTTAACCTAATTTTACTGTACATTTAGTTGCATAAGAAGCAGTTCAAAATATTAATTTAAGTTCTAATTGAGTAACACGTGCATATTTTAAAAACATTAAAGAAGGAAGTACCGTTATTTTTATTTATTTTAATATCTGGTCAAATTCTTTGATTATTACGAATTCTTATGATGTAAATTTTCAACTTTATGACAAATACTAACAGAAAGAATAACAGTTCTAACTATCCAGCAGGAAGTACCGTTATGTTTATTTATTTTAATATCTAACAATTCTTCGATACAATAGCGATTTCTTCGATACAATAATGAGAATTTCCAACTTAAAACAAGTACTAACAGTAAGAATAACAGTTCCGATTCTCCAGTAGAAAAATTACATCAAAATAAAAGAAAAATTAATACAAAAACATTGTAAAGATTAATAATAAGCAAACATATATTTTTATAAATTTTCCGACATTAAACGAAAATTCAGTTTTCTTAAAGCGGAAAATAAAAATCGCAAAAACAAGAAACAATTGAAAAAAATGAAAACCTTGTAACATATAGAAATGTTAAAAGAAAAAAATATGAACCGAACAATATTTTAAATTTCCTTCAACATATTTTTTTAAAGTTGAACGTTTATATTTTTCCTGTACAAGCCATTTTAAGTTTTTTTTTTTCATTCCTATGAGTACTGAACCGAATCAACTGATGAAAATCGATCTAGAAGAAATGTTTTTTTTGCTTAACTTCCGATTTCAGAAATTTTTTTTTTTTTTCCATTTGACATGAAAAATTGTTGCAATCGTTATAAAATGACATTTCTAGGATAATTTTAACTGCAACAAAAAATAAAAGAATTTTTAAATAAAATGTTGGAAAAAGAAAAAGAAAAATTGTAAACGAATTGAACCCATATTTATTGTTGTTGTTGTTGCTTAAGGCGAAAAGGAAAAAACAAACCGGGGCATAAAATGAATTATTATAAATTATTTAACTTACAATTTTCCATTTTATGTTTAAATTTGTGTTTGTTAAATATGTTTTTTTATTTTTTTATTATTATCCTTTTATTTAAATGTTAGATTGTATTGTAACATAATTACATATACATAAAAAAACATAACAAAACTAATTGTTTATTTTATATTTTTGATGTGTTTGTTGTTTGTATTTAAAATTTCCGTAAAATTATTTTTGAATTTGTAATTAATTTATTTAAAAATTATTATAACGTTAATGGAATTATGGTATACAATTCTTTAGATTAGTTGCTATGGAAATTGTAAAATTATTTTATTGAGCAGGTCATTCGATACTAATCGATTTCATATAAAAGTAATGAATAGTAGCGAAACCATGCGGAAAACATCAAAAGGGAAAATTGTTATTCTAAACCATATTTATTGAAAAGTGTTAGGAAATTTTATTGGAATCACCTTTTCAATACTTTTGAATGTTGTGACTAAATACATTTTTAAAAGTTTTGAAATATTCATTTAAAAGTAAGTTTTATTTTATGACAAAATAATTAGCGCCAGTTATTTTATTCATTCTAACGTTTTTAGACTTCCATTTCAATTGTTAGATTTTAATGGTGTAGTAAAAAGTATGAGTTCTGGCAAAACTGAGCTGATTTAATAGGGGCTTTGAGAGTTGATGGAAAACATTCAAAGCCATATAGAATCACTATACGGGAATAGTCAACGTGTTGTTTGACTTTACAAACTTGAACCACCCAACATACATATGCTTTGATTTTTCGGATCGGGATTGAAAAAGGTAAAGTAGATTTGGTATAGGATTTGCGAATTAACTTATGGTTTTAGCACTGACCATATCTTCGTGGTCTTTAGCAAACTCAAAATTAAGTTAACGCTAAATTCATGTACCTGAGAATTTAAGCACCGTTTTTTTTAATAAGGTTTTTGAGTTTACTCTTTTACAACGCGAGCTTATGACTAATTAGTTTAACCCTGGAAGATATAGATTTTCCAACCAATTTATCCACTTTGAGGAAACAGGCAGCAATAAGTCTTAGCCACAATCTGCAAACTCAATCGTAATACATTTATTTTAAGACATTCTACAATTTGCTTCAGAAATAACTGTAAAAGCTTGTCTTTTAAAAATTATTAAGTTTAACTTTTAAACTCCGCTGCTATAGACAGTCAAGGGACTTAATATTTTCGGGCACAGATCAATTTTGCACATCGGATCAATCAAACAATTAAAATCATATAAATCATTCTATAAAATCATTTTAAAAACAAAACCATCATTTAGGATAAAAAACTTTCTTTTACATTATATATGTTACCCAATAATTTAAAATTGAGGTCACGAAGTCCGTACCAGCATAAAATTTACTGGTAATGTATTACAAAACTGGGAGTTGTTTTTATTTTATTCTAGTTTGTTGTTTTTATGTGTATAAAACAAAAAAGTTTTTTATTTTGTTCCAAACAATATTTCAACGTTAAACTTTGTTTACCATATACTAACTTTATAGGAAACTTTTTTCACCATGTTTTTTGTTTTATTTTTCTAGTTTCCCATTTCTTTTTCATTTTTTTTACAAAAATATGAACAGTTGACAAAAAACTTATATTACTGCCACTGTACCTTTGTTCAAAATTTTCTTTTGTTGAAAATCTATAATAAATTTAAACACACTTACATCTACATAACCAACACAAAGAAAACATAAATCCCCAGGCTTTAAAATTTTTTTTTCATATTACTTTGAAAATTTTTTGAAAGAAAACCACGTACAACAGATTGTTTTTTTTTTTTTTTGTTTTTTGGAAAACTAAACATTGGAATTTTCTCTGCTTTTGAAAATTCTTTTGTAAAAGGTAATAAAATGGAAAAAATTACAAAATAAATGAAAAAGTTTTTCCGAAATGACGATAAAAGAAAATTTCTTTACAAAACTATATAGTTTATCAGTAATTTCGATTCTTTATTGGTGTTTGAATTATTTATGTACTAGTTTTTTTTATTTTAAGTTTGAAACTAATATCAATGATTGGACTTCAAAACAATAGTCGAAACAAAAGTAAGTCGATTAAACCAACTTAGTAATATCCTACACCTGAAAATTCAATTGGCAGCTACAAGATTCGCCCCTTCATTTAGTCTCTTATTTTGGGAAGCCGAATCAACAAGAGCAGATCTACCTTTTACTAAACTTAAATTTATCAACTTTAATAATTACGAAGATAAGCTTATCAGCTTTCGAGAGGTGTTTGGCATATACCCAAATCACCACTCCAATTCATACCAAATTTCGGCAATAAAATGAAAAAAACACATGGCAGAACATGCCAGTAGATATGTATGCTTGTTAGATTTTGGGAGGTTCTAGGGAGGTATTCGAACCATTTTTCCAATTCATTCTAAAAAAATTCATACCTAGATTAGGTGTAGGGTATAAGAAGAAAATTCGTACATTTTTATACATAAGCTTCATTTTTAATTTAAGAAAGGTCGAACACTTTTGTTATACGTATATTGCAAACAACAACAAAAGAAATTTGTAGTAAATAAAAGAAATGTGTCGCAAAAATACTTTTCCCATAAAGTTTTTCAATTAAATTTTTCATTATTTTACAATAGCACGTAAAATTATTCGTTGGAAAACTAGTAAAAATTTAAATTGATTTCAATGGATCGAGTTGGAGGAACTTAAAAAACATACTTCTTCGATTATTTTAGTCAGTTGGGTGCTGTAATTCTAAAATTAATTATTTTAGTGTTTTAGCAGAGGCTTTGATTATTCAATTTAAATTGTAAAACAGCGCCATTTGTTTTATTTAGAATCCCAGTATTAATTAAACTCTTCCTTGATTCAGTCAAAGGCCGTCAACTTAGGTCTGGTGTTCTGTTCCATGACATAAAGTTGGGATGAACACTTGTTGTAAGGAAGTGAAGAATTACTGCCTCACTTAAGTATTTTCATCGTCAAAAAGAAGTTTCACAATTGTTGCTACTGACATTGTAAAATTACCAAATCGGGGTAACCATATCATATTATTTGAAATCTGAAGTGTACAATTCGATAAATTTTTCAAGCAATAAAGTTTTAGAACAACGTTAGGAGCACATCTTTCATCAGAATATTCCCAACCTTTTCCCCTGAAAAATCTGAAAATAAACCTCGAAATCTAATACCTATTCTGGAAACCGAACTGTGCGAATGTATTAGGAGTTGATTCCGATGAACTTAATATCAAAAAGTTTTTTTTCAGTGTAAAACTACCCGAAAGAATGTCGTGCAATTACCCTCTGAGTCTTTCGATGTTTGCTTCCAAGCCTTGATTCCGACGAACTAAATTTCAAAAAGGCAGAGTTTTTTTTCAGTATAACACTACCAGAAGGAATGTCATGCAATTACCCTCTGAGTCTTTCGATGTCTGCTTGAAAGTTTTTAAAGCCATTCCATCAAATAAATATTCATATATTACTATACAAGAGAAATTGCAGAAGAAAAGTTTTCCAGACAGACTTGTAATTTATTAAATAGTTAACCATTAATTAAATTTTAATATTCAATAGACTGGTACTCAGACCAAATGTTTACACCAATCACTTAAAGATACATTCATTAGGTTTTTAATTTAGTAATTAGTTATTTAAAAAATCTATTCATTTAAAAATATTGAAAAATTTTAAAATTAATTAAAATTTTCATTGAATTCAAAATAACTTTAATTAAAATTATACAAAACTATGTAGCTAAGTTGAATCAGATATCAATTGAATTTCTATTCAATTTTAACAACTATTATAAGAATCATTAGCAATAAAAGCTCAATCCTTTACAACAATCTATCTTTTCATTGATATCCACTTGATAAAAGTGAGTATAAAATTCAGAAGAGGCAACATATAGAAAACAAAAGGAACAATCACAATCAATTTTAAATGACAGAATTTTTAAGTTGCCTTCTTTACTGAACTTTACTTGGATTAAAATCACATCCTGTTCACTCTTAATCTCACTTCTCACTTTTGTAAATGATTTTCATCAGTTTAATTTTCGAATTTAATAAACAACATATAATTTACTAGTGAATATGACATATATAAAGTTACATTCTAACAAAAGTCTCCTACTTTCAATGGGGGAATTCTATAAAGAACTTGAAAATTTATTCAATATATTTTTAGTTTTTAACTTTTCAATTTCCATTAGATAAATTATATAAAAACTTTTTATAAAAATTTATACCGTGAATATATAAATGAAACTTGAGACTGTCACAAAATCTTGAAAAAAGTTTCAATACAAATTCAATAGGAAGAAAATGAAGGACTTTGTTTCAAGGATATATTTTTAAAAACAATTTATAAAACCTTGAAACTAAATCACTAAAAACTAATAATGCAAATGATTGTTCAACCCTACCTTGTTAACTTTTAAAATGTCAAAACTAAATGTCAACGAATTATTTTTGTATGAACTGGCAAACAATATATATGGCAACTCTTCTTCCGTTTCATTTCAATGAGAGGCCTTGAACCATACGGCAGACTTTAACATTTTGAGGATCGAGCTAAACCAAAAATTGAACTGGTGAAATCATATTTTTAGAATAGCTAAGAACGCTTCTAAGGGATTGGTTTTCTTATATCGCTGCATACTTTCTTTTCCAAATCTGATCACTTTAGCATCTATAAAACGTATATTAGGTCGACAATGGAGTGCAATACAAACATTTTGGCTGGAGCTCCTATTACTTTGCGATTTTCTTGAAAAAACAGCTATTTTTCGTATAAATAATCTCAAACGTCACCTCAACAGTTACTTCACTCAGCCATTGAACTTATTTTATGGATACCTTGTAGGAACCGACACCTGGTATGAAGAAATTAAACAACTCATGTCTCTTTACAAGATTTTCCAACAGTAAACAATGAGGACAACAGATGTTCATCTCTTATTGACAAGTTCATCTCTTATTGACAAGTTCATCTCTTATTGACAAGTTCATCTCTAATTAGTGCATTGGGCCCAGGTGAACGAAACAAATATCTCTAATGTCAAACTAAACTATATTGACATATAGTGGCTGTTAAAAGAAGATATTGAACCCCGTAAATGCTCATTCGTATACTATATGAACTTAAGTAATTGGTACTCTACCGATTCAATTGATTCTTTTGTTGTTAGACTTGCAACACTTTCAATATAAAACAAAGCCTCGTATTATCCATCCATTTCTTATCCTACTGCTTGTCTTGTATAAAGGATTTAATACTTAGATTCAAATAAAAAAGTATAAAGCACAGGAAGACCTGGTAAAAGTCATCCCTACAAAGTTTCGTAATATTTTGATTTCTTTTGAATTCGAAAATTTGAAAATTGTAGATTTGGTCCCAACTTGATTTTATTTCTATTTAAATTTTGTAATTTATTACCTCGAGCTTTCAAACTCAATAAAATGCAAGGGTTAGAATATATAACTAAATATTTCCTTTCTTTTTTTCTGCCTTCAGTTGAAATGGTTGACTTTTAAAAATTTTCAAAAAAAGAAAACTGCAATCTTCTATAATAGCCTTAAAAAAATCCAGTTAATAAAAGTCGAGCAAAATTTTTCCGAAGATTTTTTTTGAAAAAAAAAAACTATTTTAAGGTTTTTTTGTAAAATTCGAATTCGAATTTAATATATTTCTAAAGAAAAATTTTGAAAATATATTCAATGAAATCTTCAAATTCCACAGCTGCCTCAAACACGCCATAACTCATGTATGGGCAATAGTTTTCTAACCAAATGCAACGATTACCATGCTTTAGTCCCGCAAAAATAGGATTCCTACTTACCTTATCAAACATTCAGAAGATTATCTTTTAATATCCCATCTATTGCGGGAGTATAAAACCCAGCCATATCATCAATTTAAGTAATCCTATATAATTCCCTTAACCCGCAAACCGAAACGCAACCAATTCATCTTATCTTAGGTATAGTTTTTCAACTTAGAAATATACTGAGTTTATACTAAAGCATTTTGATTTTGAATTGTCCCAGGTTTGCTTTTTTTTTAAAAAAAATAAAAATTTAAATTAAATGCTTTTTTAAATGTCAATAGTTCAATTGCTTCAATAAAATTTAGAAATCCCTTATTTTTTTTCCTTCAAAATTGGAAAAGCTCCAATTAAAAAATAAATTGAAACAAAATTGTAAAAGAAGCTTAGAAAATACTAAAGGCACTTATTACTTAAGTTTTTTTTTTCAATTAAACTTATGCAAAATTGATTACTAAATACGATAAGTATTAAAAGGAAGTAAATATTTTCTATAAGGGCTACAAGTAAAAAGATTTCCATTTTATGCAGTTTGTAGTCGGAACAAATTTTACAATTTTAATGAATGGTTTGGTTAAAGCTGGAATAATAAAATAATTTTTTTTTAAACCCCACTTTAGACAGAGCTTATGAAGAGCTTCCGGTGTTTTCTTAGAACTACCAAATACCCAATTGTGTTAAAATACAACTATAATTTTTATTTTTTTAATTCTAGATAATTTGTAATACACAAAATTACAGCATAGATTATATTCAACATTTAAAATATTAAGATAAATTTACTTTATTTAACAATAAGGGCAAAAGCCAAATGAACCACACTATATCCCGATATGCAATAAATCTACGCTAACTCATAATAACCGAACTTCTAACATGTCAAGCTGATCAATGCTAACTAACTGGTTTCCGTTGTACTTTCATGTCATATGTCGTCTAACATATATCTAACATACATCTATATGTATCTAACATATTCGATACTTTCACAACATTTAAGTTGTAAATATTATCGTTCACTCCTATGCTATTCACGCCTTTGCTTTTTAACCAAACAGCTGATGTATAATGAACAAGTCTCCTAAAGTACCAATTGGTATTGCAAACATAATAACAAATCACAATGTATATACTGTTCCATTATCGTACGAAGGAAAGTGTCAAGACCAAATTTTGGATTTTTTTGTAAATTCTGAATTAAAAAACTTTTATAATATATTCGATGTAAAAAATGTCGATACTGTACAAAAATTAATAAAATGTTTTTATATAAAAATAAACAAAATTTTATTCCACAAAATATTGGATTTAAAAATATTTCAGTTTGCTCTTTTTTATTCGTTTAAGTAATCATTTTTAAACAGTACTTAAATCAAAGCTTTCACTTAAATAATACCCAAAGTATTTTAAAAAAATTTATTTAGAATTGCTTCTTATTTAAAATTCAAAATAAGATTTTCTATTTTCGAAAATTTTTCGAATTTAATAAAAATTGCATTTTACTTAAGAATTTAAGTGCTTTTATTTCATAGAAATCTGTAAATCTTTATTATTGATTCTAATGAAAACGAGAGTCGATTCTCTAAATTTTTTTTAGTTCATTTACAGTCATGGTAAAAAAAAAATAGCAATAGGGTATTTAGTTAACACTGAAAATTGACGATGTGAAATTATAATGTAGTGAGTCAACAAATTCGCCTTATATTAAAAATTAGCTTTTAAATTAAATTGAATTTGAGTATATTTGGGATCCTCCAGAGCTCGAACTCTTAGTCCACTTTTTTTGTGGCATTTCCTGTCTTTCTTTCATGTAGTACGTTATAATATAAATTATATCAAGTTAAAGTCCTAACTTTTCGAGTTAACGTACGAATTGAAGAACGGACGGACGGACAAAGTTAAATCGACTCAGAAATGACAGTGGTGAAGATTATCATGCACACTTCTATAAATAATATCCAAATGTCTGTATTGATTACGATCTCCAAAATTTAAGCTAAAAGCACACAATTTAGGTGGCTAGTTAAATAATCTTAACTCAACTATCGTGAAGGATTTATGTGCTTAATTGCTGGATTAAATAATATATTAAAAATCATATAATTACTCCTGTAGATTTTATTGGCTAAGAACATATTTACAAAATATTTAAATAAATTGCACACATTTTGAATGCATTGAAAATTTTTAAATTGAAAAAGTTTTTCATTCGAAATTGAAACAAGTAACAACCATTTCTTAATACTTTTACACTATTACTTTTACATTGGAAATTGTGAATTTGCAATATTGGATTTATTTTAGTATGGATGTTGGTTTATGAATTTGCATATTTATTTTCGAATATCTTAAGTAAATGTTTATTATTTTTTAAAATATAAAATTTATCACTTTAAAAACTGTTTGTAATCAATAAAATGTTGTTTTGAAAGTAATTTCGTGAATTACAAGATATATTTTAAGGTTCACAATAAAATTTAATCTTATTTTCAAACATTGTAAAAATGAAGATTGAAAAAAAATTTTAAGTATATGCAAGACTGCTTTAATACTATCACTATATAATAGAGAGTAATTTGAAATTACAAAATTTACACCTATTTTGTAATAAATCATTTGGTTCGATTTGCACCTTATAGTTAGGGAAAGTTAAATAATTATATAAACATTTTTTTGATTATAACAACATCTACTACTGCAAGTCGTGTACTTCAGCATAGTACGTGTTTAATATTTATAAGATTTTCTGAAAGAAGTCAACTAGCGGAGAAGGAAATCACTCTGGACATAAACTCCCCTGTGAGCAAAATCGCAACAGTGATGAAGTAATCTAAGCATACAAATCTAAGCAATTTATACAGGTGGTTAGCACAGTAGTTAGAGTGCCGACTTTCATGCAAAAGGCCCGGGTTCAAATCCCAGTGAAAGTGAAAATTATTTTTTGGTTTTCGACTAGACTCATTGGATTACCATTCGTCATTGGGTTCAAATTAATGGCTTAGTCAATAATTAATAATTATATATCTTTAGTGAAAAATACATTAATATAACAATATAAACAAAGGGGTTCGTCACAAGTGCTAAGCACTTCTTAGAGCCTGGGAATAATAAATAAATAAAAAAAAATATCCACAAAAAACGTCATGGTCTACCTTAAACAAAAGGAGATCAAAAGAATGGATTTGCAAACCCTATATGAATATCGTCTGATTAAGGGCAATGGTTGGAGGCCACTGGTCAGTCATCCAAAATGGAAAACACCTACTACATTGACTATTTTTTTTTTGCAGATTGCCAGCACTAGTTAGAATCGGATATCTTCCACTGAGTGAGCTATTTAATAACAACCTTAACGAGCTTCTAAACACAAATTCAAAGAACTGATTTCGTATCTGAACTCCTAGGGTTGGATATAAAATCGAAAATAAAAACGCAATTTACTTTAGTGGAGTGATATCAAAATGGCTGAATCTAGCGAGTAACTTGATACCTTTAGCTGTAATATGCCCCTTACATATTTGTATTCTTTTAATACGTGCGTGTTACTTTGTGTTCCATTAACCCTACTTCTGCGTTATGATGCTATTTACATCGCACTAAAATAGAAGTAATTCTCCTTTTAGAGAAAAACTTTAGAAATGTTAAAAGAACTAGGATATAATCGAATATTGCTTAAAATTCCACAGACCCGTTTTATAGACCATAAACTTTAGATGGCGAAATTGTGGATAGGTACTACCATGGAAGATTACCAAAAGTTTGTTCTATTCTTAGGAAATTCTTAAATTACCTTTCTGAACTTACGTTCTCTACTTGAAAAAAAATACTCTTCACAAGACATTCTTTTATTTAATAAATCCTACTCAAAAAATTTGAAAACCCTATTTAATCTGGGTTGGACTCATGGATTATATTACCATTGTTTTAAAACAAGTTTCTTTCTCTGAAGACTAATATTTTATTCGTTATCAATTATAATTAACCTGGAATTCCAAATTTTATATGTATATCTTAGAAATACCTATAAATGTTTCTAGGCCCAAGTGGGTTTGAGTCCCACCGGAGTAAAAAAAACATAGATACAATTAAATACTACCAATTAAAAAAAAACTACCTACAGGAAAATCAAAATCCTATAATTTATTTTCCAAATATATATTTAATGTTATTTGGAAAATAAATTATTAATAAATAAATTTGGTAATTAATTTTCTTATTTTCCTAAAAATTAGGCTTAGATTTCAATTCTAATTAAAGATTATATAGATATTTTTATCCCCCAACTACAGAACAAATTATATTCCAATTATATTGAAAAAAAAACAAATAATCTATAAATATTATATTATTAGAATGACATTAAATTTTTATATAATTAAAAGTAAAATCAATATACCTATAAATACCAATAGAAACGGAGTAAAAAAAGGGAACCTTATTAGTTCCAATTGAACTATGAATATTCCAAAAAAAAAACAAATAAGATATGAATCGATAGGATATTATTTTTAGGTTTAGTTTTTAACAAGACATCTTGTACCAATAATCATCCCACGAGAATTCTACGAATCTACAGGATTAAATGCTAATGGGGCTTTTATTAAAATTTTTCTAATAACAACACTATTTACAACCAAATTGAACACACGTATAATAAGGATAATAAATTAATTTATTTATTATCCTTTTATTTTCTTCAAGTTTTCCCAAAGAAATCTATAATTTGAATGGTGCTGTGATATAAATTCCCAAGCTAAAAAGACCCAAAAACGAACACTCAATAAATTTCCAATTTTGAGAATACGGACTTGAGAATGCTCCTTAAGAAATTACTAGTGTAAGGGTTCTTATGAACAAATAAGGAAAAGTTCTAATTTTGAGAGTCGGACTCAAAAACTATTCCTTTGTCCCGGGAATGTATATTTAATTTTATATATGCTAGATTTTGAATTCAAGATATATTCATCAAATTTGTTCGAAACGAGTCTTTTACAGAGATTTTACTTACATGTTAATCCAAGCTTCTTCATTTAAGGTAAGCCTCTCAATTTACAATGAAGTGTAATTTTATCTGGATTCTTACTTTTCCTACGATCAAAAAACGACAACTGTCACATTTCACAGAAAGCTACTTTTGTTTATGGACTTTATTTCCACAACAATGTTCTAGAGTTACTTGACGACTCTTTTCATAACCGAAATGTTTCTAAAACTTAAAATACCTCCAAATTTCCAAAACAAATTATTCGGACTCTTTCCATTAAGCCCATTTTCAAGACAAATAATTTCAATAAATATTGTTAAAGTCTTTTAATTCATTTTTTTCTTTTTGGTTGAAAGTGAGGGGTTGAAGCTAATGTTTTTTTGCTTCTCGTACAAAATCTCAGAATTTGGACATATATTTAAATATTCAATACACTTTGATTTGGGTCGCATTATATAATGCCTACAAGTGTAGTTAAGTAATTAATAATAATAACAAAAAAAAAAAGGATCTTAAAGGATAATAAAAATTATAATTTAGTTACTAAGCAAAAAAAAAACAGGATATAGGTATTCATGTATTTGATATATATATATATATATATATATATATACATGAGATAAGGTTAATAGTAGTTAAATTTTTAATAGGAAAACTTTTTATGGCTAAAATTTTTTTTTTGGGTATGGCAATAAGTTGAAGAAATTCTGCCGCAACTTTAATTAATGTATTAATGAAATTCATTTTAAAGTCTGAGTAATAATTTTAAAAAAGTTTTTATGTAATTTGGAAATGTGAACGAGAGTTTACTTTTGAATTATATAGATATGTATACATTATCAAAGCATTTCAAAGTTCTTAGGGTCTATTGGATAGAGCTGAAGTGGCCTTTGTTTATCTAGAGTGTTCCTCAAAGCATGCTATTCAAATAGGACTAGCTCTGGAAAGGCTACAATATAGTTTATATTTATGTATATATTGGTTATTCCTGGAAGTTCATATTGCATCGAGGACTACCAACGGATTTTTCAAGCTTCAATTGCTCTATCTCAGTGGTTGGATTAATTCAGTTAAGTTCGGGCAACTACGAATAGCTCTGCTCTGGTTCGAGAAGATGCTGTCCTCCCGATCAAAAGGGTTAAATTTATACCCTAAATAGATGATAATATTACTTATACCCTAGGTAGGGATCAGCAATAGCTTATATGGTAATAGTCCATTTTCTAATAGTATATATTATGTTTTAAAATATCAAATAAATAATAAATAATCCTTCTATCAGATCATAGATGGGACTTTGTAATGTGGCTTTGCATTTTAATGTCCTACACTCCTACATGGAATAAGAAACAGGAGAACCGTTGTCAATTTCATGAATTTCATTCGTCAATTTTTATCTTCAATTAAAATTTTCAAAAAAAACCTGAGGAAAACCATGTAAATCTGACAGCACAATGAAACTAAAGTTGATATGATATAAATATTGATTTGAAAATTTAATTTTTTATTTTTATTAAAATTAAATTAATACCAGATATTGATGATACCTGTCATTTATATTTTATATTTAAAATATGCAAATAATAATTTTTTTTTTTTTACATTTATTTTCAATTTATATTCTGACCTAGATTTTATAAACTGTATTGTTCTCTGATGATCTGATCATCGTTTTATTTTACATCTTCTTCATATGAAACCAATAATGGTTTATAATTTAATATCAATCAAAAACTGAATGCTGATTCATATAATATTGATTCGGATAAAGTGTGACAATTTAATTTGCATATGATTATATTTTACTTTTTATAGATGGAAATTTGCAAAAGTATTATTTCATTTTCAGTTAGGCATTTTTTTTTTCAATTAAAGTTTAATTAATTAAAAAAAATTTACTAGATATATTCTGAAAATTTAAGATATATGAAATCTGTACCACAACTTATTAAGCTTTCAGTTATGAACAAAAGAAAGATATAAGTTGAAAAGCAGCTCTTCGAACCTCTTCCACTACACGGACTATATTTTATTCAAATGTTGGTCATTAAAGTTAACTACCATTGACAAAATTTCAGTCATACACTCTTTTTAGGTATAAAGTAATGCTCATATAAAAGAAGAAGTTGTATGGAATTGAAAGCTCAAGAGCCACCCACTGACATTGAAACTGTGCAGTGATTCTTTGGGTAGAGTGCGACCTTAACACACCAAAACCACACTCTTTTTGAACCAAATTTTAGGAAGGAGCCTGAGATACAAATGTGCACTTTGGTTACAGGGATGAGGATATGAAAGTATTTGGGATTATGGTTGAAGATATTTGCGATTTCTGGGTTATAGGGGGTGGGGAAAATTAGATAGGATATTTAGAAGAAAGATTTTTTATGTTTTTTCTTAAATTTGGCGAAATCCTAAATCTAACCACATATATTTACTTATTAAATCCACCATTATGTCTGCATTCTTAGAAATAACAACAGACATTTTTTAATATTTTTAGGAGACTGTTTTTGAAATTTTAACATTTTATTATAAATTTTAAAAAAAATTTACTAATGCTATAGGAAGGTTTGGAGAAAACATAAAAGCGGCGCAAAATCGAAATAATATACAAATGTTTTTATTTCGTTTAAATTAAAAATACATTTATATTTCAAAAGTTCTTTTTCTTTAAAAAAATTTACATTAAAAGTATCTATTTAAAGTATCTATACCAATATCTTCACTATAATTTATTTCTATTAATTCGTTATTTTTTTTAGGAAGATTTTTTGGAATTGTTCCGAAATTTAACTTAAGTTAGCAACAAATTTTTTTCAAGTGCAATTATTCACAATTTTTCAAGGCAACAAACCTCCGGCAGAAAATTATTTTAAAAATATATCAAATTTTTTTTTTTAAACATTTTCGAAAACCTTAAGCTTCCAAAAACTTTCGAATGCATCCACAACTGACTTCATTTAACTTATAATAAATGCTGCATATTGGCTCTTTCAATTTTAAAATAAAGTCAAAAAAAAAAAGATTGTTTAATAATATTCTCCTTCTAGAGATTTATTTTCTCTTCTTTTGACCATTTTCCCTAGAGAAATAAATTTAGATTAATTTTAATACAACTTCATCGGTACCATCACTTAATCCTAAAAAGCTACAACTCTTAACAGACAATTTCACACTAAAAGCTGTTAACCTAATCCTCATTTGGTCTCAAGCATCTCTTTAACGTTTGAATTAAACACATAAATTCAAATAAAGTCACCGCAGCAAATACCGTTAGAATAGAAAAATTTTATAATTTTAGTTGCATTGACAATAAACTTGAATTTTTTTTGTTCAATGGGAACTTTTCATAAAATACACAAGACCTTTATATTGTTTTAGTCAAATATTCCTCGATGCCCCAACGAAGAAGCAACGTGAAAACTGAGGTAATCAAGTGATCTTCATCAATTATTTTACTAATTTGGTTTACATAGTAAATATCGTTTTAAAAAAAATTTTGTATTTATTTGTGGATATTGCTATCTGTAGAATACAGTTGTATCAAGTTCTTCTAAGATTTTGTATAGAGGTCCTATTAACTTTTCAATCTGAGCGTTACCAAATCGATTATAAGAAACACTTTCTATTGACTACAGGCTTAATTTCAAAGAGTAATTCTTTAATCTATATATATAAAAATGAAAGTTTGTTTGTTTGTTTGTTTGTTTGTTTGTTTGTTTGTAGCGAATAGACTCCTAAACTGCCCAGCCGATTTTCATGAAAATTTGTATATAGAGGTTTTTGGGTTCGGAAGGAAATCGTGGCCCAAAAATTTTGCTCTAACGGACCGCCAAGTTGGGGCTGTGGTGCAAGTATTTAAACTTCTTTGTTCTAAAATGAAAACGGTTTGACCGATTGACTTCAAATTTTGTATACGTGATGCTCTTTGAGAATTGAGTAGACACTATTAAGAATTTTGGAATTTGTTAACCCATGTCGGGCCGACGGGTGGTCAAAAAAAATTTTGGGTCCAAATTTTGTCCGATTTTACGAAATTCTGCTTTGGCTTAAAAGAAAGCCCCAAAAAAAATTTTGTTGAGTTCCATTAACCCATTGCGGCCCAACAGCTTTTTATAGGTTTTTTCAATACTTTACTCTAAATTCGAAACTGTTTGACCAATTGACTTCAAATTTTGCATACGTGATGCTCCTTGAGAATTGAGTTGACACTATTAAAATTTTTGGAATTTGTTAACCCATGTCGGGCCGACGGGTGGTCAAAAAAAATTTTGGTCCAAATTTTGTCCGATTCTACGAAATTCTGCTTTGGCTTAAAAGAAAGCCCCAAAAAAAATTTTGGTAAGTTCCATTAACCCATTGCGGCCCAACAGCTTTTTATAGGTTTTTTCAATACTTTACTCTAAGTTCGAAACTGTTTGACCAATTGACTTCAAATTTTGCATACGTGATGCTCCTTGAGAATTGAGTTGACACTATTAAAATTTTTGGAATTTGTTAACCCATGTCGGGCCGACGGGTGGTCAAAAAAAATTTTGGTCCAAATTTTGTCCGATTCTACGAAATTCTGCTTTGGCTTAAAAGAAAGCCCCAAAAAAAATTTTGGTAAGTTCCATTAACCCATTGCGGCCCAACAGCTTTTTATAGGTTTTTTCAATACTTTACTCTAAGTTCGAAACTGTTTGACCAATTGACTTCAAATTTTGTATACGTGATGCTCCTTAAGAATTGAGTTGACACTATTAACAGTTTTGGAATTTGTTAACCCATGTCGGGCCGACGGTTGGTCAAAAAAAAATTTTGTGTCCAAATTTTGTCCGACTGTACGAAATTCTGCTTTGGCTTTCAAGAAAGCCCCAAAATAAATTTTGTTAAGTTCCATTAACCCATTGCGGCCCAACAGCTTTTTATAAAGTTTTTGGTTATTTTACTCTAAATTAGAAACGATTTGACCGGTGACCTCAAATTTTATATGTGTAAAGCAACTTGAAAATGGAGTTAAGCCTGTTAACAGTCGGTCCTACGGTTAGTCAAAAAAATTTTTTTGGAAGTAAATTACGTTAAATTTTGGAAAGTAGTTTGCACTGCTTTGAATTACAGAAAGTTTCAAAAATTACTAGAATAATCCTAGAAAAATCTTTTTAAAAAGATTGCTTTCATACATATTAAAATTTACATGTGTAAACCGTGTGTACTTTTTGTGTTAACTTTTTGCTGTATTATCAACTTCAATTTAACCATTAAGAGGCGCAGCAACGCGCACCGGGTATTAGCTAGTATCCTATAAAAATAAATACAACTATTGTACCTTTTTATTCTATAATTGAAATAAAATATTATTTTCCCATGTTGGCATTTAATACAATTTTTTTGTACTGTTTTATTTTTTATCTGCGCTAGTTTTGTAGATTCTGTTGTTTGTTCATTTATTGTTTTTTTGTTTGCTGTCAAACGATTTTTTTAAACAATGATGAATTATACTTTTATATAATATTCTGTATATATTATAGATTGTATTGTAAATGTTTCTAGTATATGGCTTCCAAAAATTTTTTAAATATTTATTTTTATATACAATAAAAACACACAAGATAGAGCTGAAAGAATCCTTCGTTCAAGGGAATCCTTACATGAGTACAGCAATGATAAAAAAAAAACAAAACTATGTAAACTATTCAGTGAAATAAAAAAATATCAGATGGCGTTACTGCACCAAAACAGTTTAACAGTCATTAAATATTACATTATTTTGTGTTTTCTTTTTTATATTTTTTAAAGATTGATTTTTGTGGGTCGGAGTATACCAAATTTTGTTGTTGAAACTTTAAGATGAAAAAACAATAATAAACGTCAGAGTGAAAGGGTTTTTTTGGAGGGAAAGTTTAGTTTTGCGATGTAGTAGCTGAAAAAAGAGTACCGGTTGAATAACAGAAGAAGGAATCATTTATTGATTTAATTCAAAATCATTTTCAAAATTTTAAAGAATTTTATTTTATAAAATGGCATAGCCGTAAAGACCACTTCTACTTAGAAAATTGTCCCATTTCTATCTCATCCTTCTCTATGCTTCCTTACCAAATATACTGCGTCGAAATGAGGCTTTAGTTAAGGCAGCGTTATGTGTTCCATGTAATCTGTTTATAATAACTAAAAGGGAATGGATAGTCATTAACAATTGGAAAGGTCGTGGATATTCTTGGTAATTCTTAGTAGGAATAATCTTAGAAAATTATTACCCACCCAGTGATAAGCATCTCATGACTCTAAGCAAATATGGAAACAGATTATATTTCTAAAAATTAAGCGCGATCTCTATCTGATCTCTTTCTCTTAGTACTGAGTATCGGTCTAGGTATCTGGGAGTCTAATTGATTTCTATCTCTGGGTACTGAAGAGCACGTTTAGCATATTCCCATAGGGTGCACAAGCCCATGATATGTGGGATTCAACGTAATAATTTCCAATATTAATTACAACAATATCTAATTTCTTTCTAGAATTTTTTGGCCCTACAGAGTCCTTACCAAATAGAATTTTTTCAATTTCCAGCTACTAACAGAATTTAAAACCTTTTTATTTTTAATTCATAGACAAAATATATTAAAATAAAAATTAAAAGTTTTTCTTTAAAGTGCTGCTGTTATTACTAAAAGATTTTTAAAAGTGCTATAAATTAGATTAAAAGAGCAAAGCTTTTGTAAAATTAAAATTAATTTTATATTTTATAGTTCCTACTCTAATACTGTTTATACTAAAAATGAATGAATTTAAGAAAGGAATTTTCATCTTATACTATGCTGGCTGCCCTTTTATAATATAACATAACAGTTTTTATAAAATCCTTGAAAAATCTTTAATGTTGCTGTGGGAAATTCTTCTTCTTCTTATAACATATTAAAGAAACTTTTTGTAAAAATTTTCTTTCCTTATTCCTTGAAAAGTTCATAAAGATTTTTAGGACTAATACTTTAATGCATGATAAGGAATAAAACAAGTTAGAAAAAAAATCATGGGTTCTAAAAAAGCATATTTCCAAAATTAACATTTTGTAATACTGAATTTTGAGTGGATGACGGGAAAAATATTTGTTCCTGAGGAATGGTGTTTAAAAATGGAACTTACTTCTGAGGTTTGAAATCCTAATTGCAATAGATTTTTGAATACAGCTTCAAAACATTTAGGACAGATTTTCAACTAACAGCTGATCAAAATTAACGAATTTTTATTCCTTGAACCTCCTAAAGGCCTTTAAAGAATCTAGCTTCTCTAATTTCAAATTTTCAACTTGAAACATTTGGAAAATCGAGGAGGTGGCCTTATCCAATGTCTTGTAAAAGTTGCATTTCGCATAAGTGTATATTAAAGTTCCGTATAGCAACTATATTTTTTAAAGGCTATAAAAGCAGTTGTGAATAGATGTTTCCAGATTGAAAGTGTACTGGAATTATAGAATTTGTGTTACAATAACTTGAACATAGGGGTTCCCAATTTCGGTCGTCAGTAGCTTTTCAATGGATTGTGCTACTGAAAAAGCCATGACAGCCCATGAAATAATTTTTTTTCTGTATCAGGTTTGCAAATACCCGGACAAACGGAAGGACGAATAGAGAAACAGACACAGTGAACCTATCTAGACACATTATTTCACAAAATTTTCTGAAAATATGTTAAAAAGAACGAAAAAAGGAGAAGGAAATTTTCAAAAAAAAAAAACAAAACAAAGGATATTACAAAATTCTCTTATGATTTCAATATAGACCCAAAACGTTTTTCAAGGCTTTAAAAAAATCTTTCTATACTTTTGATATATAGAACCACTTTAAGGAAAAAATATTGCTCTAATATTAGACTTCTCAGAATGAGCAAAATGTGAAACAAAACATTATTATTTCAAACTTAAAGTCTACACTGATTGTAATTTTTAGTTAACTTTAAAAAAATGTTAAATTTTTTGTATTAGTTATTTAATATATATACTTTATATATATATAAAACATATAAAAGCGTCAATAATAAATTTAGATAAATCCTAAGAGGATGTGAAAGGTTGTTTCTTTGTTAAAGTAAATCTTCTACTTTATTCGTAATCTGGATGAATATCTTTTGTACCTGTCAGTTTATTCGACAAAAAATATGAATTAAAAAATCAATATATCATGATATTTTTGTTAAACAATGTATAATCCACAGTATTAACGCGAAAAGGGAGTGTGAATATGATAAAAACCTTAATTCGAATAAGATTCCTAAAAAACTTTCTCTGTTTTCCACACTGTGGATTGAATTTTAACCGAATTCTCGTATATTTATTTTTATAATCACAAAACTTAGAACTTGGTTTTTATTTTTGACCATGTATTCCGATTTCCACAATTTTATCATGAAATATGAATATGGCTCTAGTGTATAACTTAAAAATATTAGATTCCAAAACAGTTCAAGTTATTTTCCACAATGTGGATCACATTTCCACTAGATTTTATGCACTTACTGGATATAAACGGGGTTTCAATTGAGTTTTGGTGGTTGTCCACACAGTTTTCATATCTTTACATTAAGATTGACTAAGCTTCTAATAAATAAGGAACAGAAATTAATATAACTAGGGTTTCAGCACATTTTTTATTGAAATGTTTAAATTCAATTTTAATCTTAATTAAAACTTAGATTTATTTTTAATTATGAATCATATTTTGATTTCATGAAAATTAAATTAATTTTTAAAATAAATTTTAAAATTTCACACGAATATAATTTTTCACTTTAAGAATTTATTAAAATTCCTTATGGAATCAAATGAAGGTTACTACTTATGATTGTATTTATAAATATCTTTGAAATTATTTTAATAGTGAAACTGAAAACACTAAATTAATTAAATTTGGGATTTAAAGTTTATCTTTAGAATAATTTAATTATGCATTTATTTCAAAAATATTTTCTTATAATTTATATAAAGTTATAAAATTTGATATAAATTGATGAAAACCAAGAGAAAATTGAATATTTTATGCCCACTGGACATATGACATATTTTCATCAAAGATTTTTGCAAAATTGGTTTTGGATGTGTTGTAGATGACAAGTGGAATCATTGGAAATTACTTTACATCTTAGATCTTAAGATTTTCAGAACTACATAGTGCTTGGTTTTAAAATATGATTTTTAAATTTTATTTTCTTCAACTTTTATTATTAACATCCAGAAATAGCACCGCGCTTTCAGATCTTGAATCTAAATTCTGTATATCTGATATAAGATTATGCAAGTCTTCGAATCTGGGCGCATCTTACATTTGAATTGCATATCAGGTTTGTTCCATTTTGTTCGAATTTTTAGAAATGGAAGTTGCGCCAGTTAAATGAAATGAATTAGTCTTTCCATTTAAATGGTTAGAATTTTATCCACTGCGCCCCTGATCAGATAGTCAGACATTTATAAGTTAATAAAGCATTTCTCAGAAAATTAATAAGAAAGGATTAAAGAAAACATAAATTTTTATAATAGTCCTAATTAATGCATTTTCAACTCCATTGAGCATCTACTTGCACAACTCTTTAATTTCTGCCTGTTTTGGTAATATTTCAAGATAATATTTCCCAAATTTCAAACCTCATTATTAGTTTATATTAATTATTTCAAATGAATAATTATCAGCAATTGATTTGTTATTAGTTTTATACTAATTAGTTTAACAAATTATAATTTCATTAAAACTAATATACGCCCACGGCTATGCAATCTTCTGATAATAAATTTTTATTTTATTTTTCAATTAATTCCAGAAAATTATTGAATTTAATAAGAAAAAACATATATGTATAATGTCATTAACAGTATGATCATAAGACCTAAAATCAAATATCTATTTAAATATTATACAATTATTTATTGATAATTTCTTATAAAAGTTCTTTACTTCACTGGAATTTGTAAATTATTACAAAAAAAAATCTAAAATAAATCAAATTAAATTTTACAAATTAATAAACCCAATTTTTTATTTGTATCAAAATTAAATCAAAATAATTTAAACCCAAAAATGTTTAAAATAAACAGAATTAATGATAGTAGGTCTCATCGAAATTTTACAGACTGAAAAAAAATAATTACTTCAATTAATTTTTCAAAAGAAGGACCACTGTCCTTATTTAATTGTAACCAGTAGTTACTGGGTGTAAATGATATATATGTAACTAGTACCGACACGCTTTTCCATTTTTTAAAAATTTAAATGAATTTGGGATAAGAGGGAATCAAAGCCCACAATAATACGGCGTAAAAGATCACATTTGACTTTCGAACAAGAAATAAAGCCCAATCGCAAAATAAAGCATAAAATATTTTTTTTTAAATAATCGAGATAAAGACTATTTGCAATTTATTACTCTAATAAAAAATTACGGCCGAGCCCCCCAGCCACCTCAAAATTCGCTGCAACTCCCATTTCTTTAAGAGAACAGCGAAGAACGTAGTTAAAAAAAGATCTAAGGCAGAGTGACGTTTGGCTCTAAGGGAGTTTCAAAAAAATGGTTTTAAACCTATTGAATATATTCGTATATTGTAGTCGTCTATATATATGGAATTGGAATTGTATAAGGCCTTATTGTTCTAGGCTTTTTTTCCCAATACCAAAACTTGTTATATTCGGTGGGTAAATATCCCACCCTAATATTGAAATGTTGAAGCCGGGGCAAATTTTAAAATAAAGGTAACAAGCTAAAGTAAATCGAAAGAGAAATAAAAGAAAATTTTTATGCTTGATGAAAATTTTGTTAAAAAAAATTTTCCTTTTAATATTTAAAGACATTTTAAAAATGAGTACACGTACCATCTAATGGGCAGAAAGAAAATCTTAAAGTAAAATTTTGATAAGAAAATGCAAAATTTTTTTGATAGTTAAGATAAAGCAAAAGATTTTCTGAGGTGGAATGAAATTTGGGATGATTGGATGGAACAAGTCAAAATTTCTAAGAAATATTGAAAATTATAATAAATTGGACCCAATGGAAAATTAAAATATAAATTTTATTTTTTTTTTTGTTTTTTTTTTTATAAAAAAATATAAAATGAATTCAATTATGCAAAAAATGGACTACTGAAGGGACTTTTTGTCACAATGATAATTTTTTTTTAAAAATTGATAAGAGAAAATAAAATATCTGAAAAATATAAATGAAGAAATTTCATTTTAGTAAACTTTATTAAATACAATTTTTTTTATAATTCCAAAATTTTTTTTGGGACATAAATCCCAATATGTTGCATACAACATAAAATACAAATTGTCTCATATTTTAATGTTGCCAAAAAAAAAAAAAAAAACAGAAAATTGTCAACCAAAAACAATTTTATTTAAAAATTTAAGAAAATAAATAAAAAATTTAATATTTATTAGAGTAAAAAGAGCTGCAAAGCACTTTGTTTTTACAAATATAATTTAAATAAAATGTTCTTGATTAAATTTAGTTCCAAAAAAACGTAGTCAAACCATGGTCAATCCAACATAGTATAGATGTAATCTCAACTATTACATCAATCTAGACAATCTAGACATTGAAAATGTAAAAATCTCGAAAGATTAATTTTACATGAAAGCTTGAGTAAATTGATTTCAATTATTTGGTCAATAAAGTAATTGATTTATAAATAACGGTATTTTATATATATACAATAGCCAGTTATATAACTAGTAAGTTACAACTATATTTAAAGATGTTAATTTAAAGTACAAGTCTCTTAAAGTTTTCAAGCTCTAAAAGTTTTTAATAATGAGTACTTTGGGTATTTTTGTACTTAGTATACTGTTTATTATTTTAATTAGTAATTACTACCGGGTACTCTTGTACTTAATATTAAGTAATGGCTACATAAAAATGATGTAAAGTCTTTCAACTTAATACTAAGTATATCTCAATACTAAGTACAAGCATATCCAAACTTGTACTGAGTACTATATAATATTTTACAAAGTCCTAACTAACAGTTGCTCTTATACTTAAAACCGAGTAACGGATATCTTGTACTTTATGTTATGTACTGTGTGGACTTGTACTTATTATTGAATATTAGATATTCTTATGCGAAGTACTGAGTACTATATAATATTTTACAAAGTACTAACTAACAGTTACTCTTATACTAAAAACTGAGTAATGGATATCCTTGTACTTTATACTGTGCACTCAGTGGATTTGTACTTATTACTGAATATTAGATAATCTTGTGCGAAATACTGAGTACTTTGATCTCATTTTTCTAAATATTTAAAAATGGTTCTAATGAATATATAAAAGTATTTAACATTAGTTATTATAAAGTAGAAACTTTTAATTGAAGGAATCATATTACATACCAAGTACAACTAAGGAAAAGTAACTCGGTAACTGCAAACGTTGTTATGGCTATGAGACAAAAAATTGGAAGGAAAAAAATAGGATACACGAATAGAGTTGGTGGGTAGTTAGGTAGGTTAAAAACGAACTTATATAGCATATTTTTGAAACATTGTAAATTGTATAATGATATATTTATATCAGAGGGGAACACACTGAATGGAAGTATGTTTCACTTTTTAAGAATTCTCACAATAAATGAGTTTCCATAACAAGTTTTGAACCACTTCCTTGTTGTTACATTGGAATTGTTTAAAGGGGCGTATTATTGATTTCAATTTAACAGAACAAGTGTCAATACCTATACAAGTTATTTAAAGCTCTAAATGTAATACACTTCACTCAAACTCTCATTTTCTGCATAATCCATATATCACTTTTCTTTTTCACTCCGCCCTATCTCGTAAAGCAAAATAACTTTTAAACATTTTCTATAAAACTATATTGTAGGCTGTTTTTTTTTGAAAATTTTTTTTAATTCTTATTATAGAGATTTCCTTTTACTAAAAGCCTAAAAGTAATATCTGATTTTTATTTTAGAAATTGAAATTGCAAAATAAATCGATTTATTTTTACTTATATATAAAAAGTACTTTAATATAAATGTCAAAGTTGTAAAAAGCTGGAAAATTTTTAGTTCTATTGGATTATTGGAAAATTGGAATTTGTTACTGAACCTAATGTTATTTTCTTAATAATTTTTTGATTAAGTTTTTTTATGTAAAAATTCTATTTGTTTAAAAGTTTTTGAATAAATTTATAATATAATTTATTTGGATACATATATACATATGCAATATACAATTTTGTAAGACTATATGTGTATGAAAATTAAATTAAAATTCCATTGGGTCGAAAAATTATTTTTTTTTTATATAAAATTAATTTTAATAAAAATAATACAAATGGTATTTTTTTTTTTAAATAATTCAAGATCATGACATTTTTATTTATATGTAAAAATTTTAAAAATTGATTCAATTGACTTCTACCAAATTTTTTTTGAATTATATTCTTTGGTAGTTCTATAGGAGTCCCGAATCAAAATTGACAAGAGGCTTTAAGGAAAATGGAAATAAAATATAATTCAGAAAAAAATAAAAATTAAAATTGAAAAAGTTTTAAAATGAAATATTTACAATTGATTGAATTTAAATATTTATAAAAAGAATTTTCTGGAATTAAATTTAATTTAAATTTTAAAATAACTATAGTCCTTTAAATACATGTGTTTTAATCTGTATATATGTATGTGTTAAAATTGGAAATTAGACTTAAAAAGAATAAAAAATTTTTTAAGGTTTTTCTTCTGAAATTCAATATTTCTTTAAATTACAATATCAATTGGTATTTTTTATAATTCAAAAATTATTCAATTTAATTAAAATATAATTTTGAAATAAGGTGAGGAGTATAAACAATTGTTTAAGCTAATATATCCTAAAATCTACTTAAAAACTTTCTACCCCAGTTCTCAATCCTGGAAATCTCAACATAACTGTAGCTCCAAGATTAGTTTTTTGGTCGACACTCAAAATATAAAATACTCATTTTTCAGTCAGGTGTTAATATGGAAAATGGTATTCAAGTTCAAGGATGCACAAAATCTTTAAAAATAAACCAATATGCAATGGGAGCAGTCTGATTAAATTTTTCAGAATCTAAAAAAAAATAAAATCTATTCATCGATATTTTATATATGAGACCAATTGAAACCTCTAACTAAAATTCGAAGATTAATTTAATGCAGATTATAAAGCAAGTACTCACAAATACAGCAGAAGATTAAGTCATCGTGAGAACTTGGAAGGCCGAAAATAATGGTAACTGCATAAGGTTTATGCACATATAAGACTATCAGAATTTGCCCTTTTATAAAGTTACAGAGCAGTTAATAAAGCATCTGCTTTATCAAGTACCAGTACAATTACCATTACTGATTACTTCCTACGTATTACAAATATTTTTACTTAATTCTTTTACTTATACTTAAATTTTGTAAGTTTCGAATTCAAAGGAATACTGAAATTTGAAAAAGTAATGATTAATGGTAATGGTACTCTTAAAACTACTATTTTAATCAATATCATATCATCAGTTTTATTGATTATAATATTGAACTTTTTTAAAAGTTTTTAAATATCAATACCATTGCATAACGGATATTTTATTTTGAGTTTTAAAGATTGTAATCACTTCATAGGACAATGTCTTCAATTCTGAGGAGAATCTAGGTGGTTAAATGTATACCAGCCCAAGTATAAGTATATAGTTCTAATACCAAAATTCGTTCAAACAACTCAAAAAAATGTTTCGAGATTATTAACTTAAAATATGTCCCGAAGCTGATTGATAACCCTTTAATCTTATACTCTCATCCAAAATTTTAAATAATTACAAAGAAATGTGCTTATGTCTTTAAATCTATTTTTTTCCATATAACCTTTGTATTTTCAAAATCCATAAGTTAAAAAGTCAATTGTCAAAATTTATTTGATTTTAATGTGCTTAACCTACTAGAAACATAATGTTTCTATAAATGATTCTAATTATATTATATACATATTATAGTACCGACATAATCCAAGACAAATCACTGTAAAATCTAAAACCTTAACAAAAAATGCTAAAGGTGATAATTAACCAAATTATCATAATGAATTAATTAATTATGTAAAAAGTATAAAATAAATAAAAAACCAAGCAAAAAAAAAACTCTTCTCTACAGAATTTGAGAAAAATAAATTAATTTTCCTATTCCATTTATCCATAACCTTAAAATACAATCTCAATAGAATACAGCAATTAACTTTTGTGAAAAAAAAAAATCATGATAATTAGTAGCATTCCTTTATAATAAATCCCAATATATTTTAAATGATTCTATATAGAATAGAAAATTCTTCTCAAGAAAGTTTTCCATTACTGATAAAAGTTAATTTTTAAAAAAATTTTACTTCAATATTTTTTTTTTTTTTTGATAAAATTATTACCACCAAGTTTTTCTTTCAATTGTGAACCAAAGTTACCCAACTTGAAAATATAAGAGTTTATCTAAATTTTCTTTTATTTATCTATAATGGAAAACCTCCACTTCATGGAAGAAAAACCTTGATAAAGATGCTCATATATATTTTATTAAATTCTTTTCTTAAGTTTTTCTGAACTGATTTTATATGATTAGCTTACATTGCAATACAAGTGCTTGCTAAGCACTATAAATTACATTTTATTTATATATCAGGGTAATCTGGTATTATTTGGCCATATGATTCGATGCTACGTACATATTAAATTAAATCAATAGTATATATACCCTAAAACGAGGAAGAGTGTAGTAGAGTAGATACCCACTTTACCTGTTTTTACAAATTTACCTGTTTTATAAATTTTTTCTTCCCTTCCCTTTGTTTTCGTTATTGTTAAAATAATACTAATAAAGAATTGCGGGTGGGATTTTCCGAAATTTTCTTCCTTCTAGGTTATATTTTGTATTTTTACTTCATAATACCGAAGTACTTCAATGATCATTAATAAAATATAATGAAAAATTTTATTAAAACATGAGTTTTTGGCGGAATTGTAATCGTAAGAGAAAATTAAACAATTGAATCAAAATAATAATTATGTAATTTGTAAAGAGTGGTGGAAATCCGAATTTTAAAAGTTTTTGAGCCGATGGGAAATTGCAATATATAAACAAAATGGAGAAGAAGGGAAAATAGTTGGAATCGATATTGATGTTAAAAAAATTTTGAATAATATGTGGAAAATCCGTTATGGGCTTTAATTCAGAAGTTATAAAGAAGAAGGCAGGATTGAGATGTAAATGATATTTAAATTTTAACCTTTAATTGTGAAAAAATTAAACAATGTTGTTCAGCGTAATTCCAAACAATGTTTCGTCTGCCCTCTCTCGCCTCCTACAAAAAATTCGAAACTACAAAAAGTTAGTGGGATTTTAATTAATTCCTTAGATATCATTTAAATCGAAACTGATGATGATATTTAAAATTTCAGATGGAATTGAAGTTACAGATCTTCAATAACAAATAATCTGATAATAATAACATATGAGTTCCATATTGACACAGTTGCTTAAGATCTCCAGAATGGCAACCTCTAAAAAAAAGGAATATAAACAAACCCAATAACAGCTGAAAAAGGAAAGTATTGAAGTGGAATTCGGGTATTGTCCAAAACTAAATGAGGTGGAAGTACTTAGTGGTTGCTCGATGCTCCTTTAGTGACTTTCCCTCCCTAGGAAAAATAATTGCTGCATCTGTCTGATAATGATTCATTATGCAGGGAATGATGCTGTTCGGATTCTCGAAGCTTCTTATCAAACTAAAGTAAAACGAGAGCAAATCCGAAACCAATAAAAATGGAACCTTCAAATTTGGTACAAAGGTGCTCCTTTCTATTCTTTTGTGTCTGTGATATTAAATAGTATGGAATTCGATAACAACTGTAAATTTACATCTCTAAAAATATCTTTTAAAACCAAGACTCAAAACTTTCATTGTGTAAAAAGCAATGAATTCTTAATACAAACAATGTTTTCCATAGGAGCTTTAACTTAAGCCTTTATGTCTGAGCCTTTTAAAAAATTAATTATTTACCTAAAGTATAGTAAGAACAAAACTCCAACGACATCGTCGCAAACTCTGGCCGTACTAGAAAATTTTAAACATATACATTACTTTATTAATATACATAGCAAAGTTTAAAAATTATCAAACAATTTTTAACACTTTTAAAATTAAGTACACCCGAAAAATTTTCATCTGTGACTAATTTAATATTATAAATTTTACCCTTATTTTAATGTTTTGAAAATTTTATTAAAAATTTGTTATTTACATTATTATCGCAGATTTCAATTTTTATTATTTATTTGCCGTTCACAAATAAAAAAATTAAAAATGTATTCTTTCTACAATAGGATTCGATTTTTTTCTAATGAAAATTATCATTCCAATAATACAATTTAAAATGTAAGCGTCAGAAACTACTAGTCAAATTTGATTTTAATGGGAGTTGTATTAATAAAAACATCAGATCTTAATAAAAGTCAGATCAATTTTAAGTTCTCTAACCAAAAGCTACCGTATGTTTGAAGTTATATATTTCATCTGTTTCAAGCAAGATGATAAAATTTTCGTTCAAGGGATAAGATAAGAAAACCTTATAACTATTAAAGTAAGCATGCCTATGGATTGATACTTAAACGAAGCAATTTAAATAATTAAGATTTTAGGAATTAACTTAACACGCTGTTAATTAGCGCTGTACATTATCCATGGAAAAAGTCCAATTCAATGAAATATGAGTTTTATAATACTCTCTACACAATCAATCTAATAAAATATAACTAAAAATAAATAATTAAAGTCATCATTACATAACATATATTACATAACATATATTTTTGAATTAATGTGAATGATTTAATAGTTTCCTACCAATTTGATACAGTTGTAATAAAATGAATTTATTTTTATTTAAATAGCCTCTAAAAACACTTCTAAAAATCATTAAAGTTTGAAGTATTAAAAGATTCACGTACAGTCAAAGAAAACTTATTAAAAAATTTTATTAAATAAAAAACTCCATTAAATAATAAAAATGAAAATTATCATAAAATTATTATTTTATATAAATTTAATTGTAGCAATGGCAATTGCTCAAGATACAACTGATACTAATAAGATGCTAGATGATTTTAAAATTCCATGTCGTAATCCACACATTCGCGAACCTGTTTGTGGCACCAATGGACTTACTTACGTTAATCGTTATAAATTAGAATGTCATATTAGGAATGGAGTTTCAGTTTCATTTGCTCATGAAGGACCCTGTTAAATTGGAATATATTTTAATTCAAATTAATATATTATCAAATTAATATTTGAATTATTATCAAATCTAGTCTTAAATGATTATTTGAAATGATTAATTAAAAAAAAAAAAAAAATTAAATTAATTGACAGCAAATTAAAAATTTATATTCTTTTATTATTCAAATGTGTACGAGGGTTGTTTTATCAATTTGTTACTTTTAAAATTATATTCAAATCAAATGACATTTAAAAAGTCAAAGTCTAAATTGTTAATCATTTAAAAATTTTAAATAGTTTGTGTTATTTTTATATCCATTTCACGAACGGTATTTTTGTTAAGTAAAAAATGGTTGAATCCGAATGCAGTGATACTTTGAGTGAATACTTTCTTAGGTTAATAATTTACACCTAAATTAAATATTATTTTTACTCAAATTTTTCCATATTCCGGCCTGTTCAAACAATTCTTTAAGGCAATGGTGTAACATAAAATAGAATTTATCATTTCTTTTATAGCATAATATTATACAATATGGCTACGGCTTTGGCAAAATAATAATCAACGAAACTGAAGCTTAGCTTAAATGACTCTCCTAAATTTCAGTATTTTAAATAATTTTGATGAATATTGACTTGCAATGCATTACTAAAGGATTTTCTTAAACGTGATAAGTTTGCAGCACATATCATAAAATAAATATGCGTAATTACTAATATAATATACAAATCTAAATTTTGTTATTCGTTTAATAAATAACAAATTAAAATTTTTAGTTCAAAAAGTCAACTTTGTTTTTTGAATTTCAGCAAAAGATAACAGTTAAAGATTAACAGTATAGTAGAGTAGACTGTGTCAACTCTAGGATACCCGTATGACCGTAACATATACATTATATCATCCGGTTAATTACTTTTGGCAAAATTTCAAACATTCAGCTTTATTAGGTGTAGGGTAATGCTCATGTAAAAGAAGGAGTTGTATGGCAGCTACTCGAAGCCTTTGCAGTAGACCAACTAAATTTTGCAGTAACTTTGGCCATTACACTAAACTATTTTTGGCAAAATTTCAGCTGCTTCCATAGGTTCCATAGGTATAGAGTAATGCTCATATCAAATTAGAAGTTGTATGGCAGGAACTCGAACCCTTGGACCAAAATGGGTGGATTTAAATAGCGATGACGGCTATAAATCAAAACTTAAAGAATTTTGACGATTATATGAGAATGTTTTAACTCATTACAACAATCCCGGCTTATCTGCACGTTTTCTAATTTAAATATTTCTCCAATTACTTTATGGGAATCTGTGAAGCATAGCAGGCCAATCCATTTTATAATATAAACTAAAGTTAATGAAGAAAATCTGAAATTAAATAATTTAAAAATTTACCGTTATGTAGTAGAATTTCTATATAGAGATTACGGATTTTTTTATTCACTTCTCTAGTTAGTCCTAAGCTTCTAAAATCTAATTTTTCAAGAATTTAATTAATTATGAGTCAGTATTAATAAAGTCCAACCCCGCAGGGTGCAAGATTAACAATAAAAATAAAGATGAATCCCTTAGTACCACAATCCCATCTTTTGTAAAAGCCGTTTTCCAAAAATCCTTTCACATCCCTATTCTCGCAATCAAACTGTTCCTTTGTATTCCAGGTCTGATCCTAATGTTTAGTTCAAAAAGCGTTATGGTTTTTGATGGGTTAAAATAGCACACTATACCTATAGGAGTTAAACACAGCTCAAGTAGGTGGCTTTCAAATTTTTCATGTCCCTCGTTAAAAAAAAAAACAATTCTTTGAAAAAAATGCTTAAATAATTAATTAGAAATTAATGGACTCCACATTATTGGATTAAGATAGAACAGAATAAAAATTTGAATGCGACTAAAAAAACCAGGAGGCGAAGTTGTTAGAATGTCGACCTTTCATTCGATGGGTCTCAAATGTGTATGGACAAATGGAATAAAATATAACTCACATATATTTAATGATTAAAATTTGTAAAAAATAGAATTAAAGGCATTCTAGGTATCTAAGACATTTATTCTTTGGCAGATCCATAAATTTCATCTGTATCAAGTTAATTAACAGAACTTCTAGTATTATTTTCAAGGCTATATTGTGGATCTCTACCTTTAATTCTTCATCAATTATGTATGTAAAAAGTTTTATTTCCTTTTGAAAGTACTTCCTTCTTCTAATATATCATCACCACACCCCAGCACTGTGGTATGAGTCCTATATTTAAATACTAAGAAAAACTATTTTACAATAAACCAAAGAAAAACTTTTATTTTGTAATAAATCTTTTCATGCCATATTTACCCTTCTAGCTTTTTCTTTAACTATTAAAGATAGGGATCATATGTTATACCCGATATCTGATGAAAGATTTACAACAAAAAAAAATACTCTGAGAAAAAAGTTGAGTAATTATTTTTTGTTTTATTCGTTTTCGTTTTTTTCATTCGACAAAATCTTTCTCTAGATATTCCACTTATTATTAAAAAAACTATTAAAGAATATTTTTCGTCTCTTTCTATTACGACCGGTTCACCTTTTCATATTTTTACACATTTATAAAGAAAAGAACAACACAATATAAGTTTTAATATTTTTTCAATGGTCTTCACTCTACAATAAAGTCTTATAGTCTCTATACCTAGATAGACATTTAAAACTTTATTTTACTCTTAACCTAATTTCTTCGGGTGAAAATCATTCCTAAAACCAAAAAAAAACAATAACAACAATAAAACAGAAAAGTTTTGTGTTCCGGAATTTTCTTTTGTGGTATTCTATATTTTCTTTCATATTGTGTTTTAGGTTTGTGTTGTTTTTTGGAATCCTCGAGGGCTTTTAATGTAAATTAAAAAACAACAAAACCAGACATTGTTGAAAAAAAATTTTTTTTTTTTTTGTAATTTAAATTATGCAAAAAAAAAATATTAAATTAAAATTAAGAAAAGAATAATTGAAAATTTTTTTTAATTTTGGTTAAGAAAATGTCAAAAATCATTAAGTATTACTCAAAGCAGCAGTAGACAGTGGTATTACTTTTATTCATGGTATGAATCTCTAATTTGAATAAAATCTTAAAATTCGAGAGACTATTAACTTAAGAAAATCAGGAACTATATTTCAGAAGTTAAGTGATGATCTCAATGCCCTATCAAATATAAAATAGTATGCAGGCAACTCTTTTACATATACATATATTTCTACGATAATTTCCAGGATATACTTTAATATCTTGGAAAATATGTGAAGTACCTTTCCTCTACTTTAATTTCGTTGATTATTATTTTGCCCAGGGTTTCTAATGGGTTTATGACGCGATTATATAGCCTCTCAAAACCAACAGTCAACCTCACCTTCACGCGGTGAAACCCGCTTACTAACAGACGAGGCTCTGACGACCGAGTATTGGCGGTATAACCATAGTGAACAATCCTCTGGTGGAAATGACCAGATGAGAAACACACGGCCCTACAAATTGGAGGTTGGACGTCGGGCTAACAACCCACCCCGTAAAAAAAGCATTGTTACGAGAGATTTACTACAGCCTCGGATACAGATGGATTTAAACAATATACGACCCATGCAACGGAAAAAGGATTATGATTTGAACATCGGAACTTGGAATGTTAGAACAATGCTGCAACCTGGAAAAATGCAAGAAATTGTCCAAGAAGCAAAAAAAGCCAAATTAGACGTCATCGCTCTACAAGAAGTAAGATGGAAAGGGAATGGCAGAATAGACAAACGAGATTTCTCACTACTATATAGTGGAAACCAAGAGCGAACTGGACAATATGGCACTGGCTTCATCGTAATGAAAAAACTAAAAAATTCAATATTAGGCTTCACCCCAATAAATGATCGTATATGCACGCTGAAAATTAAAGGAAAATTTAACAACATAACTCTGATATCATCCTACGCACCCACAGAGGACGCTACAGAAACATCTAAGGATGAATTTTATTATGATTTGGAAAGGACGTGTGATACGGTTGGGAAATATGACACTTTAATAGTCTTAGGAGACTTCAACGCTAAAATCGGTAAAGAGCCGTTTATCGAGGGCATCGGTGGAATGAACTCACTACACGACGAAACATCAGCAAACGGGTTAAGATTGTGTCACTTTGCAGCAGGATACAACTTATACATCGCTAGTAGTCATTTTCCACACAAAAATATACATAAAGGTACCTGGAAAATACCAGCAAATGGAAGAACGAACCAGATTGACCATGTCCTAGTGACCAAAAGAAGAATGTCCTCAGTAATGAATGTACGTACATGTCGCGGATTAAACTGCGACAGTGACCACTTCCTAGTCAAAGTAACACTTCGACAACGAATCTCAAACATCGCAAAAAAGAGGGGAGAAAAGAAAAAGAAATGGGATACAGAAAAACTAAAAGCAACAGGGGTATTAGAAAACTATCAAACCAAACTTGGAGATAATCTGAATTGCCTAAGAGATATGACTACAGAACTAACAACTATAGAAGAAGACTGGTTAAACATTAAACGTGCAATAAACTCAACAGTTCAAGAAACCATAGGCATAAAGACGAATAGAAGAAATGAAGAATGGTTTGACATAGAATGTACTGAAGCAATTAAAGACAAGAATGAAGCCAGGCTAAAAATGATACAAAGAAATACAAGGAGAAACGAGGAGATCTATAAAACGAAAAGGAAATATGCCACTAAGCTTTGTAGACAAAAAAAACGTAGTTACATGAAGAAACGTGTTGAAGAAATTGAATCCAACTTCAACAACAAAGACATAAAAAATTTTTACAAAGGACTAAAAGAAGAAACAAGAAATTTCCAACCTAAATTGACAAATTGCAAGGATAAAAATGGTTTTATTCTATCTGACGAACACCAAATTATAGATAGGTGGAAACAGTACTTTGAAGAACTTTTCAATATTGACAATAACAATAATGATGGAGTAACATTTTCATTTCACATAGAAGGAGATAATGAACGAAATCCTAATACGGAAGAGCCGACAATTGAAGAAACTACAGCAGCAATTAATAAACTTAAAAACGGAAAATCACCAGGCGAAGACGGTATTACTGCAGAACTTTTTAAAAAAGGAGGTGAAGAGCTGCTTCATCACTTACACAGATTAATGTGTAAAATATGGAGGAATGAAAGCATGCCGAAAGAATGGGAAATTGGTACCATATTCCCTATCCACAAAAAAGGAGATAAACTCAATTGCAGTAACTACAGGGGTATCATGTTACTAAATGTTGCATATAAGATTTTTAGCAAAATTTTATACGAAAGACTAAACGAGAAAGCAGAAACCATCTTAGCTGAGTATCAATGCGGTTTTAGACCAAACAGATCAACAACAGACCAAGTTTTTCTCATAAAGCAAAACATGGAAAAATGCTACGAATACAATCTTGACTTGCATATACTATTTGTTGATTTCAAACAAGCTTTCGACAGCATTAAAAGAGAGGAAATACCGAAAATTTTGCACAATTTGGGATACCCTGAAAAACTAATTCGACTTACAATGATGACCTTAAATAACACCAGAAGCAGCGTCATAGTACAAAATCAAATTTCAGAGGTTTTCAGCATAAAAACAGGTGTAAAACAAGGCGACACATTATCGTCAGTGATTTTCAACCTTATGCTGCATTACGTAACGAAAGATCTAGATAGAGGGGGAAATATATTCAACAAATCATCACAAATTAACGCTTTTGCTGACGATATTGCTATAATAGCCAGAAACAAAAGAGCTATGGTTGAGCAGTTCGTGAAACTCGAAGCAGAAGCTATCAAAATTGGCTTAAGAATAAATGAAAATAAAACAAAATATATGATATTATCACGCTCAAACACTAGGCGCAGCCCGCAAAACATAACAATCGGAGAATACAACTTCGAAGGCGTAGATAATTTTACGTATTTGGGAGTATTGCTCAACAACGACAACAGCATGCACTGTTCAATACAAAATAGAATCCAAGCGGCCAACAAATGCTACTATGCACATCAAAAACTATTTAAATCGAAGCTTTTATCTAGACATTCAAAACTGTGTATGTATAAAACCCTAGTTAGACCAGTATTGACCTATGGTGCGGAAAATTGGACATTATCAATATCAGACGAAAATAGTCTAAAAATTTTTGAACGCAAAATTTTAAGGAAAATATTTGGACCGAAACAAAATCTACACGGTGAATATATGCACAGAAACAATCAAGAACTACAACTACTAATAAATAATGAAGACGTGGTCCGCTTTATTAAAGCACAAAGAATTAGATGGGCTGGACACGTTGCTAGAATGGCAAATAATAGGTCACAAAGACTTATATTAGATGTTGCTCCACCTGTAAATAGATACAGAGGAAGACCAAGGCTAAGATGGACAGATGGCTTAGAAAATGATTTAAGAAAACTTAATATCAGAAACTGGAAAGTTGCAGCACAAAATCGACAAGTATGGCGGGCAGCAGTAAATCAGGCTAAAACTCACCCCGAGTTGTGACGCCATTTGATGATGATGATGATTATTTTGCCCAAAGCCTAAAAAAATTATTATTTTGCCCAATGCTATAAAAGAAATGCATAAATTCTATTTTATGTTACACCATTGCCTTCAAGAATTGTTTGAAAAATTTGAGTAAAAATAATATTTAATTTAGGTGTAAATTATTAACCTACGAAAGTATTAATATGATCTGCCCTGTGTTTGAAATCACTGCATTCGGATTCAACCATTTTTTACTTAACAAAAATACCGTTCGTGAAATGGATATAAAAATAACACAAACTATTTAAAATTTTTAAGTGATTAACAATTTAGACTTTGACTTTTTAAATGTCATTTGATTTGAAATTAATTTTAAAAGCAACAAATTGATAAAGCAACCCTCGTACACATTTGAATAATAAAAGAATATAAATTTTTAATTTGCTGTCAATTAATTTAATTTTTTTTTTTTTTTTTAATTAATCATTTCAAATAATCATTTAAGACTAGATTTGATAATAATTCAAATATTAATTTGAATATATATTAATTTGAATTAAAATATATTCCAATTTAACAGGGTCCTTCATGAGCAAATGAAACTGAAACTCCATTCGTAATATGACATCTTAATATAGCATCATTATCGTAAGTAAGTCCATTGTTGCCACAAACAGGTCTGTGATTTTTTGTAATACGACATGGAATTTTAAAATCATCTAGCATCTTATTAGTATCAGTTGTATCTTGAGCAATTGCCATTGCTAAAATTAAACTTATATAAAATAATAATTTTATGATAATTTTCATTTTTATTATTTAATGGAGTTTTTTATTTAATAAAATTTTTTAATAAGTTTTCTTTGACTGTACGCGAATCTTTTAATACTTCAAACTTTAATGATTTTTAGAAGTGTTTTTAGAGGCTATTTAAATAAAAATAAATTCATTTTATTACAACTGTATCAAATTGGTAGGAAACTATTAAATCATTCACATTAATTCAAAAATATATGTTATGTAATATATGTTATGTAATGATGACTTTAATTATTTATTTTTAGTTATATTTTATTAGATTGATTGTGTAGAGAGTATTATAAAACTCATATTTCATTGAATTGGACTTTTTCCATGGATAATGTACAGCGCTAATTAACAGCGTGTTAAGTTAATTCCTAAAATCTTAATTATTTAAATTGCTTCGTTTAAGTATCAATCCATAGGCATGCTTACTTTAATAGTTATAAGGTTTTCTTATCTTATCCCTTGAACGAAAATTTTATCATCTTGCTTGAAACAGATGAAATATATAACTTCAAACATACGGTAGCTTTTGGTTAGAGAACTTAAAATTGATCTGACTTTTATTAAGATCTGATGTTTTTATTAATACAACTCCCATTAAAATCAAATTTGACTAGTAGTTCCTGACGCTTACATTTTAAATTGTATTATTGGAACGATAATTTTCATTAGAAAAAAATCGAATCCTATTGTAGAAAGAATACATTTTTAATTTTTTTATTTGTGAACGGCAAATAAATAATAAAAATTGAAATCTGCGATAATAATGTAAATAACAAATTTTTAATAAAATTTTCAAAACATTAAAATAAAGGTAAAATTTATAATATTAAATTAGTCACAGATGAAAATTTTTGGGGTGTACTTAATTTTAAAAGTGTTAAAAATTGTTTGATAATTTTTTTTTTTTTTTTTTTTTTTTTTTTTTTCTTTATTTATTTATAAAACTTCAGGGTTATACTTTCTTATATACTTATATTAAAAATTCTTGTTTTTATACCCGTGCATACATATATGACATCGGGTATATTAGATTTGCTCCTCCGTTTGTAACGCATCGATCTAGACGAGCTAGATATAGTGTCAAGGGTACGTATCGGCTCAGAATCGAAAAATTAGTCGATCTAGCTATGTGTGTCTGTCCGTCCGTCCGTCCGTCCGTCCGTCCGTCCGTCCCTCCGTCCGTCCGTCCGTCCGTCCGTCTGTGTGTCAGCACGATAACTCAAAAACTAAAAGAGCTACAGTTTTGAAATTTTCACAAAATATTTTTCAATCAATTTCTAGGTTCCCTATTTTTTTTGGTTAAGATCGGACCAAAACTTCGGGTAGCTCTCGAACAGCTAACTTTTTTAACTCCAATATTTTCATACAAAAATTTTAACATGAAGTATTTAACATGAAATTATATGAATTTTGTTTGTTTTTGTTTTTTATACCCGTGCATACATATATGACATCGGGTATATTAGATTTGCTCCTCCGTTTGTAACGCATCGATCTAGACGAGCTAGATATAGTGTCAAGGGTACGTATCGGCTCAGAATCGAAAAATTAGTCGATCTAGCTATGTGTGTCTGTCCGTCCGTCCGTCCGTCCGTCCGTCCGTCCGTCTGTGTGTCAGCACGATAACTCAAAAACTAAAAGAGCTACAGTTTTGAAATTTTCACAAAATATTTTTCAATCAATTTCTAGGTTCCCTATTTTTTTTGGTTAAGATCGGACCAAAACTTCGGGTAGCTCTCGAACAGCTAACTTTTTTAACTCCAATATTTTCATACAAAAATTTTAACATGAAGTATTTAACATGAAATTATATGAATTTTGTTTGTTTTTGTTTTTTTGTTGTTTTTTTTGTTTTTGTTACAAAAAGTAGATAAAGATTTCGAGTTAGAATTTCATACGATTTAAATGATGCGTAAAATTTTTAAAAAAATTTTAGATTTGGACTTTGTACTTTGAGATTTATGAATTAAAATGAAAAAAAATTATGAATATGATGATAATTTTTGATCATGATGATCTGATCATTATATGAGTATGATTATAATATGATGCTTATTTTGCTTGGTTTTAATATAAGTATTTGTGAATTAAAAATTAATTATAAGAGATGGAATTGAAAAATTAGAGCAAGAGTTTTGAAATTCACACAAAACATTTTTGGGACATTTTTTAGGTTCCCTATTTTTTTTGGTTAAGACCAGATCAAGGTTTCGGGGAGCTGCCACACAACTTATTTAAATCAATATGAATTTCTTCAAAAGTAATTATACCAGGAAGATGAAAATTACACACGGTTAGTTTTATAATGAATCAAGAACTTATATGAAGTTTCAAAATGTTACGACTTCATTTTCGGGGGGCTGCCATACAACTTTTTTGCACCAATATGAATTTCTTGAAAACTGATTATACTACGAGGATGAAAATTACACACTGTTAGTTATATAATGAATCGAGCACTTATATGAAGTTTCAAAATGTTACGGCCCCGTTTTCGGGCAACTGCCATACAAAGTAATCAATTCGATAACTGTGAATCTAATGAAGCTACGAGGTTAAAATCAAAACTGGGCAGATAAAGTAATAGGGCAAGTTAGTTGGCAAAGTTGGACATCACTCGGACCAACTTTTAGGGCGGGCTATTTTTTTTTTTTGTTTTTTTTTTTTTTTTTTTGTTTTTAAGCAAAAATTATGGTAGTATAATGGAATTAAAAATTAAATTTTTTTTTTAAGCTAAAATTATGGGATAAAAAGGTCAATTTTTTTTTAACTATTTTACTTTCTTATATTTTTTTTGTAATATTTATAATAGCATAGAGGAAATAAATAACGGTTAGTGGGTATGCACGGGTATCTAAAAGTTGACAAGGGCAACTATAATCTTCCTCGTTTTTATTGATCTTAGCTTAAGCTGATTGATCTTATAGTTTATGAAATAACAAAGTGTTGTATTAGATAGAATAATATTACTTACAAATAATATATACAAATAATAAAAAAAAAAAAAAAAAAATAATAAAAATGGAAAGTAATAATTCATTTATTTAAAAAGTTTTATTCTTTTTTTTTTTTTTTTTTTTTTATTCTGTTTGCAACATACCTGTGCATACATATATGACATCGGGTATATTAGATTTGCTCCTCCGTTTTAAACGCATCGATCTAGACGAGCTAGATATAGTGTCAAGGGTACTTATCGGCTCACAATCGAAAAATGAGTCGATCTAGCTATGTGTGTCTGTCCGTCCGTCCG